>QRFH01000007.1:1852500-2392494 GCA_025389075.1 Sclerotinia minor
GCAACCCATTTGATAATGATAGCACTGGATCGAACTCAAGGGCGACATCTTCAGGCTCAGTATTTACTCTTCGAGATTTACCATCGCAAAGACGAACGCCCGAAGACGATGGAAAGAGATTGTCCATAGCAAGAACTAGTAGGGTCAATAGTCCTCCACCTGTTCCTTTCCAGATTCAACGAAGTCCCGTTCCGGTTCCTACTTCAGGACAATCGGTTTTACCAAAAGTAAGATTTCCATCTGTGGAACAATCTTTGCCACAGCCAATTTCGCCGCAAATGCAAGTTTCCCCACAAAGAAAGCCAATTACAACAGCGCCAACATCACATGCTCCTCATGCCATTCGAGAGGTAAAAAGCCAAACATCGGTAGCGTCGGGGCAAGAACTCTGGTTTGATTCACCAGAAAAGCAAGACTTGCCTGCACAACTTCAGATTGGTTACTCAGAAAGACCATATAAAGCCAGATCTCAGAGCCTTAGGCCTACAAAGTATCATCGACCGATCCCCCCTCATCACTTCAGTTTTGATACCCATAATAACTCGGGGAAGACTTCAAGGAGCGCAAGTGTGTATAGTGAAAAAGAATGGGAGATTCATGCGGGAGCGTACGACCACACGTACGGTTCTTCTACTAATCTTCACGAGCTCTCTGGCGATACACGGAATAATGAATACGATGCACCATACGTAGAAGAACCTCAAACTATTCCAGAATTGGGGAATTCAACGCAGGATATGTTAGTACTAGATCGATATGCAGGAGGCCTGGGATATGGATTTGAGTCCGGCTACGGATTAGGTGAGAGCGCCGGAACCAGAAATGGCGGGATGATGAATAATGGAGGCAGAAAAGGGGTTGAAGTATCCAAAGAGTGGGGTTTGGATTTTAGTGATGTGCCTATTATCATGCAGAGAGTACCAGTCGGGGCTGGTATTTGAGGAACAGCGTATTCTTTATTCGAGCGGAAACTCCGAGGATCAATCGATTTGCAAAACTGCGACACAGATTACGAACTTTACGGCTAGCATACCGCCAGAAATATTTTCGACTTTCCAAGTTTTTACATTAGATTGGACCAGGAACGGCAACGAAAAATACAAAAGGAACGGAGTTAAATAAGCATTTATCTGACTACTATCATTTTTATGGTTATATTTTTCTTTTGTACACAATTTCATTGGATTGGAGGATTTTGGGATGGTACTGGGGGCTGGGGGGATACAGTACATTTGGATGAAGGATGGATACCCATATTTTCTTTTTTCTCTTTACGTTTTTGGGAGTTTGCTATTTGAGCACAATAAGCGTGGCACTGGTTTGCTTTATTTTGCATTGCATTGCATTAGTCGGCGAATAGATGGTGCGTCGGTACGAGGACTTAAGTGATGAAGTAAAGGAACCCCCCGAGGACAGAAAGGCAGAGAAAGATTGTATGTATATTCGATCGCCGACAGGTGTGGATCTGTGTAAATATTGCTGGTTCAGAAACCTAGCTATTATCGTTGATATCACATATTGCAAATAAGTACGGCGACGACTTTTACCTTATGTCTTGGTTTGCTTGAATGTGAAGAGTGAACAGTGAAATGTGAAAATGTGATATAGCATATGAGGTTGACTGATCAAATACCATTATGACGCTGGTTACTCTTTCATATAATAGGCGTCGAGATAGATCGAGTTCGAAAAGGAAAATCATGCCAGTTCGCATACCACCTGATATCACATTTCTATCTTCACTTTCTACCGAATTTAGTTTTTAAAGAGTGTCATTGGAGGACGGGGTTTGTAAGATTACATACATGTATATAGAATGAGATAAAGTCATTGGGAGAGCTTGAATATAAGTGACAAGTTAGGGATTATGGATGATGATGCTTTGACTGGAAATTCTATGTTGGGGTTTTGGTGGTAGATGTGGAAATTGACGGTTGGGAGATTGGGAGATTGGGAGATTGGGAGATTGGGAGATTGGGAGATTGGGAGATTGGGAGATTGGGAGATTGGGAGATTGGGAGATTGGGGGATTGGGAGAAGGTGGTGTTGTGAATTTGGAGGAGAGTCGGATCCAGATTAGGATTTCTGGAATCCTCCTCATCACTTAGGATTGGTGAGACGAAGAGCGCAATCTCAAATACAAATCCACCTGAGCATAAAGCATAGAGCATAGAGCAGTATTTTGATATCACAGATCTAAGTTCGATGTCCGAATTTTTCTCATGCTCATGATAGTGTTTGCTTTTAAACTTTATTGTTTTGTATGTCAACGTCTTTCATGAAGAAGTAGCCTTCACAACCTTCTCCGCCATCTCAGGCAAACTATCAGCCATAACATCCATCTCGGTATCATAAATTTCAATACACGACTCCTTCTCATACTCCTTACAATAAGCACCCTTAAAGCCCACCTTCTTCGCAGCCGACACATCCCACATATGGGCAGCCGCAAACCACGCCTCATCACCAGGAGCAAATTTCTCCAACGCATTTCTATACGCCGCCAACGCCGGCTTAGCCACCCCAAAACTATCACAAGATATGAAATTTTCCGCAGGCATCTCAACACCCCCCCTAGAAAAATATCCTTGAACACGCTTCAGATCAGCCGTAGTCAATAACCACACTTTAAACCCCGCCTTTTCCAAAATCTCAAAACACTCTTTCGCGCCCGCTCTCAACCGTAATTCATAGTATCCCCTCACACATGCCCTCATCTCCTCATCTGTGCACAGCGCCCGCGGATCCTCCACTCCCGCGAACCATAACGTGCGGTAGAAGGTGGCTTCTAGGATGCCGCTGTACGATTTGTATCGTTCGGATATGGAGAGGAATGTGAATTCTAGCTCTGATGCTGTCATCCAGCTGTAGCCGAAGAATTTGGCTGTGATGTTGTGGGCGTGGAGTTTGGGGCCGATGGCTTGCTCGATTTGGGCGTGGTATTCGTCGAAGGAGACACAGGTGCCTACGATGTCGAAGACGATGTGCCTTTGGCTGCCCATAGTGTCTTTATTTTGTATTTTGTGTTACAGTGTTGATTGCTTGCTGGGTTGCGAATCGCGTGATTTACACTTATTAACTACTGTGATGTTGGAAGTTTGTAGTAGTTAATTTGGATTGAAGTGTAGAATGATCACGAGATGTAGGATTGTTTGTTCATGGGTGAATGATCTCATTCCCGCTTTCCCCTCCATCCAGGTATATATATTTTCTCCTAAACTGCAACTTTATGACTCAAAAGTCTATCACTCAATATCCGATACAAGATAATGACAAAATACTCTGGCTATTTTGGCTTACTCATATTATCCCACCTACGTGTGTCCGATTGCGAACATACACCTGATTTGCAAGCTATAATTCGCAATAAGCTTCCCCGCATTAACCACCACGTTTGCACTATCTCCGTGCTCTTTCCCACCGCACAGTAACCAAAAAACCTACTCGTACAGCAAACGCAATCTAACAACCTATCCGACGTAACCCGAAATCCAAATGTTCCTTGGGATAAGTTATCTACATCTATCTTAATGCAAATTGATAATTAGAAGATCTTATCTCACTTTAATGCATACCCCTCATTTCCATCTCCACAATCACTCTAGCTAGATCTCGGTGTTTAAACCAACACTCTGGACAAAATCCCCGATGATGAAATATCCCATTCATTTAATATTTACTATCTTCTTATCTGGAGTATGTGGTGTCTTTTTATCATCACATCTTTTATTCCCGTCATGATACTCCTTTTCATGATATGATGTTATCAGAAGCATCTAATATTCCGTAAGTCGGTCTCTCAGGGGTTCGGGTCGGAAAAACTTCGGATGTGAATACATACTTATCTAACCTTTCTATAGCGTTAGACGATCTACATTATTGAAAGATGATACATACCGTAATACGTCAACCATATTATATAGTTTTAATCAAAGGATATATAGATGATCATGTCCAAAATAATATAATCTGCCCAGCTCTATTGGGTTATGTTCTTATCTACCCCTTTGTTAACCATGCCTAAGGATCATAGTATATCATCTTGTTGATGAAGGAGGCTCTAGGGGATCGGTGCTTAATTTCATTCCGTAATAGGGCATAGTGGATATTGATAAGTTGATTGTATGTAAAGACGATGCAGGAATGCAAATCTGAATTCGTAGAAATCATGAGAGGTCAAAATCAAAAGATAATAGGATCAATGAATAAATGAAAATATTCTGGGGCTATGATTGTAACACATTCCGGCTGGTTTCGACATAAGCATGAATCTAGATGGTTCGCGCCATACACCTGTGACTCTATCTCGCCCAATAAATTATGACACTAATAATAACTGTATATCACAAAAAACCTGCTAAATTTCTCAAGACCATAGTATATTCAACTTTCGAAGTCCCTTGACAGGCTTTTCCTCTGGCTCTGGGTTTTGTTGGTAAATCTCAATGAAAGCACGAATAGGCATCTCTTCTAGCGAAACCATTTTGGTCTTGGCATAGAATTTGTAACCAAAGTACAAAATGAAGATGAGTGGAATATTTAGGTACGACGAGACAAATGTCTCATTATCCCATTGGCCATGAATGAAAGTCGCGTATCCTCCCGTAAAAAGGAGGATGATGAAGAGAGTCAGAGAAGCCCATGTCGTGTATGGCTGAAGTGGTGCGGCCCATGGAAGCTCAGTATGGCGATCAATTCCTTGCTTTTTGCAGGCGTACAGGAATCTAAGATAGATAAGCAAGATGCAAATCCAATTAACCAAGGTCGCAATGGAAACGAGATCTTGGAGCCAAGTAAAGACTGTGCTGGCAGTACTGGATAAGGTCATGTAACCCAAGCACATAAAAACAGAGTAGAAAGCAGCCGCGACATAAGGGACACCGGCGCGGTTCGTCTTGGTGAAGATTTTAGGAGCATGTCCATACTTAGCCATACCAAAGAGCATTCGTGTTCCACCAAGCATACTGGAGTTTCCCGAAGACCAAGCGGAGGTAAGAACAACTGCATTGATAATCGACGGAACAACTTTGATCCCGGCGTTTTTTGCAGCAATAACAAAGGGGCTCTCTGAAGCAGTGCCAGTGGATCGGAGAAGGTCAGGGTCGTTGGATGGAACCACAAGACCGACCATGAAGATGGTCAGGACGTAGAACAACAAAATCCGGACAAAGATGCGCTTGGCAGCCATAGGGATTGCTCGTCTGGGATTCTTGGTCTCGGCAGCAGCGACAGCAATGTTCTCGATACCGGAATATGCGTATAAAGCATTGTTCAGTGTAGTCCAAAATCCAAGAAAGCGGCCTAGAGAGCCACCAATGCCCAAGTACTGGACGAAGGCTCCGGGGTCTCTCCAGTAACGGAAGCCAATCGTTTCATGGTCTGGAGCTCCTCCACAAGTAATAACTAGCGCCATGATATTGATTCCAACAATCAACATGATTTTTAGCATAGAAAACGTAAACTCCAGTTCACCGTACACCCGAATAAATGTGATCGAAGTGATAACCATGAGGAGCCCAAAGACCGTGATCCAGACTGCATTGTTGATCGTCGTCCAAAATTCCACCAAGACTGCAGCGGCAACAATCTCGGCAGGAATAGATACAATGTATGAATAAACTTGGTTCCATCCGTTTGCGAAAGACATAGCAGGGTCGAAGAAGTGCTGGGCATAACGAATTTGTCCTCCATTGAGAGGAACCAAAGCTCCCATCTCTCCAACAGCAAGCACTACGCTCGACACAGCGAGGCCAACCACAGAATAACCAAGGAATGCACCTAGAGGGCCAGATCTCGCAATTGCTCTACCAGACCCGAGAAATAAACCTGTACCAATCGCTCCTGCGAGTGCAATCATCTGGATATGGCGTTGGTGTAGCCCTTGTTTAACAGTTGTCAACTCCTGAAACTCTGCTGCAGTTCCAGCCTCAAAATGGCCAGAATGAACTTCGATATTGCCTTGAGCTATACCCTCGTTCTTGCTACCGCCATGGCCGAGCTCGTAGTCATCTGTCTTATGATCCGACGACATGTTGGAAGGATACCGAGGTCAATTAAAATGAAGAGAAGGTAGAATGATCTCGAGTGAGGATAAGGATGTTCAGATTTTGTACTCTTCCGAACAGAAGATCTTCCAACTCACATTGATAGGAACACAAGCAGAGCTGAACGTAGATAAAGTAGCAGGTAGGCGTCTCTTATCATCAAAACATGATAAGACAACCTTCATTCAAGTAAATGATAGCCAAATGACCAACGATTTATGCCAAATACTCGACATCTCATAGGTTCATATGTTATGCCCCTGCTTGGTCCCTTGGACAATATCAAATCAGCAAAGACGTCCCATTGGAGATATGTACGATTAGTAATTATTTCGCCTCGGGTTTGACCCATGAAGCTGATAAGCAAACCCTCGAGGATGTTTGGTATTGTTCAATATCTCGACTTTCTTTCATCATTTTTGAGCTTCCTCGATACCATCAAGCATAGCTTCTCCGCAATGGGTCTGGACCAAATGATCTTGTTCCGGCCTTTGCTGTTCGTGCTGTTGTGCAATAGGTATTGGAAACAAGGAATCTTGTGGGGAACGTCATATTGCGTGACTTTTTCAATAACCAGTGATCAAACTCAGCTTGATTTGGTACATGCTGCAAGCAGAACCTATGCAGCATCTTTTGGAACGGGAGGAGCAATGACCCTTTCGGAAGACCTGATTGGGGTGGCAGACGTAGGGTCGCCTCTAGTCAGGCATCCCGCCTTCCATTCCTGTAAAACTCTTTGCCCGTATTAGATATGCTTGAAACTTTCGAATATCATGTAGCAGTAGCATCATTTCAAAACTCTTATCCAATAGATGGAGACTTGGGTGGCATTGCAAACGAGCTTATCATACTCCGCAGTTCTACAGTGGGATGGATGGTGGGACGGTGGGACAAGCGATATCGCCGTGTCTAGATTAGATGATTATGTAATTTGGGACTATATCACGTGCTTGGTCAAGATTGCATTGTGCAACAACGAAATCTCGTCCAAATAAAATTGCCAGAATGGATGAAAGTGGGTCATTTAATCTCTCTAATTATATAAAAAAACCACAACATCTTTCTCTATTCGGTCAAACGCATAATATTAATATCGAACATTATTTATAATTTCATGAGCTGTTATCATATCTTGCCCCATTATATTATTGCATTTTAGCTAACCCTATTTGGAGATGAGGTGCGGAGGCACAAGATCTGATAAGAATAATGCGGAGAGATCAGGAGATGTCACATTTAATCATCAAAAAGCTTCCTTGATATGGAAAGCCAACATTGACGTTTGCGACCTTTCAACTATTTAGTGTATCAATAATCACTCGAGTATATAACCAAATATATACAATCATTCACCTTCATACAAACATATCTTGACAAGCACTTTTGGTATTCTACATAGAAGAATCCTCAACATCCCAACACACACTCAGGTACGAGATTTGCTTGAGTTTAAATCACTATCATACTAATGTTCCGTCAGAGTCTCTATTTAATCTCAAGAATAGAAAGTACCATCCACCAACCATGAAGACTGTCTCCGAAACTTTAGATAGTCTTTCAATCTCCGTAGCTCCAACAAAAACAGACTCAGACCCAGCAGTATCCAAGTACTTACCGGTTTCCAACCCTTTAGATTGTTTCTGGCAATCAGAAAAACATATATTGCATGACCACCGCTCTACAGAAGAGCTTCCAACGCACAGCGATGTAGTCATCGTCGGTGCAGGCTACGCCGGTGTGAGTACCGCGTACCATCTAGTCAAGGAGGGTGGCGACTCAATTAAGTCAATCACGATCATAGAAGCACGAGGTGCGTGTTCAGGTGCAACTGGTCGAAATGGAGGTCATATGAGACCAGATTTGTATGGCCATATTCCAACTTATGTTGAGCGAGGAGGACCACGAGCGGGAGCCGAGATAGCCGAATTCGAAATTGCTCACGTCAAGGAGATCAAAAGACTTATTGAGAAAGAGAAGATTGATTGTGACTTCAGTCTCTGCAGGACAGTTGATGTATGGTGCAATGAGGAAATGGCAAAGAAAGCCAAGGCCGTCTATGACCAGATGGTGGAGAACGGATTTGAGTACATGGACGATGTCATCTTCCATACCGGAAAGGAAGTTGAAGGCGTAGGTGAAATTTCCTACAATAAGGTTCTACATCTCTAACTGTCTGCTAGATCTGTGGAGTGAAAGGTGCCAAGGCTTGTGCTTCATACACAGCTGGAAGTATGTGGCCTTATAAGTTTATTCTCGGGCTTCTTGAGATAATTTTGCCAACTGGAAAGGTCAACTTGCAGACCAACACACCCGTGACAAGTGTGGTTGGTGATCCCAATGGAGGCTTCAATGTTGGGACAAGCCGAGGAACTACACATGCCAGCAAGATCGTATATGCCAATAATGCATACATCTCCGCTATTTTACCTGAATACGATCATAATATTATTCCTTCCAAAGGAATTTGTTGTCGCATCACTGTACCTGAGGGAAAGGTGGCCCCACTTCTCAACAACACATACATCAATCGAACAGAAGACAACACCCTTTCATATCTCATCCCTAGAGCAGACGGTAGCATCGTTGTTGGTGGTGCCGCGGCAAAATTCAAAGCTCACAAATATCAATGGTACAATAACGTCGACGACAGTGTTCTCATCGATGCAGCAAAAGATTATTACAACAACTACATGCAGGAAACATACAATGGATGGGAGGACTCTGGAGCCAAGGTCGACAATATTTGGACTGGAGTTATGGGATATTCTTACGACTCGAATCCTCACGTTGGTGCAGTTCCTGGAAAGCCCAATCAGTTTGTTCTTGCCGGGTTCAATGGTCACGGCATGCCAGTCATTTGGTTATCTGGTAAAGCAGTGGCCAAGATGGTGTCTGAAGACGTACCGTTTGAGCAGACAAGTATGCCACGATTATTCAAAACCACTCAAGAGAGAATAGACCGGGCGAAGAATGGAACAGAAGAGCAAGGTGACATTCTCGGTACTGGAAACCAAAAAGCGACAAAGCAATGAAATTTATTTGGCTTTCACATGCTGCCGTAAAGCACTTGCAACTTACAACGGTCATGAATAGCTCGAATGAGAGGACACAAATACAAAATCGCAGGTTTTCCTAGACATTGTTCAGAGTAGAGACTTACCTGTTTGTTATCAGCCACTTGGTCTTGCAAACTTCTGGTTTGGTTATGCTACGGTTGCTGAAAAACGCGGAAACCTGGCGCCAATCATCAACTTTGCGGAATTGAATGATGGCTTGGAGTCAAAAGCCAAAAAAAAACTATGACTTGTATATAGTCACTTTCTATTAGTTCGCTAAGTTCATAGTCATTTTTTGATATTTTATGTATCGATTGCATCATTCATCATTGTCTGTACAATAGCTTCACATGACGGCGTTCAAACATGATGCTGCCTTTTTTTAGTTTGCTTTTGCCGTTCTTTAATTTACGATTATCATTGAATTTTGAAGCTGAATCGAGACTTTCTATTCGTCTCCTCTAAATTTCGGTATGCCATTTTAAGTGACGACGTTGGATGGTTGATTACTATTAGTTTATATCTTCCGTGATCATATATCAATTATCCGGTACTTTTAACTTAAATATAAATGCAATGATGTCCGCCTATACTAATGCCATACTATTTAACGATTCAACCTTAGCTCCATAGAGACTCAAGAGAGAGCTTCCTGGACTTTCCGGAACCACCCATTAAGGCGTGTAAATTCGGTTCGGCGTTAAAGAACCTTTTCTGTGAAGAATATAGCGAGTGTTCCTAGTGGAAGACACGAATGCGAGACTCAACTTCAACATTCAGTATGAAGGGTCAAGCAACATTATGTTAAAAAGCAAAGAGGAAGTGAAGAAATACTGCAAGAAACAATAAGGGAGCACTTTAATGGCTTGGCTGTGTTAGTTCATTACCCCGATCTCGAAAGTGAAGAGGTAGAGGTCTACTATTTTGATGTAATGGCTTGGCCGGGCACATTGCGCCGTCTCCATTCTCATATGGTCAACTGATTTCCTCCAGGTCACTGTACAGATTGGCTCAAGATATGGGCTACACCACCAGGCCCTGATGGACTGGTTTCTGAGGCAAATTTTCAGTTCATGAAGCATTGTATTGAGGAATGCGTAAAAAACCATCAAGCCTGTAATGAAAGGGCTCGCAGAGCCAAGTTTGTTCCAAGGCGATTACTGGATATCCGGAATTGCGAGTACTCTTCCGCGAAATTACTAGACAATCACGAACCTCCTTCAATGGACTCAGTGGATCCTCAGCTTCAGTATGCGGCATTGAGCTCCTGCTGGGGGGATTCGCTTACTTTGAAAAAACTACCGAGGAAAACAAGGATGGACATGAGAAGGTGGGCATATTAATATACGATATGCTGGCGACCTTTCAAGATGCGATTAACATCATTAGGGAGCTTGGTATTCGATATCTATGGATTGATACCCTTTACGTCATTCAAGGGAACAAAGAAGCTTAGGAGGCTGAATCGATCTCAGTGTGTTGGCATTTTTGTACATTACCGTATCACTATTGGTGCAACGATATCTTCCTCATCCACTGAAACCTTTCTTCGCGGCCGGAAAATGAACTTCTCACTTTCCAATTCCACCCATCTTTGTTGAAGCATATTGCTGGTGAGTATTCAATCTCTCTGACAGCAAGAGCCCCTAGCAGCTAATCGAGATGGCATAGTCGTGCTTGGGTTTGGCAAGAAAGGATCATGTCTACACGACAATTTCTATTCGGCGAGAAAATGGTTCAATTCCGATGCGATAAAGGTGTTCAAATGAAAGACGGTCATCGAGAACGTGAATCTCGTTTAGATCTGCGCAATGGTTCAAGTTATGAGAGCTGACGGTTTGATGCAGTTGAAGATTAATCCTCGAAGGTGCTCTCGTATCCCAAAGACAGGTTGGGTGGCTTGGTTGGGCTGGCCAAATTTATTTCAGACTATCTGAAAGAGACAGGGAAAAGGACAGAGTATCTCACAAGATTGTGGCTCAACGGCGAGTTAGAGAGGTAACTCCCGTGGGAATATGTCGAACCAAAATTGAAACAATCATGTGTGTGTGAAGTAGACGGGAATTAGTAACTAGTGGTAACTATGAGAAGATACAGCGATGATATATGTAGTAAAGGTTTAAAGACAATATCTCGATGACGACAAGTCAGATTTGATTTACATTGATCAATACGAAGAAGAAGTAATTATCAATTATTACTACGGGGTTTAAACGCAGGATGAACGAATGTCCTATACTTGACGATGTACAGTGCCACTTATAACAAACCTAGCTAGAGTTTTCACCCCATTTCCTTCTGAAATCTGCTGTGCTGCAACAGTATGACACGGCAATTCTATAGAGTAGGTTGGAGGTTACTGGCACGAAACGCATAAGATGCCCACAGATGACCTAGGTAAGATTTAACATCTGCTGGTACTAGCGCCTTTTAATAGGTGGGTAATGCGAAATACGAAAGCTTTTTTCCTCTTTCCTTGCCAGGATACATCGTAGTCGTCGTTTCTCTACTTACAATACATAGCTTAGCCGGCCATGGAGCACCGCTTCTACAATGAGCAGACTGTCATCCCTGGGACCCTCACGGGTTTAAGTTGGCTAGGCTAGCGGACTAAACACCAACTAGATTTTATTCTTTACGATTCAAGATCATTCTGGCACCATTTCATGTCTCAGCTCGAGTGTTGGGAGGAGACTGGACAGAAGGATAGAAAAATAGTAGAGAGGAGAGTGGCGCAACATGAGTACTGGCCCCTGGAGATTTCCAATTGTTTCCAGGCAAGCAGCATGCAAATCTCCAGATCTTTTATTAGCTGGTGGGATTGGGGCAAAGGATAATAATCTTCCTAAGTACTGTGCGGAGTTGCCCATGCATAGACTCTGTGTTCTAGATAGTGATTAGATTGTCAAGGGAGAAAGTAGAATATGCTACCCGAGGCTAGGTATCTTGGCTTTTAGAGGCAGAAAAGACCCGGATGTTCATTCAGGTGGGATTTTGAGAGACAAACTTGCTAAAGGCATACGGTCGCCAACATCGCATGTTAAATGTTGCGAATACGAGGCACAATATGCTGCAAAACAATAATAGAAAGCAGTCTGTATGACTGGTTGATGATGTGCGAATTCATTTACCCGAGCTCGATAGGAAGCCATCAGGGATTACTTTGTGAGAGATTGCTTCGTTGTCCATGGCGTTCTCAAACACTCGAGTATGGGTGTATTGTCAGGAGACACTGGCAGTATTCCACTCAAGTAGTTTGATCAAATGTGATAAGGGAAGATTGAATCGTGTGGGAAGAGCGATGGGGAACGAAATGTATTGATGTAATATCCTATCATGCCATGTATGGCGTATGCGAAAACTCCCTTTGACGCCAATGTATAGACTTTCAATCCCTCATTTGGCGATTTTGACCTCCATCATGATACTGTGTAGGGCAATACAAGACAAGTCCACAACGCAGGATAAGAAAGAAATAAATGACTATTTGATGGCAGTGAATAACATCAACTAATAGCGGGGGTAAAAAGCCAAAAAGGAGATTCAGGGTGCTTCAGATATCGAAGTGTTATTAGTGAATCACACTTGTAAATCAAGATACTAGCGTGGCCCCTTCCTTCCAAAGAGGAAAGTAGACTATTACAAACTATTCAAAAACGAGATCGATAGCTTTTGTCTATAATTTTGGAAAAATAAACAATATGCAGGCAGTTGACACCACTACCGTCATACGGAAATACTACCGCAAGAAAGATCAAAAGCCACACCTGATCAAAAAATATTGTCATATATATGTATATCATCTAAAGACCATTGCGAAGGTTTATGTACTCTAAGAAACATTACTCGTAAATCCATTTCCAAATCCTAACAAAAATCAAATGGCCCACATATCTAAACAGGGGCAATTTTAGCAGCCTCAACATCACTGTTACTAGCGCTAATCCCTTCGCTAGCCTTTTCTAAAGACTCTTCCTGTTTCTTCATCTTCTTCTTCGTACCAAGACCACCCAATCCGGTCATTGCCTCTTTAAACGTAATTGCAGGATTGAAAAGGTTTAGTGCAAAACAGGCCACGATGACCATAACCCCTTCAAATCCAATAAATAGGTTTTGCTTCCTGATGAGATTCCCCGTCCATCCTTCTGCCAGTTCCGCGACTCTGTACACAGATCTCCAGAAGATACATATAGTAGCAAGAGCAAGAGCGATTACAAATCCCTTGAAGCCTTTGGAAGAGCGAAGCGTTATAAAAGCGGGATTTTGATCGAATGCTACGGCACCGAGGGATCTGTATCGAGAGCGAGTGCGAATTGCAAAATCGACGCAGAGAAGCATGAAGACCAATAGAGTGAAAACTTGGAATGCAAGACCGGCTACCATGATGTTATCGCCAGTGTCTGGCGATTTGTTCTGGTGTGAGGCTGCGGATGCCAATCCACCACCTGCGGCTTGAAGCAGAAGGGACATGAGATCACAGGGGATGAACTGTGAGATAGTTAGTTTCATATATAGAGGCGTAAAATGGCATGATGAGCTGGGTACACACAATTCTAGTATAAGCTTCTGGACTAATCCGAGAATTTTCCGGTCCAAATGCATACACGATTCTTCTTAGGCACAAATAGATCCCTCCCGCCATAAACGCCGGCGCGATCGTCAAGCAAACGATTTGCATGAGAAATCCATTCTGTTTCCATTGATTCTCCCAGCTCATTATGCGACCCACATACCCGATGATTTCGAGTATAACACCAGCGCACATGGCGAATGTAAAGGCCGTTGCCCGACGAGTGAATGCATACGTAAGGACAAATCCCAGGAGTGAGATGGAGAAAAGAGCGAGAAAAGCGGCATTTGCGCCGATTGATACACGATAGAAATAATAGGACGTAGAAATGGGACAGGTATCGACTGTGCAATCTGCATATCTATCGAGTTGATTGCGAGGGAGAAGCTCAAGGAGAGAATTCATGGTGGCGACGATGCGAGGTTAAAAAGATTTTAAGTTTTTGTTCCTCTATCGATGAAATGATAGAAAATTAGACAATAATGAGTGTCCAGAAACTTGCGGCAAAATTCAACAAGTGAAAGGCTGGAAAGCTCGAGAAATGAAGTAAAAAGCAAGACGTAAGAATACGGGCGTAAGTGATAACTCAGAAAATCTTACAAGATGTAAAAACACTCTCCGTGTCCGTTTGTAGACAAGACAAGGCAAGATTTCGAAACACAATACCAAGACACGTCAAGAAGATGGTTTGGCCTTGAAAACCAAATACCAGAAAAGCCAACAAGAGGAAAAGACTTACGTGAGGTCGTCATCATTTCTACATACTGATTGGATTTTTAATCGGATCTGTAGTCCCTTTTGTTGAAAACGAGCTGACGGTCGTGACTGGAGGAATGTCATAGATGACACGGATTTCGGAGCCACTGCGGACCAGGTCGTCAGAATTTTCCTAGTATTGACTAGCGTCATAGGGATGATGGTGGCCAATTTCACATTTGCATGCTATTTTCTTTTTCGGCTTCGAGAAGATATCGACGGAAGCGATTCTTTGGAATTTGAAGCAGACGTTCGGTATTGTAAATATATGAGCTCTTCCTGCAAATCCATATCCTTATAGATATCCTACCCTACAGATAAAAGAAAATGATATTATAATTGACGCCGTTGACATTTTGCCAACCGGGCCAGCAAATTTCATTTCTCATTCCTAAACGGTTCCAGGTCTCCATCTCTTATCTAGGCCTATCAGGTTATCAGACTCTGCAACCGAGCCCGAGCCGCGTTCAACGGGTCATAGATGTCGCTTACATTTCGGGTTAGGCCTAGGAAGCTAGACCTTGTTTTCCTCACTTAATTAAGCTTAATTCGTGTTTTGATCCGATCGGAATTTGTAGTATCCGAGTCTTTTGTTGTGATTATCTAAAGGTGATAAATCTCCTCTTCTCATACGATAAAAACCATTTGAATCCGTTCGCAATAAAGATTTCCCCAGGTTTGGTGTGGTTAGATGAGTTATCAGAGAAATTAGAATCGCTTAGCCAAATAGTGTTTGGCTTCTCGAACAAAACGGTCCCAAGACTGTTGAAAATCATCCTATGGCGTCGCTCTTTTCTCATCGATAGTTATTATGAGCAATTTGACTACGACCGGTTTCTGATCTGTCATTTGTATCGTTGATTTAGTATTTGACAGAACATCTCGATATCTAATTAATTCCAGAAGAAATCATGATCAGGGACCCAGATGGTGATCGAGCTTCCATCAATTCCTTAAATTTACTAGTTACATTCCATGATGCATTAGCGGCAGTTTCAGCTCATTGAATATTACACCTTCAGAAATAGCCTGAAAGACAAATAGCCTGAGTGCCCAAGAGTTTCGCTGAGCAACTTTTGCACGAAAAGCTGGTCCTTCTCTTCCCGCACCCCACATCTTTCGCGAAACCTTGGAAGCACGCATGTGTGAAAATATCTAGCGGGGCGGTCCGCATGTTAGGCAGATAAACGAAAACCTTGTTAACGAAAGATCCATCTTTCTCTTTCATTTGAAAAAGCTGGTTCGCACTGAATAACGCCAAATAAACATCAGAGGACCTTTGGTCCGTCGATAGACGGTAGCGCATTTTCAAAATCATTCTCATTGGATATGGCAGCATAAAAGTTTCGGCCAAAGGAACGCAAAGTGATAGGATGGAAGAACTTTAATTTGTTAGAGCTAGCAACGGTAACGATCGATGGCGGCCCGCGGGAACTTACTGGGTCGAGGAATAACGCCACTCTCCCTCTAGAACAAGATTTCGGCGATAGACTTGGCAATCATTCCAGCCTCGCCGCTACGCCATCTGAGTATGTGAAGCTCCTCAGAACCCTATAGACGGCTGCTTGGTAAACAGCCCTGCCGTCATGGTAATTGTCGATTGGGAGGCCTTGTACTGTACCGCCTGATTGGCCATCCAACTCCAGTCTTTGAAAGTTTGTAAGTTTCTATTGGCCTCCAGTCAAGTGATACAGGCTTACCGCGGTGATTTCTGAACCAGAATTATTCAAGAGTTTAGCTCGATACAAACTCCCAG
Organism: Sclerotinia minor; assembly: GCA_025389075.1. Taxonomy (NCBI): domain Eukaryota; kingdom Fungi; phylum Ascomycota; class Leotiomycetes; order Helotiales; family Sclerotiniaceae; genus Sclerotinia; species Sclerotinia minor. Next base: position 1,868,683 of record QRFH01000007.1, read on the forward strand.
TAAAGCCAGATTCTAGTGAATCATCATTAGGCAAATCCCCTCCTTAGACTATGTCATACACAGTTCTTTTCCATTCTGGAGGGGAAAAAGCTAGTTGTTGGTTTTGAGACGTGATATAGTTAGTACGCTCGTCTTGGCCCTTGGGAACCCGATTGAGGAAGGATGCAATTTGAACATCGTTGTCACTTAGTTCTTGCTTGACAGCCTACCGTTTCTTCGTCTTCTTGTATTTTAAATATGGTAGAGCAAGTCGGACGGTATATCTGGCCTTGCTTGATTTTGATCTTGAAGGGCTTCCTTAGAAGCAAGTATGTTTAACAATGGCAGATGAAAAAGGTTGTAGAAGCTGTTTGAATATTCCATCTTAGGGATTTGTACACTTGATAACGGAACTCTTCTGAAGCGCTCATCACGCTCTAATGGCACTTGTTTTGCACGATGATTAGCCTAACAAATCCAAGCGACAGCTGGCTACACGATCGAGATTATGGACCTAGCTTCAGATCTTATCAATTCTACTATTGTTTGTGACAGGGTTTATGTCCCAAAAATGCAGTTTATGGCCATAATGACGCCCCAAAGAGAAGGGTTCCACATTGTGAGGCTTTAAACATGGGAGCTGGTAACACGGTATGGCTCAATTTGACGAAAGATCTTCCAAAAGTCATACTGTTGCGGTGACGTAGTGAAGGCCAATATTAATCAGTCTTTTTCATCAACCAATGGAATGCCCTATTTGAGTGGCAGCCGATTGGGATTGTTTGAGAATGCCAAAGCATAAAAAGCAAAATTAGCAATTATTCGATCCATGGATCTGACTAGATCTCCTCGCTCTCCCACGCGCTCCATCCCCTCGGGTTTTACCTTTTGCCTAATTGAACAACATTAGTGAACATATGGGGAACTGTGTGAACGAAGTGAATGACTTCAATTCAATTACCACTGTAATATAGCTACTGTAATAAAGCCCTAAGCGAATGCGAAAGAGACTAGCTCTTTCAGTAAGTCTATATAAGACTTACTACTTTCAATATGTAGCTAGCTCTTTAGACAGAATACAATTAGACATACAGGACCTACGCAATCCGTGGGTGCTACGTCTTCCGTATCCTTCTCGTACCAACAGGAACTCTATATTACTCGCGCCGCTAGAAAGTACTGAATTATCCAGCTGAATATGGGCTACTATTCTCTTGCAGTTTACCCCCTTCTGGCATGTGCTTGACGTAGATGGACTATCACTTTCGGGCGTCGAGTACGTTCTATTGATGAAAAGCCACTCCCATTAGTTCACATCGCGGGCGCTGTGGTTAGTTGAAGAGCAGAAAACAGGGTTTTCTACGCCAATGACTTCAAGCAAATGCATCACGACAGATGCAGGGATGCCTTATTAAAGTTCTAGCTTATCCGAATCAGGATGGCGGTTGTAAGATTGCAGTAAATCTTACCATGCCTACCAAGAGCCTCAACCGTATGCATGCGAACTTTAATTCCACCAAGTACTACCCCGTGATCACTACTAAGCAAGATATGAATAAGCTTGAATAATCTATGAAGAAGTTAGGTATGCTGGCAGACGCGGGTTGTGATATCTCTACCCGTGCAAAGTCTGTACGTAGGCTAATAACCTCATATTACAATGAAAGGCGTGCCAACATCATCATCTCGTTGATCCATTTGTTTTGATACCCAAAACACTCAAAGTTTATCCGTCCGAGATTGCACTTATATACGGCTCCTTTCCCAGAAAAAGGAAATAATTGTAAACACTTTTATTGTTCTATTATTTGTAGTGAAACTCGCTTTCAAACTTCGGTGCAGATTTTCCGCCAGCGGAAAGAGAACTGGCGCGACGTATAGAAGTTTGGATTGCATCAGAGCTTGGTCAAAGTTTCAAAGGACGTTAATCATTTTTACACCAAGAAAGGTGATGTTGAGAACACGATGAAAGTCCTCAAATGATGTGCTCGACAGACCGGACATGATACCCCCGGGATAAGGTCACTATTTTTGCCAGAATACATATCTATGCTCAGAACATAGTTACGACGGTCGCATTTCAATACATGTGACCTGCATTGCCAGCAATCAATGCCACAATCTTTATCGACTGGGACAGTCCGGAAAACCACATTGATCTGTATGGACTAACAGGCAATGTTTGGTGGGCTTAATGAGTGATTCGGATCCGTGGCGTTTCGAGTCCTCGTGAAACTCTCCTGACGAGGAACCGCTCGATTTGATGTATTTTCAACTCTAATAAAGGAAGAACTGATGCGCGGATTGGCACGAGTGTATTTCACATTCGATACGAGTAACAATGCTCCTTCTCGTATAGTGACGGAATAAGCCACTTTCTAACTACCGTGAAGGCTGTTCAGACTTTGATCCAGCAAAGATTCGTAATATAAAAGCTCGTGCTTCCTGTGCCTGCGGCAGGAAGTAGATTCTGCAAACCAGGCTTTCGAATGTTGACAGATGGGTAACCACTAAAAATCAGTACTGATATATCTGTCCACGCCATTCTGGAGTTCCTAACTCCATTTATTTGATTCCAGTCTCTTTTTCCATTCCCCCTGCCCAATGCTCAAACAACTTTTCCTGTCAACCTCCTCTTCCAATGAACATTATTAAAATGCCACGCCAGATCCCTCGCCCCATACTCCCCCATGAATTCCTGATCACACTCCGGACACTCCAATTCCTGCTTTTCCAATGTCTTTCCCTTTTGCACTGGCGTAGAGGGAGTATGCATTCGCATTGGTATTTCAATAGTGATAACAAAATCGGATGTATCGATTTCCACCTCAACCATGGGATCTTCATGAGTCGTAACCGACATCGCGAAAACAAGCGCAAAGTCTTCGGGAGGATTGTAGAAACTCTTGGCACGGCGTAAAGTTGGTGTATACCTATCTCCGTGGTTCCCGCGTTGAGATTCGGTGTATAGTTGATGCAGTGACGAACACGGCGATGCTCTCCGGAGTTCCTTGAAACCCATGCTGGCATCATGATTTTGGTATACCGTCTTCGTTGGTGTAAAATGGTTGACCCTAGAAATCATACCCATAGGATGAGCTTGAGTGGGTTGTCAAAATGGTGAATCATGTGCCGGGAAAATATGTGAATAAGTTCCGTGCATCCCTTGGCTGTCGGATGTTCTTTCCCCGCACTTTTGAATCTGAGGGCGAGCATCATGGAATATAGAGGTTGTTGCATCATGAGCCCATAAATGACAAATGTACTTTTGTGAGCTGAAAATAACTCATGTCGAAATCGTTGGTCCAAAGTTTCAGTTTTCTTAAAACTTTTCTTGCAATGTGAGGCTGCTATATACGTGGTCCACTCGCTAAAGAAGGGGGTCCAGAGGAAAAGGGTAATTGGACCAACGTGTTAGAGGCGGCTTGGCGGCCGAGCCGTTTATTGGCTCGCAGTGAAATATGAATTATCTGCATGCTGTACAAATAACAACACACGGGCTCAAGGTTTCAGAACGTTGAAAGACTTTGTTCCCTCCAGTTCCCTTATGTGCATACTTCATAGCTTTCAATCATTAGTTATCAGATCATCACGAAGTCCCAAGTTTAGGGATGGATCATGTTCCATGTAATGCATGAAGCTCAAATTAAAACGAGCATGGTACTGTATGTTTGGTTGACCACTTTGGTAGAAGGGCCAATTCTCAAATCCACTTGTACTCCTTGTATTGTTTGGCTTATTGTCTCGCCCGCCTCTCCTGATCAATCTTAAGGACTTGCTCCATAATCTACTGCGCTGTCGGCGACGGTATAAAATCTATATCCGGCTGATATTCTCAATTGCCTTCCCATCCGGGCCACCATTTCCAAACCACAGGGCATTTGTAGAGACTTTTACAGTCAGTGCACCCGTTGCTCACAGGCGATTCATCGAGTTCATCTCGTGGATTGTGCCAAATATCGTATGCAAATTGATCACCCGCAAGCATGCGCTTCTTCTTTCTTATATAACGTTTAGCAGAGGACATGATATGAAGAATTAGAAATAATACTTTGACCAATAGAAATGCGGGAGATAGGCGGGAAAGGGACACAAGCATCCAGCCGTATTTTCCTCGTGGGCTTGCTCGGCTTCGCGCTTATAAGATCTCGAGAGATGTTGCTTGCTTGACTGTGAGCTATGGGAGGATCCTTGGTTGCCATCATCCTGTGTGGGTAGTCTTGAGCTTTCCAGATTTGCGTCCTCTTTTGTATACACCACATTTTTCGTAGCTTGCATATTGTGATTCCTGCTTCAAACATTGTTATGGAGAGATATGAGAAAAAATCTTAACTTCATTCCACTTTGTAAACGACTGTGAAGACAGTACCTTGGAAGTCGGAAGGGTATTTATGTGACTTTGATGAGAAGAGCGGTATGGTAAGTGATGATTGTACTGTACGAATACGGTATTGTAAGATATTCAGTCATGACTGCAGTGCACTCTCGTCCTTCAATAAATACCTCATCACAGTTCTGTGTTCGCGTATTCACGACATCAGACAGAAACGAGATTATAAAGAGATTTTGATTTCTCTAACTCGAAGTCTCTTTAAAAACCGCAACAATGATGCCTTGTTTCACATTTGTTCAAAAATTTTGATGACTTGGGGAGCTTTGTCTTCCATCTAATTCTGTAATCATCCGTCTCATGTATGCGGCCAGGTACAATTCACAGGCGCTTTTCGAGCTCCGCCGAATCTCGAAGAGACGGAGCTTGGCACACGAAAATAGCGCGATGATTTCTCTAGGGCCGGCTTGTAGTGATTTCAGCCCCTATCCCAGTTGAAGTGTTTCGGCAGCAGCGTTCCCCCGTCAAGCAGGACAGCCATTCTGTTCTTTTTTCGGCCCGCCGTCGCAGCTAAGCATAAAAGTCAAAATACCAGCAGTGTAGAGCTTCCTTTAATGTTCATGTGGCGCATAATTGGGAGAGCTTCTTCCCATGCTCATCGCTGAACGCAAATGAAAATCTCACCTCCCCGGTATCTGGGATTTGAACAATACTCCCAGTCGGACTCAGGAAGTAGTACGGCTCAAACTTGCTTCGATCACCAGAAACCCGATGCCGAATGGGTCAATGAAGAGGCTCTCGTGGTTACTAGATATGTGGCAGTGAGCAATGCAGAGTAGAAGGCGTTAGCTTTGAGGTCAACAAATGAAGCTGTGATAATCTCAAACGGTGCACAGACCATCAATCTAACCACCAATGACGTAGAACAAATAATTTAGCTGTATACTGTAACAAAAGGCTTGCTGCATGTTCATTGAAAATACAAACCACCGAGAACAAAAATATTTCTATAGCATAACTACAAACATGTCACCATCAAGAGGAGTCATAGTTGACGAATCTACATCTCCATTCACATCTCCAGAAACCCAATCCCTCAGCGCAACAGAACAAACCGCTCAACTTCGCAGTTCCAGCGCTCTCACCTCTCTCACCAAAAACATCCAGTACCTTATCTCCCCTAGTTCGCCCACCTCCCCCAAGCCCGTCCGACTGCGCACCCGCGCTCTTCTTCGCACCCTACACTCAGTAGCTATCTTCATATTCTGGCGCGTAATACGGTATGCCAAATATGCAGTCGTGGGGTCTATCGTCGCAGCCTTGTCCGCTACCACTATTGGAAGTTTTGCGACGGGTATAGGATGGGTTGTTGCGCCTACGGGAATTGTTGGGGTTTTGGGGATGAGTACTCTGTGGTGGGTTGGCAAATGGGGTTTTAGCAAGACGAAAATGGGAAAGAGGTGGGAGAGAAAGGTGGAGGAAGAGGCAGATAGGCTTGAGAGGGAGGATCGCGAGACGAGGAAGGAACAGGTAAAGACAAATGGTCAGTGGAGAGATGTTACGGGACCAAAGGCTATGCCGTGGTAGTTCAAAAAGTAAAACCCTTGGAATTTTATAGTTCGGATGCTCTGTACAACACGGATTCAAGGGAAAAGTGTGGATAAGAAGTAGATGTGCGTAAGATGCAAATCAACGTTTCGGAAATACGATTTTACTGTTAATTTAATTATTTACAACAATATACATATCTTACATACAGCTAATATTGCTTCCTTCGACTTTTTTTCGACCAGATACACGTTCATGACTAGATCAACTACGAAATTTGCTAGTTATTTAACGCAGATTACCAGATTCATTCATTAGAATAGCAGTATCCAAAGTCCAACGGTAGTCTGGAACTCCAAATAAATCCCCTCACGCAAATTTCTCGCATAAATCAAAGACTATCTTCCAACTAATCATCTCAATTCAAATCCAATATCTTGTTTCTCCCTCTCCTTCTTTTCTATTCGCCGTTCAACATTTTCCCCTTTCTCTCTCTTCATACACTAGTACTATACTGGCTGTGCGTTTAAAAATCCAGGAGATGACAGCTGGGAAGGAAATTACAATTGCGGCGCTGCCAATGGATATTCCTGTTAGTTTGGCGGTAGGAAGAGGGAAGTTGAAAGAGGGAGATGGGGAAAGAATTTCGTCTTAGAAGAAAAATTATGAAGAGAATAGAGACGCCGGATGAAAGGTGTCCAGTGACATCTGATTTAGTGACATTGTAAATGTACCATGATGGTTTCGTCGTGTAGTTACAAATTTAAAGATCGAGATTGCTCGCATCCTCCGAGCATCAAACTTCAGGTATACCCACTGGAGTAGAACCAATGTGTATAGAATTAGAATAGGCGATAATCCAACAAGGCAAGGTGAAAGATCACGGCTTGTTTATGAAGCAACAAGGAGCTTTGCGCCGGCAGTGCCGCATTCGAAGTTTACCAACAATAAAACGCCTGTTTTGCTGGAAGATTCAAGCTTGAATACTAGAGACTTCTAGTTCTTCATTCCCATCTTGAGTATGATAATATCTTAACATTTGGTTCGACGTTTTGGCTCTCGAAATGGGCTTCTGGGAAAGCGAAGCAAGTACTACAATAGCAGAAACATTGCTGGTTAGCAAAGCGACAGCATTCAGCCAACAAGACACCAACTATGGCGGCGGCAGGCCCGTGATTATTTGGACTTGGCTGTACATGGCCAAGATCTAAAAGCGCGAGAGGCAACACACCATAATACTTGCGACAAATAGTTGGTTGCATTCGGGGGATGGATCCTAACCATCGGGCATAGCTGGAAGGCGATGACTCTATGAACATACTTAAGTGTGTTTCCGGTATGTTTTAAATGGTTGAGTCAGGGATGATAGCATTTCACGATGACAGGAAAAGACTGTATCTTTTGGTGTTTGAGATAGGTAGAGTGCTCGGTACTTATATTTAAAGGAAGGATTCACATCATAGCATAGCACAGCCACAGCCACAGCCCGCTTGATGTGGCGCGAGCGAGCTGCAAGGCTAACCTTATGACAAGATTACATCAATTCTATCTCCTTCCTTGCTTGCTCTGGGCATCATGATTCATCAATTCACTTCTAGTCAATAAATATGCTGAATAGGCTTACTAGGTCCTTTCTCCTCCAACATGCCAACAGTTATAAAGTACAAAGGTTGTACTCCGTATGCATAAAATAGACCTCAACACGTCTCTCATTCTCAAAAAGCTACTTCCTCACTTTCCTACATTTCGTGAAAGAGGTTTCAAAACAACAGTTAAAAGAATGTCTACCTTTCAAATCCCAGATAATAAAGTGGAGGTATCACTCTGTGAAGGTATAACCAAGGATGAATTATTGAGATTCCCCGCCTTTGAGGTACATACGAAACCCCTTCTCATTACCCCTCTTTACAATACTTACTAACGTTATCTTCCTTCAAAGTCATGGCACAGTCGCCTCAACGCATCTCTTGCCCTACAAGACCGATCCCCTGATCATCCGTTCCATTCCGACCCATACCGTCTTTGTTCTATCAAAATCCAATCACTCGACCGGTGGGGTAGCCGCATCGGTTTCATCAAGATTAGCAGCAAAATCGCAAATGAAGCAGGCGAAACTCTGCCCGGGGATATTCTACTCAGAGGGCCAAGTGTGGGAATGATGGTCATCGTTCAACCTGAAGATGTAAAGGCTCCTGATAAGGAAAGATGGGTAGTAATGACCGTTCAACCTCGACCTGCTTCAGGGAGTTTAGCATTTGTCGAGTTACCGGCTGGTATGGTTGATGATGGAACATTTAAGGGTGCAGCTGCAAAGGAAATTGAAGAGGAGCTTGGTTGGGCTATACCAGCAGATCAGTTGACGAATTTGAGCGAGCTGGTTATTGGTGATGAAGCGAACAAAGAGGGAGAGGTATTGCCGAGAGCAATGTTTCCTAGTGCTGGGGGGTGTGATGAGTGTATTCAGATTTTCTTGCATGAGAAGAAGATTTCAAGGAAAGAGTTGAAGGAGACTACGGGGAAGCTTACGGGTTTGAGGGATGATGGCGAGAAGATCACGCTGAAATTAGTCAAGCTGGAGGATTTGTGGAAGGAGGGCGCGAGGGACAGTAAGGCATTGACTGCATGGGCTCTCTATGACGGTTTGAAGCGGACAGGAAAGTTGTGAATATCTAACATCATGCCTATGAAATTATAGATCCAAATATATTGCGTTGCATTCTAATTCTGCGTATTTATACTAACATACATGGTGTAGTGCATTATCATTATTATCATCTGTCTATCGTAACATCGTGCTCTAACTCATTTTGAAAATAAATTTAACGTTCTAGCAATTTCAATGCCTTCAGCTAAAGTTCCCACTCTAGCATCTATTGCATATCCTTCTTTCTCCCAATTCTTACATGCTTTCCATAAACCTTTCAGTGGTAATGTGAAGACTTCTATGAATTCATTTTCCTCGAGCTCGGGGACTGGGTTTTGGTTCTTTTGATCGGCCATATCGATTGTGACATGAACCATTTTTAAATTGGTATTGCAAAATCCTGGATCTGCAAACCGGTCCATTAGTGGGAAGTAGGTCAGTGGAAGGGACGTGGGACGAGGGGTACCATTAAACATTATGGGTGAACTCTCGCTCAAAACTCCAATATAACCAGTCTCTTCTTTCAGTTCCCTTATAGCTGCTTCCTCTGCAGTTTCACCATCGTCGACAAGTCCGGCTGGTACCTCAATCACTACTTTGTCTAACGGTGGTCGATATTGCTTCTGTAATACTAATTCTGGGCCTGAGATCCATCTGTATTAGCACTGATCCCTGAGCCAAGTATATCTGTCTTCCAAGGCGTTTCCATACCAGTCTCTTTCTGTATTATAGCCACAATGCCTACACCATCAACCTCGGATGACTTTGGTCTAGTAGCGCGTTCCGCATGCTCCCAATCGCGGACTTTTCCCCGAGGATCGCGGTAGGTTGATCTGAAGGATGGCAAAAGTGTCAGCTGCAATGGTTCTGGCAGCTTAGACTTGACTTATCGAAACATACAAGATGAGTTTTGTCCATTTTGCATTCGCAGGGTCCTGCCATGAAGTCAGTATATCACATTGTTCAAGACATCCGAAGTGTATGGAAAAGGAATACTTTACCAATGGCACTCTTTCCAAGACTTTTGCTGAGTCAATTGACATTTTTATGGGAGATTTTAAGATTACAGGTAAGTAGGTGAAAGGGACGAATCCAAAAACAAAAACAGGAGACTGCGTTGGGTCAAATACTTTATGATGTAGAAGTCCTAATGTGGACCTTGATATTCTCGATTGCAGCTGTGATGCTTGGGTGGTGGGGAAGTTTGGTGGTCGAAGCTTGGCATCGTTCTTCTTCTGATCCTTCTTCCTCTTCACCATTTTCACCCATCATCATCACCATCAAAACTGTTCTTAGCTGCCTGAGTAAAGCTCGTGAATAAAGCTCATGTCATGCAGTCCACTTTTCAACCAAAAATTTATTGACTTGTGCACAAGAAACTCGCACAATCGGAGGAACCTTGTTGTGTGGTCACTATCCGTGGTAACAATTGACTGTACTTGCGAAGGTAAAATGTGCTGGCACCGTTCATTGTCATTTCGCTGTTCAGACGAGTACTGTACCTAGGATAATTTTCGTTCGCCCATCGCGATCGCAGTGGTTGACGTCTATGACAAAGCCTTGGTTGATGAGCAGCTGGTATCCGTCAAGCTCAAGCTTTTTGCACTTGTTAAATGATATCTGATACCAAACACCAACCTTATCAATCTTAATGCGATCTCGTTTCCATGGTACGAGATTAGGATCTGTATTCTATCCGAGTAGTCTCGTGCAACAGGGAGTACACTACGGGCACGCAAACTCTGTGCCAAGAGTTTTCTATTTCAGTACTTCCCGAAGATCCGATCATTCTACCTAATGTGTATATCATGCGGTACAACTTTGGAAGCCCTACAAAAGTATAGCTTTATTACCGACGAGTAGTTATCCAACATGCGGCAGAAGCATGGGACTGGTTTGTGCGAGCTCCTGCATCTCCCACAAGCGCGCACCCTCTCTTTGCCCTGAATGAGTCAAAGGGGGTAACGTAGCATCCATCCAGCAAGCGCTGGCCTGGAATAGAGCTCCAGGCCTCGAAATACAACCATATATTACATGTGCTTATTAGTCTCAGTGGATCTTATGGAAACTACTAGGCTTATCAATCATGCCACTCAATATATTGCTTTGATCACTCTCTAATGCTCTAAAATATGGATACTGGTGCAACCTTTGATTGCCAAGAGAAGAGTTCATGGCACCTGATTTTCTCCCCATGGCTCGATAAAAACCACCATTTGTGCGGGTTAGTCCATAGGAAGTATTTTATATGAGTCAGTTGATGCATTTTCCATTTAGCACTCGTGCGGCACATGGAGGTGAATTTTTCTGACTTTTTTGCGCATTTACATAATAATAGAGCCGGCGAAGTATAGATAGCAAATGGTTATTGTCAGTCACAGGAGTCACTCACGAGCCTTATCCCTATGTTATTATAGATGTGCCAATATGTTTGAAAGAAGTATCACTTAGCATATATAAAAAGTGTTCTTAAGGACGGGAGTTCTCCTTAATCGATTGTGTTGCCTCATAAAATATTAGCCAGCTTTCGAAATGAAGTTTCTCAATCTCCTCCCACTTTTGTCCCTCATCCACGCGATTCCAGTCGAGCCACTGGCTGCTAAGAGCTCCGCCTATGATGTGGCCACAACTCCACGACTGGCCGTTTACGTGCAAACTTACCACGATGAACACAATAAGGATACAAATCTATCTCTCCTACCTCTACTAGATGCAGACATCCAACCAACTCATGTCATCCTCGCAGCTTTGCATGTCATGAGTACTCCCGGGGAGATCCACCTAAACGACGACCCACCTGATGCACCGATGTATGATGAGTTATGGGCTCAGGTGAAGACTCTTCAGACAGCAGGAATAAAAGTGTCGTGCATGATGGGCGGTGCGGCTTCGGGCACTTGGAATTACTTTACAGGCGATGACAACCAGGTAACTTGATATTACCTATGCATGCTTATATCCATTACTAACTCCTCATAAGTTCCACCAATACTATGACCCTCTCCTCAATAATTTTATCAAAAAATACAATCTTAATGGTATAGACATTGACGTTGAACAATTTGTGGACATCACTGTAGTTCTCCGTCTGGTCAAACAGCTTTATAATGATATGGGTCCGGGCTTTGACATTACAATGGCACCAGTAGCTTCGGCTCTATCATATGGTGGCAGCCTCTCTGGCTTTTCTTACTCGGATCTCGACGCCCAAGCACGAGACCCGAATACCAGCGCACCAATGATATCATTTTACAATGCTCAATTCACCAATGGATGGGGCTATGCGGGAAATACTAATGATTACGATGCTATTATCAACGCTGGCTGGGATCCCTCCAGAGTAGTCATGTTAGCTTCAGCTGCGACTAATGATGCAGGTGGATGGGTCCCGATCGATTCGCTCCAGAATACTATCAGGAGCTTGAGAAACAAGTATCCGAATTTTGGTGGTGTTAATGGTTGGGAGTATTTTGATGCGGGGAGTACTGATGGATTGGCTCAACCATATATGTGGATGGCGCATTTGAGGGATGCGCTGAACTCCTACTGAATAATTTTGTAAATTGGCGGTAGTTTTATGTATATGGTGGAATTTTAAATGATAATTTGTCGACAAATACCACATGAAGTTATCTCCATGCAAGAATTTCACCGGAAAGGGAAGAAATTCTAATAGTAATAGGTCTAGTGCTGAGCTTGCCCCACAACCTATGCACAGATCTTGGCCCAATGCACAGCGTTGAGATCGTAGGGCTTGAAGGATCCTCTTATAATGCTTGGCTATGAATCCCGACAAGCCAAGCACACTAGCTCAACCTTCAAAAATAGTAAGTATAAATATCCTAAGTAAATCTTGCAGTTTTGCATACAGTTTATTGTGCTTCCAGATCGTAAGCTAACTTCAGAGAAGTCAAGATGAACTTGTTGGATGAGAGATAAATGTTATGGATTCACGTGATAACACTGCAAACAGTCAAGGTCTGAGCGGATGTGCGACAGCTTGTGGTTTCATGAAGGCCTGAGAGTTTGTATGAAGGAGTTTTTTGGACTTACCGTAGCTGTTTAGAAAGTTTGAATGATATATATATTAATCTCATGTGTATACTCTAAATTCGGATCTTCCACTGCAGTTTCTACCAATTTTGTACCACCACAGCAGAGCTGTCTATCACTACATACTAACCAGAGTATCATCATCATCGCCATCATCAGCCTTAATCATGTTCAGTAAACTGAGCACCAAAATCGCCCTCCGAAAAGCAGGCCTTCCATCAAATACTCTCTCCAGTTTTTCAATCACAAACCTCGATAATGGTGATAAAAAATCCATAAACTTAAAGTCTGGGAAAAACAATGAATCGCCAGCTACATGGGCAGATACGTTTTCGAACATGACTTCAGAAGTTAATGTTCCCAAGAGTTGGAAATCATGGGGAAATCCAGCGCCGGCGATAGCAGAGGTTGCTCCTGCGCCGGTGGTGGGAACGAAGGCGCCAAGTACGGGGAAATTGGTACTTCCTATGGGGGATAGAAGGGCTTGTGTACTTGTTTTTATGAGGTGCTGTGGATGTGCTTGTGAGTTTGCTGTTTATTGCTTTTGAGACATTTTGATATCCGTTTTCATTGTCAATCACAATCCAGACAACTCGTCTAGAATTAAGACTAACAGATTTTATTTTCTCATTCAGTTGCAGAAAAGACCTTCATCGAACTCCGTCGCTTGGCCAATAAACACCAAAACCTACACTTCATAGCCATATCGCACAACTTCAAAGAAGCAACAGATAAATGGGTGCAGCAAATCGGAGGAGCATGGTCAGTTCAAGTAGTCATTGATGAAGATCGGGAAATCTATGCCAACTGGGGATTGGGAGTGAGCACGACGTGGCATTTGCTGAACCCCTGGACTGAGATTGCACGACAGAAACTGGGGAAGCAAGAGGGCATTTGGGGAAGAGAAGTCGATCCTAGTGGGAACCGATGGGTCGTGGGGGGAAGTTGGGCTACGGATGAGATGGGGACGATTAAATGGGGAGGTGCGAGTAAGAGTGCTGACGAGATACCTGATTTGGTGGAGGCCTGTAAGAGTGTGGGTGTTGTATGAGAAGTTAAAGATAACTATGATGTAGGATGTGGAGTTTTGGCTACAGAGTTCTGGGCTATTAATATCGAAGAATCTCGGAACTTCGGTTCGACTTTCTTGATGAGCTACATCATCATACTTTATCGGGTACGAAGAAGTAGACCCTTCCTGCGAGATTTCTGCTCTTATATTGGATCAAGGAATTTGCTGATGCAGTTCCATCCTGTTTCACAATATGTAGATCCTGCGTTTGGGTCACCAACAATTAAATTATCATCAGCCAGTCGATTGCAAATAGAAAAGACCGACAAAGTTTTTCGGAAACCTGAAAGGGGTTAACCGGGCTAGACGTCAAAAAATACATGTTCTATTTTCCCAAATTATGAGGGCTAGAAGATCTTTCTTGTGTCTTAAATAAAAAAGAATAGTATTTCGAGCACTAAACCTCACACGATTTCCCCTACCTCATGCAACTTTGAGCCCCTACCACAAAAATTCCGAAATCCCGACTAAACCTTCAGAATAGATAACATTTTAGCACGTGATTCGACAATCTTGTTTGATCCCCTGGCGCACCATTCCATATACGATCTAGGACAATTCGATTTTAATGAGCTGACGAAATAGGGGCTCCACCTACCACCTCATCCAAAGCTCATCTTCCTTGAATTTTCTGCGATTTTGCTCATGTATGTTCCGTAAACATTGGAAAAAGTGGAATCTCACATGGAATGTTGCTCGCGATGATGCTTGAACCCCTTTCCCATAGCACTCAAGGCCCTTTTCGTTCTGCAAAGTTGTGGGTATACGAAGGATCCTTGCCTGAGCGTCAAAAAAGCTTGGTGAAAAGTTTAAATGCCGATTCAAGGCCCTGACCGCGGTGTAACTTGCCATCTGATATGGGAAAAGATATATGGTTCGTATGATTTCCAGATCTAGTTTGTTCTGATGCTCTCTTGTCTTGCCTTTCGCTCTTATTGTTGAATGTATTTCTCACCAAACTGTTTTAATTGCGATTTCCAACATCGTTTATGGTGCCATAGCACCACCACTCGTTAAATTGAGATCTACATTAGCAGTGTGTCTGATTGGTCACAAACTATGGCGGACGAAGAAATCAAGCGTACGAGCAGTATAGAGGATGGTGGAGGAAAAGATAATGAACATGAGAGTGGAATGACCGGTCTACCGAATTTACCTAGTACGAGGGAAGAGACTGCACAGGAGTTGAGGCAAGAAGCTGGGACAAGCCAAGCACAATCGAGTAGAGACCCGGGGATAAAGCCCCTGAAAAGATTTGATACGCTGCCCACAAAGCGGAATCCACTTTCGCCAGATACACGGAGACGAGGACGGACTTTGACTGGCCAGGTCCCTGAGAATAATGACCTATCTTCAAGGGGACAAATTTTCCAGAGGGGGACCTCAATTTTCTCCGCAGAGAGGCGGGTAAGAATGGGTTCCATTCCCGAGCGAGGGGCTATTCCAGCTATTCCTCCAAACGCAGAGAGAGAACCTCGCCCTAGTGGCGTTTCTGATCGCACTCAAGGTTCAGGTCTTCGCCCACGCTTGAGCACGATAAATCGTCAACGAGGACCCTCTATCCGAAGAAGACCTACCGTTGCGCTAGAAGCTATTACATCCGGAGCCGATGTTGGAAGTGGAGATAACTTCACATTGGCCGGGCCTGCACCGATCGAGACCTTGGTGCAAAACCAGCCCTATGTTGACCCAGGTTACGCCCATCTAAATCCTGCCTATGTTCAACCGGAGAATGTCAGGCCAGTATGGGGTTTAGCGAAGCCCTTACCGCGTGTGATTCGTCCGGGTATGATTCCCTCACGTTCGGAAATCAATATCAATATCGCCCAGCAGCAACAACAACAACAGCAGCCGCAGCCTCCTCAAGATCAGGCGGATGTAGACTTGGAACAAGGTAGGATCGAACCAACCCTCAAATTGTCCAGAATCTCAACCGCCCTTCAAAATGCTAGACAACAACGTGAAAACAACCTCATGGAAGCACATGGGTTGGTTGCGCCGACAAATCTACAAAGTACGGCATCGAGGCAAGAACCACTGACTTCTCCATCTCAAATCATTGAAGAAGAGGGGCCCGGCGGTAAACCTACAAACACGGATACTACATCCCCAGAACGTCCCCAAACACGCCCACCCCTCTCATTCGATGGCCGACCATCTCAGAACTCACAAACTTCACAAATTGATCCTTTCCCCAGTCTTTCAGACCATGATGACCAAGCTTCCGTGACAACCGAAGTTGCGGGTGAGGGTGATCTTGGTGGGCCGTGGATTAGTCAAGAAATTCCTTTGGTTGCGTACGATCCTAATTATGATGATGAAATTCACAATCTTCACACACATTGGTCTGTTATTCGATTACGATTCCGAGAGCCACTTGCGGAATTGTTGGCTGTGAGTTCTTCCCCTGTCAAAAAACCACGTTTCGTCACTGACAAATTGTTTAGGTCACTTGCCAACTAACCCTTGGATTTTGCGCGGATTTAGTTGTAGTAACATCAGGTAAAAATGCATCTCCCGCTGGGAATGAAGTAACTACCGACTGGGCATGGGGTCTAGCTTCAATGCTTGGTATTTATATTGCTGGTGGTATTTCCGGAGCGCATCTTAATCCAGCTATTTCGATAATGCTCTGGATATATCGAGGTTTTCCTCTCAGAAAAGTACCAATGTATGTCCTTGCACAGATACTCGGAGCATTCTTAGCAGCTTTAATCGCCTTCGGTCTCTACCAAACCAACATTGTCGAATATGGCGGAACCAATTTAAAGAATGGAGATACGATGGGAGCATTTATTACATACCCGCGATATGCATGGATCAATGCTAGCACATCATTCTTCACCGAATTCGTCGGAACCTCCATTCTAGCCGTGGCAGTCTTAGCCCTAGGAGACGATATGAACGCACCACCTGGAGCCGGCATGTCAGCATTCGTCATGGGACTCGTTATTACCGTTCTCAGTATGGCATTTGGCTACAATACCGGGGCGGCGCTGAATCCCTCTCGAGATCTCGGTCCACGTCTCGCGCTCGCAGCGCTAGGCTACGGAAAGGATCTCTTCACCGATGTATATTGGATATGGGGAAATTGGTGCGCGCCAATTTCAGGTGCCATTTTCGGCGCCTTCTTATATGATGCTGCTATCTTTGCTGGTGGTGAGAGTCCGGTTAATTATCCGAGAAAGAGAATTAGGAGGGCAGGACATAAGTGGAAGAAGAGATGGGGTGCTAAGTTGAGAAGGATGAAGCCTTTGAAGAAGGGCGAGGATGAGACTTATCGGAGGTGGAAAGAGAGCCAACAGTGATTTTTTTGGGCTATTTCATTGTATATGAAGAAGGGGAATTTTTTTAAAAGCAATTGGTGATAATTTGAGGGACTTATAGTCTATTAACCTTCCGTTGTATATTTTTTGATTGGGTTATCCCGGTAGATAGATATTTAGAAGAGTTTATTTGAAGCAGATAGCGTATAATCTCCAATATTCAATTTCTCGGCATCCAATTTACGTTTGCCCAAGTCACAGATCTATTCTCTTCTGGTAATCAATCGTAATCTTACAATCTCTTAATTTTTATCCAAGCTTCTTTTCAAAGTATCGCATCCACTAGTCGCGACAGCTTTATGCCCTTGGTGTGAAAACTAATTGGATTTAGTATGCGCGACTCGCTTAGCGCTACCTTGGAATTAGTTACTTGAGCCTAGAAAAGCTTATATATCTAGGTATCTTCTGATGACTGATAGATCGTGGTCCGGATTTGACTTTGGTAGGTACTAAGAGTTTGAGCCTGCTGCTTAAGCTGGTATTTAATATGTATATGTACAAGTACGAAAGTATATTTCCACCGGATCACATAGGTAGATCTGGCATTTTCTTCCATGTTTAAATTTCTTTTTGGCTTTATGGTGTGTATAAAAAGATTGCTGGATCTCCCGGGCTAGAGAATTCTGGTATTTAATATTGTCCTGATTGCGAAATTCTATTTCTATATATATTTTTACGATACAAATACTATTTTTTCCTTATTTGTTCACACGTTTTCCTGTATAGATAACCTTATTTGGAGGAAAGAGGAGTTTGGAAAATGATTATTTCGAAATGGAGGACGTTGGTGCTGTTTTGGATTATTGCAGTGCTTTGTTATACATGGAAATTCTTCCTGGCGACTCGGAAGTATACCCAAAATGTGATTGATGGGAAGGCGGTCATATTGCAGGATGCTTGGGATCAAGTGAAGGGGAACAAGGAAGTTTTGCACAACGTCAAGGTGGAAGGAGAATATTTGACGACAACGAGTTTGGCGACGAGCAGGACGGAGGAGGTTAGGATATCGACATCGCCTGGGGATGTAGGAATGACGAATTTGGCATCGATTCCTTCACAAACACGAACACCATACACATCACAAGTGGCAGTTGAACCATCCGAATCCCAGACGGCTCAAAACGAAGTCTCTAAATCAAAATCGTATCATCCTTCAAAGCAGATATCAAGACCGAAATCGCAGGATAAAAAGAAGCACAATTCGAAGCCAAAATTGCAGGGTAACAAAGGGAAGACTTCAGAGCCAAAATCGCAGGATAATAAAAAGCATAAGAAACCGCCGCAAGCAATGATCAAAGATAACTTCCCTTTAGCGATGAATGCTCGCTCAGCCGCCGATTTACCACCCATTCCCCCATGGAACAAACCTCCTAACCCTCACGTTAAGGAAAAGACACCACTGTTTATCGCTTTCACGCGGAACTGGCTATTACTTCAGCAAACGGTCGTCTCGTGGATAACGTCCGGTTGGCCAGCGGAAGATATCTATGTTATCGAAAACACAGGCACTATGAGATCCAACCAACTTGGGCATCTCTCCCTCGAAAACCCTTTTTTCCTAAACCACACTCGACTCCATATGTTGGGTGTAAATGTAATGGTGACACCTACCCTCTACACATTTGCCCAGTTACAGAATTTTTTTCTTTGGACGGCCATCGAGAAAGATTTGGAAACTTATTTTTGGAGTCACATGGATATTATTCCTATCACATTTGAGCAGGGTATTTCCGCGTCCAATAGTTACGTCGGACATCGAACTATATATCAACATGCTGTCGAAGTTCTCCGATCAGCACAATCACCCGATCCAGATCCAAATGCTTCGGATCCAAATAAACCATGGGCAATGCGATTCTTTGCTTTCGACTACTTAGCTCTAGTTAATCGAGCGGCTTTTGAATCAGTGGGTGGATTCGACACTACAATTCCGTTCTATCATACTGATTGTGATATGTACGCTCGACTACTAATGGCTGGATATGAGGTGAATGAGCCACGGCATCTGATGACGACATTTGGAGATGATTTTGCCGGAACGGATGAATTTGGAAGTGGAATAATCCATGATATCGCGCACAGCATTGACGATTTGATTGTCCTCTACCGAAAGAAGAATACGGTAGAAGCGAGTTTTACTGGAGAGACCAAACAAAAAGATAATGGAGCAGTCCGTAAACATGGCGCAGAACAGTGGAAAACAGCAAAGCAAGCTCACGAGCAAGAAAAAGCTCACAAAATGACCGAAGAAAATCAAAAGCAGGCTGCGAATGATGACGATAATGCACAAGCACATGTGAAAGCAATGAAAGAACGACCCCTTCCTGATCACAAAGCTGAGGTGCAGAATGAAGGATATGTTAAGAACACTCCGAAGAATTATGTTGATACTAGCGATTCTAATGTCCAGCAATCATCGAAGATACAACAAGGAGCCAAGGATGCAGGGGGAAAAGAACCGAGCCCCCTGGTCGCGAAGTATCTTTCCCAAACAGGTTCCTCAGTTGACACATCCGAAGCCGCTAGATATAAAAAGCGAGGGCTGGGGGATTCCTCCCAAAACCCTCAGTTCAAGTCACTAGAGGATCTCCACCGCGATGCTTCTTCAAAATATTCAACCACGCCGTCCTCATCCACATCCCTAGACTCAAACTCAAAATGGATGACCGACGAGCCCGGTTCCTCGGCTTACTTTCAACTCCTCCAAGTCGCCACCGACATGGTACTTGCCAAGTACTCTCAAGGTGCCGAAGGTCGAAATAAATGGCAACAGCTACAATCCGGAGGTAAAGGCGAACCTTTTTCTCGGCATGCAGAGGGTTTTGAGAGGGCTCTTCAGTTGACTACTGGGATGGGAAGAAGAGTTTATCTTGAGAAGTGGGGGACGCTGGATTGTGAATTGATTCAAGGTGGGTTCACGTTGGATGATGAGTGGAGGCCAGAGGAAGAGTCTGAGTAGTGTAGTTGTTGTAAATGGAAAAGCGATTCTGTATATAGACTGGTTGGAGTTCGGTTGAATGTGTCTGGGTGGTAGTTTTGGAAGGACTTTGGTGTTGAACAAGAATCCTTCAATGGTGATTAACGGGAAATAGTGCATGGGAGTTTTGGCTTATTTATATAAGATTTGGGACATAGGCTGGATACCATTTGTGTTATATATTACGGTGTTTGGACTTAAGTATATAAAGACTTCCTCTTTTGGAACATAATAGATAGTATATTGCAGAAAGCAGTGTATCATTTATATTTTGCATGCTATTTATGAGTCAACTTTCTGTTTCCCATTTACTCAATTGGGGACTCATTGCAATGATAGCCTATTCTCCGCTCCTCCACATACCACGCACGCGCATAACCTCTTGCATACGGCGGATGGTAAGTGCAAAACCTCCGAGATGTTAAGCTTCCATGGTTCACTCTTGGTGAATTTTCTGGAAAAGGTTGCAACAGAAGGACGACCTCATTTTCATGAAAAGCTAATCCCAAGATCGCACAATTTGAAGTCGCAACCCTTTCCGAGATTCGGCGAGCTCCCGCCGCTCCTCAAACTCATCGATGGCGGTAGAATAGTCCTCAAATAAGTCACCTAATTCTCCATAAGCCTTAGAATAGCCATTACGGTGATCTACGCGCAGACACCAAAAGACACACTTGTAGGTGATGCAATCAGAAGATTCAAGCTTAGATTAGATTTGAGGATGTGTGACAGAGATCGATAGATTACTCACACACTTTCATATACTTGTAGCATTTTTCCTTCCGGTGTCTGAAATGCTCTGTACGAAAGCAACCACTAGGATTTCTTCAGAGCTTTGGAGATAAGCCCTTTGATGTTGTGGATAAACTTGGGCATTCAATATTCGCAAAATAGATACGCATATGGATGATGATATTTTTTGCACTTTAGAATTCTGCCATCTCTAGTTCTAGAGCTGCCCAGGAGATGCTTCAACAGGCTGAATAGATGTGCTGCGGGCAAAATATGTCGCACAACAAAGGAAAATCCCAAAGCACCCATAATGTCTAGAAATATAGGTAAGCCTGAAGGTGTTAAATATGAATTGGGATTGAAGAGTGCTATGAGGACAGGCACATGACTTCAGTATGCGGTCCATTTCACTTTTTAACAAGATCACTATCTCGACAATCCAGAACCAGCATGTGTCCCGGCGCATGGCCCATAACAATTCCTTCCAAGCCAGCGCTCACGACAGCATGCTGAGGAGTGACACCACATCCCCAAAATACAGGAACAATTTCGTCTTCACGTCCTTTCACCCACACCAGAGGGTTCCCATCGTCATCCATGGAGATATCGCCCCAATCTGGTTTAGCAATGTCCTGAATTCCTAATTTCTCCACGGCATCCCATCCCCAAGCAATCGGTTCTCCGTGAGTGACCAGGTACGGTCTTGTGATGTCCCTAACTTTCTCGATATCATCCTTCTTATAGGGTCGCATAGATACCACATATGTACCCTGATCGAAAACTCCAGCCGGGCACAGCATTATATTAGTCTTGTACATCGGCACATTTCGACGCTGCCGGATATGTTGAGGCATTAGTCCACCGTCTATGAGAGCTCCTTCAAAACTGTAGGAGCATCCAATTAAGAATGCTACGTGATCCTCTGTCCAGTATGCCTTTATGTCATCAACATGATCGACCAAAAGCTTGCCGTTTTCGTAGACCATGTATCTTGGAATGTCGGTTCGAATATCGACATCCACAGCCAAATCGTCACCTGCCACTCCCTCAATCCATGACTCAAGTGTATTGTATGATCCTATGCTGGCGGATTTGGCGATGAGAGGGCATGGTACCGGATTTCTCTTGCAGAGTTGCTCGAAGTCACCAGCGTAACGCGAAGGTAGAACGATAAGATTGGCTTGGAGATATGATGGTGCAAGAGCTGATGTCTGTCCTGTTATCTCGCCATTACGTGCTCCTGCTCGAATGGCCGCGCCAGACATTGCGTAAGAGTATGAGTAACAATGAAATTTGTATCAATGCACAAGAGTTCGACAAACAATGAAAATACCTACCACCTGCAATCGTACTTCCTTACCTAAATATATGGTTGTGTCAAGCTGAAGAATGCACAACATTAGACGGAGTTCAATCTGCGCTTGATGTGTGTATGTAAGGTTAAGTTCGCATGTGGGGGAATGGCCAAAAGCCACACTAAAGTCGAATATAACCTTACTCACCCACCACATAACCTTAAATGGGCTTGCTTCATAGAGCTCCAAGTTGGTTTGAGAGATGATATCGATATGTTGCGCGTCAAGATCTCGTAACAGTTTTCAAAGCCCTTATTCACATTTTACACTCGGATAACCTCTCAGGTTTATGTCTAAGTCACGAGCTTCTGAAGTAGATTCTGAATTGTAAAGATTATTTAAAGTGTTCAGTGTAAAACTTTTAAGGAAGTAGATTTGAGTAGATACTTATTAGCCAAAGTCGTTGAACTGACAATATTAGACAATTCGAAAGAACGGCCAGCTTGTCTGGTAGAGTGCGGGACAAATAAGATCATTAGTTCTGCGTTCCAGGACATCTGAACCTCGGGCATAGGCGAAGTCAGACTCTTGTTAGGTTATACCCCCGGATACAACAATCAGCCTCACCTGGATATGAGTACAACGGAATGTAAAACCTACGAGAACGAATCTTATACATATGTATCTACTCGTATGATAATCTGAAAAGGACGCATCTTATTAATGGTTCTAGTTCTGAAAGAATCCTAGTAACGTTATCCACAACGCTCTGCTTCGTCCCCATACTTACACAGTTGTGTGTGCTGCGTCGATTTCTCCTCAGCCCTTTGGGAAGGCGCTAATTCACATTTTATCCCTCGCAATGAATCAATCGGAGGAGAAACCACCTGGTCAAAAAGTGTCAAAAGTTTCGTAAGTCTTAATTGGTGATGTGGTCGTACACAATGGCTAAAACCCTTACAGATGTGAGAGGTGCCGGTACAGGAGGGTGAGCGATCTCAGCGATGTTACCCTCGCAATTGTATCAATGACTGACCATAAAATTCCAGATAAGATGTGATCGCATGCAGCCATGCCCTGCATGCCGGAAAGGAAATCATGAGTGTGTTTATCCTCAATCGGAAAAGTCGAGGTGCGTTCCTGTGCATCTACTCAACCGAAATTTCTCTGACTTTATTCCGTTTTCCTGAGTCTAGGCCAGTGCCAAAGGGCTACGTACAAGCTTTGGAAGGGCAAATAGCCTCTCTGGAACTGTTCATCACAAAACTTATCGCTGCAGATGCTTCCAAGCGAGACGAAATGTTGGCTAATTTCAGCGCTTCTACGAATCACCCGAGCCTACAGTCGAAGCAATCATCTACTTTACCAAAATCCGATCTATTAGACACTCCGAATATCCCAATACGTCCAAGGAATGGCCATCTGAGGAAACTTAAGGACGGTAATTCGGCTGAATTTTATGGTGCTACCAGCTTTTTCCAGATTAATCCGTCAGAGTATCCAGATGATACTACTACGTCTACTTTACTACCACAGTCCGGGGTCACTTCGCCAATTTTGACACAAACATCAATTGTCGCGGGTGGCTCCATGCAAGAGCACTTAGCTTTTTCTCCTCGAAGCGATATTTGCAAATACCTAATGAGAATATTCTTCCGACATCAATACCAATACCACATGTGCTTGTATCGGGAATATTTCCTAAGAGACTTCGATGCTAGTAGTGGACCATATTACTCAGATCTTCTCATGTATGCCATATGTTCGATGGGCGCTCTTGCTAGCGAGAGCACAGCCCAAAAGGAACTTTCCGATATGTTCTCCAGTCGTGCTCAAGAACTTTTGTATGGATTTGCACTCGAATCCCCAAATCTCACAACTTTACAAGCTCTCATACTCCTTGGTCACCGAGAAATTGGACATGGGAAAACTTCAAAAGGGTGGCTGTTTTCGGGAATGGCTTTTCGTATCGCCCATGAAATGGGTTTACATCTCGATCCTACTAATTGGAAAGGTTCTAATAACTCCTGGATTGACAGGGAAATATTACGTAGAACATATTGGGCTGCCTTTGTAGCAGATAAACAGTTGAGTCTCTACTTCGGAAGACCACCTGCTCTTTACCCTGGAGAGTCAGATGTCCACGACACTGTACGAATTCCTTACCCACCAGAATGGAAGTCTCTTCTCAACAAGTACATTATGCCAGGCATGTCGGAGACTACGTACGAGGATGGTCTTACATTAGTCGCTTCATGGGTTCATCAGATTGAGCTTTGCAAGATCTTACATGGAATGATCACGAAAGTCTTCGAGAACAGAAACTTGAATACTGATCCAACGATCCTGGCTACCTCGATTAGAGAAGTAGATGTAGCCTTGACGAAATGGCTCAAAAATTTACCAGCGAAACTTCAGTGGTCAAAATGGAATGTGGCCGAAGTGCCCCCTTTTGTACTTCATCTGCAGTAGGTCCAATACGTGAGTGGTTTGTTGAGATTTACTAACACCTAATAAGCATGCAATATCATACGGCGATGATAATTCTTCACCGTCCACCAAGAGCTGCTTTTAAAGAACCGGGAATTGACGAGACTGAAGATGTTCAAATATGCTACGAGTCATTGGATATCATTTTAAAACTCCTGCGAATGCACTCTAACAACCTTCAAAACTATCCCTATAGGCACCTACCTATTACATTTGTCCACACACTTGCATCAGCCTCAAGTATCATATTGATGAGAAGATACATCAACGGCTCTTCTTGGAAAGAGCCCATAGTGTCAAGATCTTTGGATCAAATATTAGAAGCTGTAAATGGCGTATCATTGACATGGACATGCGCAAATCAAATCCGAGATGTCATTACCTCTGCTATTAAAAAACCATCAGAAGAAGATCCTCAAAATGCCTCTCCAAAGGATTTTGATCTGATGGCGGGCCTTATTGATGCTGGAGTTGACAGCACAACTTCACTGGACGGTGTAGACTGGGATAGTCTTACAATGAACGATACTGATTTCGAGCTTTTCATGGAGAACCATTTCAATGTCGATTTTTCGACATGTTCTGATGGATCTTTTCCGCAGGTATGACTTTTAACTGTTGCGCAACATTCTAGTCATTGCGCTGCCTACTCAATCTCCCGGTGACGGGTGAACGGATATCAAATATTTCGACTTCAATTGTCGAGGGTAAAATGCTCCTTCATTCATCTCTAGATTTCAGAATATGAAATGCACGCATAGTAGGTCAATATATGGTCTTTCATGGATATCAAAATACATTCCTTCATGTATTAATCTTATTCAGTTATCTTCCCGACGAGATAAACATTATTTATGGGGGTTCGCAGATGTGGGACCGGCTGCATGGCGCGAACGGAGTTCCTCCACCGTTGGCGCATCATCAGTCACACGAAGTAACTATATTAGGTATGCTTGCATACGCCACTAGCTGAATGGATGATTGTCGACGGCTGCCTTTACTATGATTGATCATTATTAATACTGATAGTTTCAGATAAGTACAGATAGCTGGATGATCTTGCATAAATCCTTCCGATAGATATCTTATCGGAGTGACCCCGCGCGCGGGACTGCAAGCCCGCCAACATGACATTCCCAGCCCTGTTCGTCACACTGCTCATACATATAATAAGAGTTTGACTACAATAGTATCTTTGATGTCTATCTGTATTGATTAATCCTCGCCATTTCAGTTGGTTTGGCATTATTCTTCGCGCTACTCTGCATAAGCCAATCCAGCATGGAACAACCCAATAGTGAGAAGATGGGGCCTCTCCATGAGAAACCTGGGATTCTAGACCACACAGACTATTCAGAAATCGATGTCTACATTGATCCCGTAAAAGAGGTTAAACTACTCGCAAAACTTGATCTTGCTTTTACGCCGGTGATAATGTTGGTATATCTATCTTGTTTCTTGGATCGTTCAAACATTGGTAAACATCATTCGTAGAACAGAGCAAGATCAGAAACTAACTTCTCACTAGGCAATGTAAAAGTCGCTGGAATGTTGAAAGACATACACGCTACGGACCAGCAATTCTCTATCGCAGTGTCAATCTTCTACGCGACTTACGTGACTTTTGAGACACCAGCGGCAGTATTGATGAAAAAAATCACCCCTCGTGTGATTTTTTCTACGCTATGCGCGGTCTGGTCGCTCACTACCATTTTTACTGGGTTTGTTCATAATATTGGTGGGCTCTATGCTACAAGATTGATTCTTGGATGTTGCGAAGCAGGTCTATTTCCCTGCCTTAACTTGTACTTGACGATGGTGTATCGCCGAGAAGAACAGGCTAAGCGAGTTGGATATTTGTTTAGCTGCGCTGCATTGTCCGGGGCATTTGGAGGACTCTTGGCTTATGGTATTCTTCAGATGGATGGTGTTTCTGGAGTTGCGGGCTGGAGGTTCGTTATTATTGTGACCAAAGGATGATATGAGAGTTGCTAATTTTTTCAGATGGGTATACATTATCGAAGGGCTTTTCAGTGTTGTTGTCGCTATCGTTGTTTGGTTTGGCCTTCCAACCGATCCCGGTAAAGCTTGGTTCTTGAATGCAGAAGAAAGGGAGATGATGAGACTGAGAGCTATTCAGAGACAAAAGTATATGGGTAAGCCATCAGTATATTTTGTGTGTACTCGTGAAGTCTCAGCTGATCCTTATTTATAGGCTCTGAGAAATTCTCTTGGGAAGAATTCCGAATTGAACTCAAAGACCCCAAGCTTTACATCAGGTATAAATAAGATATCTATGTCTGATCAGGCTATGCGCTAACTGTGACTCTAGCGCTGCTATCCAGTTTATGCAAGACTGTCTACTATATGGGTTTAGCACATTTTTGCCATCCATTTTGAAAGCAATGAATTATAACACGCTCCAAGCAAACTATCTCACTATACCAGTATATATGTGGGGTGCGATTAGTTTCTTATTCTTGGCTTGGATATCTGACAAAATTAGTATGCGTGGACCGGTAAGCTAATTTTTGAATGTGTAAGAATACAGCGGAGACTGACCAGAGTTCTAGATACTATTCTTCGCCAATATCTTCGGAATAGTTGGTTATATTTTGCTACTCACAGTAAAACATGAAGGTGAGCTATGATTCCCGAAGCCATATCATATCATAGCGAAGCTAATATCTATCCAAGGAGTGAAATTCTTCGCCACGTTCCTTTGTGCCATCGCCGTCTATACAGGTCCTGGTCTCAACGTAACCTGGCTAAACGTCAACGTAGCACCACATTACAGACGTGCAACGGCAATTGGTATCCAGCAGTCGATTGCCAACACGGCTGGAATAGTTGCTGGACAAATATATCGCACATCCCCATACGTTCTCGGGAATAGTTTTTCTCTGGGAGCATTATGTGTTGCTCAAGTGCTAATTGTAGTGAAGGTTTGGTATGTGAAGAGTCAGAATAGGATAAAGGAGAGGATCGGGAAAGGTGAGATAGAGGATAGGCGGAAGGTGAAGACTGGAGATGGAGAATTAGATTTTGAGTATCATATTTAGGGTTTAGGTTTTGTTGGGGAATAGGGTTAGCGTGATGTTTTTGGGTATCTTTTTCTATGAATATTAGCTGTGCTTGCTTGTGTGCTTGGTAAATCATAATGTAGTCGGAGAACTAGTGAATAAGAAGCATGCATTTATTAGTGGTCTGCAATTTATACATGAGAGATGTTTTGTTCGGGTGCATGAAGAAATGCTTCTTTCAACTGTCTATAACCTAAGTCTTACAATATAGTAAGTAGGTATAGTTAAGTAATGTAATGTCCAGGTGCCTGTGGCTTATGAGTAGAATGCTTCATCCAATTGTCTGCATGCTATAATTAAGGTGATATTTATTACCTTAAATATTGACTGCTAGAGTAAGGAGAATCGAAATAAGATAGCAGGAAAGATAAATTAGTCATGTGTGATAGAGGGAATTAGGAAAGTAAAATGCAATGATGCGAACGAATTATGTAATTTAATTAAGAGAAGCTTCTAATATTATCATTTTATTAATAAAACCTCTCCTCAATATACCAAGGTCATAATCCCACCTAGTAATTAACTATAGTCGCTACCCGATTTATTTAATCACCCAAATCATCACCCAATTTCAGCAATCTAAGCAAAACACCATGGGTAAAATCAGGTAGGCTATTCCTCATTCAGACTAGTTTATAAAATTAGCCTTCGTCTCGAACCATGAATCCGCTCTGACTTCAAATTCATTCGCACACCCTGCACATTCTAAAACTTCTCCCACATCTCTAAAGATTATTTAACTTCAACTTACTTATGCCATCAGCTTTCCACACATTTAAGCTCGTTCCAGCAATGGCACAAAACGCTTCCGTCCGTCAATCGCAAATCTCCACACCACAACCTGCTCCCATCCTTCCTCCTTCTACCCCAGCAAATTCGCGTCCATCGCCCAACATGTCCTCTTCAACACAACCACAAACGCAAACCCCGACAATGCAAACACCTACCAGCGAATCGCGCATGCATCCTCCAAGTATACCGCGAAGTTTGATGACGCCAGCGAGAGAATTAAGAGAGAGTTCCGTCGCGAGTAGCATTGGAGGTGCAAGTGCGACGCGCAAACCGAGACAGAATTTAGATGAGCGCGATCAAATTCAGGCATTGAAAGCTTGCATTGCTCAAAAACACAATTTCAAAGAAGGCACCAAAAGTCAATTTTGGAATGGAGTCAATGCACAATTTCATGAGTCTACAGGTAAAGTTTTAGCGCAAATGAGCGCCACGGTCGCAAGATTGGTAGAAGCTCGTAGGAGACAAGTGTGTGATTGGGAAAATGAAGTTATACCAGAAAAGCCTGGTGGTGAATTAAATACATTATTGGATGAATGGATTGAGTTTTTGAAGGTGGAAGATGCAGATGCGGAAAATGAGAGACAACGACAAGTCGATGCGAGAAGGAGGGTAGAGGAATCTAGAAAAGAGGCCAGAAAACAAGTGATTGCGCAAGAGAATTTAATGCAAAATCAAAGTCCAGGTGTGAGAATTGTCGCGGGTCCAGCTCCTCCACAGCCAGTTGCAGATATGGGACAAAATCAACCTCAGCATCCTCCTCCTGGTCAGGAATTGGTATACCAATCAGCTCCAAATGGAGAATTTTCCGATGCGAACGGATTCCGCCCGCACAAGAGACGGAGAACTACCAATAATGAGCATCATCTACCACCACAAGCTCACCAGGAACCGATGGTTCACTATGGTCAAGACTATCGACTTCCTCCTCCCCCGCCTCCCCCTCCATCTGAACCACCGCGACGCGTAGTAGTAGAAGGGCAATTGACTAAAGAAGACTGGCGCGATATCATGGGCAACGATGCACGATTGCGGGTGCTGGAAAACAAAGTCGATAAAATTGAAATGATCGTTTCACAAAATAATAGGTTGTTGTTGCAGTTATTGGCGAATCAGAAGACAGATGATAAGGACAAGGAGAGAGAAAGAGACAAGAGGAATGATTCAGAAGATCATGATAGGGTGCCCGTTCATTTGGATGCGGAATTTGAGAGGGATTATTTGTGAGCCTACCCTTGTGCTTCAATGCGCATTCAATGATATCTAGAAAAAGGACAATTGCTGAGTTTTTATTTTGATTTTGAAAGAACGGGACGCTATTCAAAGACCCCATTACCCATAAATGATTAGCTGAGCCTTCGCTTGATTTTCTCGTCTAGGCTTCATGGGTACAACAGAATTCATCTTCATACCGGGTTATAGTTTGCATAGGATACCTATATCAAGGGCTCTTGTTAATCTACTAGGCGAGATCGTAAAATCGTCAACTATCTCCTTTTACTCTGGAATTCGTAGGTAGATTTGGTTCTTCGCTTGAATGTATCTACACGAGGCTAATAGCATTAAGATAGTGCCCTAAGTTTAAACGCATTAAGAAACCCTCTGATCAAAATAGCCCTCAAACTTCCTTCCCTCTTCTCTTCTCTCTTGTTCTTTACACCTCACTCTACCTTACCTTACTTTATGCCTCTACACCAATACCAAACAACCTTCCAAATCACAATTCACGTAGCGAAATCGAGAAAAGAAAAAGGCATCAACATCAACACCAATACTAACAATCACGAACCGATATCTATCCATTCATCAAGCAAATCTCTTTTGAACAAACTATCTTCGTTCATGGATTCATTGGGTCATTGGTTCATCGATTCCTTGGTTTACTTTTGTTTGTTATTTGTATTTGTATTACTACGTCTCTACCCAGGTACACATTTTTCATTCCTTCATTGTCATTACCGTTGTCATTGCCCTTGTCATCGCCTCGAAAGCATATCTATCTATCTATCTATCTATCTATCTAAATATTACCTCAAAACTTCGTTCTGGATAACGGGTAGTATTGGAGGAGGTTTAAGGGCGGGAAAAGGGGGGAAGAGGTAGCGGATGAGAAATGATTTTGAGGGGTTTGATGACGGATGGATGGATGGATGGGCCTCATTTACAGATATACATACACATACACACGCACACACACATATACATACATTACATACATACATTACATACATACATACAAACATAGGTAGTACTTTTTTTCGCAGCGGCTGAATGAGAATTGAATTGAACTGAAATCAAAACTCACACTTGAAAAAAAAATTAAGAAAAATATAAAAAGTAAAAAAATATAAAAAGTAAAAAATAAAAATAAAAATAAAAATAAAAATAAAAATAAAAATAAAAATAAAAATAAAAATAAAAATAAAAATAAAAATAAAAATAAAAATAAAAATAAAAATAAAAATAAAAATAAAAATAAAAATAAAAATAAAAATAAAAATAAATTAAATTTTTATTAATTTGATATCTTTTTTTTTTTTTAAAAAAACATTCTTTTATACTATCTATTCCTTTATTTATATTAACTACAATATGATTAAGTTATTTATTTTTATATTCATTTTTATATTTATTTTAATATTCATTTATATTTTCATTTATATTTATATTTAATCTTACATTCCTTTATTCTCCATAGGTGGGTAGATATACAAGTTGCTACATAATCAATTATCCAAGGATCTGAAGTGAAGCGAAGTGAAATGAAATAATATAATATAATATATACTTTATTCTCTCTCTCTTTCTCTGTCTTCTCTCTTTATACATTCCAACCTAACCTAACCCATCTCATCCCATCCCATCCCATCCCATCCCATCCCATCCCATCCCATCCCAATCTCATCTCCCACCCCCTCCATTCGACCCAATATATCCCTCTCCCCGCCTATAATTTCCATCCTTTCCATCCTTCCCATCCTTCCCATATCCCCTCCTACCGCCCTAATCCACCTCCCCTATCCCCTCCCATCCCAGAGCCTAGCTTATGCACCCCTCAAGAAAACCTAAAAACTTAGCCTCCCTCCCTCACTAAAAGACCATCAATCAAAAACCACCAATCAACCCCTCAACGCCAGTCGTCCCACCCGTCTCACGACATGTGTATATTTTAGGCTCCTAGCCATTATAATCCGAACCCAAAACCTAACGAACATAGTCCACAATCCACACCCATGATCCCAAGTGACAAAAGAAAAGAAACTTCCTGCTTGAAGTAATGCTGCCAAAGAAAGAAAAAAACAAAAGAAAATTCCATCTTAACGCTATAAGCTATGCCACGGCCAGACTCGAGTGTCGAAACCGCGTAATCTCCCTAGTTATTTAGATCATATATTAAGGTCACTCTCTCATCCTACAACCACCTCATTATCGACTGCTCCACCACCCTGGCCCAACAAACTCAATTTCGTACTACTCCCCCCTTGTCCTGCTAATCCACTCAAGCTCCCAGAATTTCTATTCTTCTTTTTTGCTTTCACCGCCCCTTGAGCGTCCTTCTTTTTCCCATCAGTTGCATCTTTTTCCGCCGCTTGTTGGGAACTAAAGTCCTTCCATTTCCTCCAACCATCAAAATCGATTAGTGCTTGCATGCATCCCCATTCCATGACTTTACGTTCGAGCCAGACGAAGTTAACGGGCTATTTGAGAATGTGTTAGCATATCAATGACCAGACGAATAAAATATGAGGGGTAAACAAACCTTGGTCAAGAAATCATTACAGCCAGCTGCCAATGCCTCATGTCTATCACTTTGCAATGAACTAGCCGTCAAAGCCACAATAATAACTGGACTCTTAAAAAGTACCGTGCTTGGCAACTTATCCCCATCTGATGGTTCCTCTTCCAACTCTCTTTCGCTAGGCGCACTACTACTTGCACTGCTGCTAAAAACTCCAATGCTGTTAAGTCTCTCCAATCTGCGAATTTCCTTTGTAGCTTCAAGTCCGGACATGATAGGAAGTTGAATATCCATTAGTACCAAATGGAAACCGCCACCTCGCCATTTATTTACTGCTTCGCGACCGTTCATGGCGGTTTGCCAGCGGACTTTGAGACGTTTCATGAAGGCTTCGAGAAGTTTTAAATTGATAATATTATCTTCGACAATGAGGACGTTAATCGGTGGAACGGCACCATTGAGCATACCTGCTGGTAATGAAGGATGATCGACACCAGCTTTCTTCTTAGCTCTTCTTTGCGGTCGAGGGGATGATACTCTCGGAGGGGGTGTAGCGACTCGTTGAGGTGCAAGATCCTGGTTTGGCGCAGGCGGAGTCGGGAGTGGAGGGGGTGGAGGCACCGCGGATTTTTCTGAGGCACTTGAGTGAGTTCTTGATCTCCCACCACGTTGAAATTGCATACCATTGTTTGTAATAGGAGCTTGGTTATGTCCACTAATTACTGTAGGAGATGAAGTATGAGTCCGTCCTATCCTTGGTCTCGAGCTATGATGTCTTCTTGGAGCTGATGGAGATGGTAAAGCTGGTACATGACCGGTTGTAAGGACAGACATGGCATGTGCTAGCAAGGGAGCTGAATGTTGAGTTCCATTTTGGACCGGGACGCTATGCTGTAAGCCTGGAGACGGGACAGGGATTGGCATAGGAGGAAAGTAATCCGATCCAGCTTCCGTAGGTCTTCCTTCTTCATAATATACCGGATGCACGTTAGGCCTCGGAGACGGTTTCGGTGTCCTTCGTGCAGGAACATCAATTACCAAAGCTTCATCCACTGATTGACCACCAGGAAAATAGGCATCCAGTGTTCGACACATTGGTTCCTCCGGGCCCAAGATCCTCTCCTGCCTTTGTTGTTCCCTTGGTACAATCCTCAACGTAACATCGGGAGCATCGAAGCTTCTTCCCAATGAATTGGCATATTTCTTTAAAATCATCTCTCGCACATCGTCGACCAAATCATCCTCATGTATAGTGACCAAGGTCGCAGAAGCACCAGGCCTTTTAACCCATATTTTTCGAGTAACCATCGCTGGGCTTATCGTTAAAGGACCGTGATTGGAAAAATAATCAACACCCGCGGTTCCTCCAGTTGGTGGGTTGACTTGAGGTTGTGCTGGTAAATCCGTCTCTAATAAAGTTTTGATTAATTTTGTTTGCTGATGAGGAAGTAAACTTTGGCGTCTCGATAATTCTGGTTTTCGAGTTGTAGATTGGTGGGTAGGATTAATTGGACTGATAGGGCTTTGTGGTGTTGAATTACCAAATTTCACTTCTCTAATAGATTCTGATTGCGGCTGATGGTGGATCTCATCCTTTTCCTCTTCCTCTTCCTCTTCCTCTTCTTCTTCTTCTTCTTCCTCCAAAACTCTTGGTATATCTGTGTTCGGAGTGGGAAAATCTGTTGATGTAGAAAAACTGTCGTATTTATTAATTCCTTCTTCGATAATCAATTCGGGATTGACCAAAGGTGGTTGTTTGAAATTTGGGGTGGAAGGTGCAGCTGGTAGTGAGATTGTTAGTTTGTTTTGTGAATGTGAAGGATGTTGCAGATCGCTACTCATACTATTTCGAAAGTTTAACCTTAGTTCCGCGCCAATTCCATCTGCTCCTCCCTCTCCGCTTTCAGCACCAATTTCGATCCCACTACCATTATTATTATCATCATCATGAAAATCATGAACTGGAATTATCTCTTCGATGTTTGATGCCTCTTTTGAATCTCGACTTGGGTTTTGACCTTGACTCTGATTTTGACTCTGACCCTGACTCTCCCTCTGACTTGGACTTGGATCCTCCACCATGCTATCCCTATGCCCAGAACCCGAACCATTCCTCGATGAACCATTTGTTGAGCCTCCATATATTGATGTGCGATGTAACCTAAAACTTGCTCTTGATCGTAAACTGCGGGTTGTCACTTTATTCTCTCCTCCCGTAGGATGAATC
Organism: Sclerotinia minor; assembly: GCA_025389075.1. Lineage (NCBI taxonomy): Eukaryota > Fungi > Ascomycota > Leotiomycetes > Helotiales > Sclerotiniaceae > Sclerotinia > Sclerotinia minor. The sequence continues at coordinate 1,902,967 of QRFH01000007.1, forward strand.
TTTTCTTCCTCATCTTTCACGGATGTTATCGAGGCAGTATGGGAATGTCTTCGCTGGAATTTGGCTCTGAATCGTGTTTTGAGATCGCCTATCGTCATTTGGAATTTGTTAAATATGATTCTTCCTCTCAGGCCCGAAAGCCTTATCTTCTGAGAAGGTAAAGTCGTCAAACCCCTTCCGGACGTTGCGCAGATGTTTCGATGTCGAATCTCTTGTGATGGGCGAAGCCGCGTATGAGTAAGGTCGTTGAAGGTTCAAATACAATGCTGTGTGATGATTACACACGGCATTCGGAGACTTTTTGCTGAAGGGTAGTAGGGGAGTAGGGTAGTAGCGGAGTAGGGTAGACACAGTAATGCTGTTTGATTCCTTTGGGGTGTGCACTCGGTCGGTCTGTGTCGCAGATGAAGTAAACAAAGTTGTCGCAGCGGAGTCAATCAATATTGATGATGTATTTATTAAAAATCAAGAAGGGGAGAAAGAAGTTAAACAAAACACAGAACTAAAAATGCGCATAGTCTATAAGATAGAAGATAGAAGAAGTATCATCATCAGATCACAAAAGTAATACAGTACTCCCGTAGAGAAGAAGGAAACAAGTCATTAAGTTGATTAGATCTACAGTATTTATTTTTATCAACTACCCTACTTACCTTACCTACTTGCCTAGGTAAAATATCAATATGGACATCCCATTCCTCCATCCCCCATCCCCCATCCCCCATCCCCCATCCCCCATCTCCCATCTCCCATCCCATTCATCAAGCTGAGAAGCTTCGGAATCGCTCTCTCATCGTAACTTTCCATGCGAATCTCAATATTCCCGTTGCATTAAATCTTTTAATCACTGCTAATCTCGCCTTCCACCACGCCAGCACATTATCAAGCTGTAATTTCACTGGTTCCCTTTCATTTTCCACCCATGCGGATGGCATAACTAGGTACAATTGGTACTATGATTGTTCCATTTTATGGAGTAAAACCTCCATAAAAGCCAAAGAACCGAGTCGACCCAGACCCATGACCCGGGCGTAGAAGCATTTTGCACATCATTTTCCCCCTTGTCTTTTACCTTTTGGCCACTTTCATTCGCTGTTCTGAGACCAATTGACGTCTTTTGACTCCTAGATAGTCTTCTCCTCCTTGTCGCAACAATTTCGTCCATACTACTCTATACGGAGTATATATCCCTTCATCCATAACCTACTGTCATGCCAAACTTCGAAATTCACAACCTCTGTCGATCAGCTGCTGTCAAACCACCCACCAGTGACCACCAGTGACCACCACCAAGGTCCAAGACACACCAGACTACAAGCCGAATCCACGCTAGAACGCGGAAGCACTGCAGTCATTGACAAACAAGTAGCTTCGCAGCCACCAACGCCTCAGCTCGCCTACAAGTAAGATCTTAATTAGATAATTTAGTTTCTTCAAACCATACGTCTGCATCAGCAAGCTCCCATAACCCCTCTACAGTACATCCGGCAAGCAAGCCGACGATCACAACGTGGAAATTTTCCATCATATCAAGCCTATCAAGCGTTAATCCGCCTTATCGTGCGCCTCATTCAGACAAGATGCGATGCAAAAGGGCACGGAACCCAAGTTTCCCAAATCCACGTTCGAGACCCTGTCGTAAATCCCCCATGAAAAATCGTATGATATCTCAATCTTCTCCATAAGCCTACATAGTCGATATAAATTGTATTCGTCCATATTTGGTAATCTACTCTACTCGCCGAGTATATTTGCTTTTTCCTTCTTCTTCTATTAGATTATCGGTGAGGCTGTATTGTTTAGTGTTGGTTTTGGTTGGGTACCTACTAGGTAGTTAGGTACCGGTATACTTTGTCATTACATTCTCCATATAGACCTAGGACCCTAGGGACCCCGCTATACCAGACCCAAAAAATTTAAGGGCATGTTCAGCTCGAATTTTTGGAGATATTCGACCACATTTGATTGGCATATGATCAAACCGAATGTGATATAATAGAATCTGATCATAAGAAAAATTCAATCAATGAAATCCTATCTAAAAACAAATCTCGTATACCTTATATACAAGTTTAAAATGTTATAAAACTTATATAATTAATCTTAAACTTTGATTCTATTCCAACTTGAATTAAAAAAATTATAAAAATTATAAAAATATTAAAAACAATAATAATATAAATATTTTTTCTATTAATAAAATTTATTTTTTATTTTAAAATTTTATTCAAAAAAATTATACAAAAAAAAATTAATACAAAATAAAATAAATTATTTCCATTAAATATTTACCTTCAACAATACAAAATAAATTTTTAAAATTATATTATATACTAATGAATATCTACTCATTAAACAAAACCTAACTACCTACCAGCACCCAGCACCCAGCACCCAGCACCTTGCACCTAGCACCTAGCACTCAATGATTGATTTGACCCATCCATCAATCATCACTCTGCTGCTCGATTTCAGATAAAGAATCTGATAATTTGAATTACTATCTTTATTATTTATTTATTAGAGTAGAGTAGGGTAGAGTAGAGGACCTACACAGGTATATATTCCATCAATCCAATCCATTCACCATCTACTGTCTAATCTATCCGATCATTCCATATCCTTCCCATCCACCATATTCCCTCATCCTCCCCATCCACCATATTCCCCATTCCTCCCCATCCTCCATATTTCCCCCCATCCCCTCCTCCACCCACTCTCCCCATTCCCCCCATTCACTCCACATCCACCGACCCTGCCCTATCCCTCCCCCCTCCCCATCCACACAAAACCCCAACTTCCCAACCAACACCCCCCTTAACCTTTTCTCTCCAGAGTCCCTAGGTACAATCCTCACACCCCCAAATCCAAAAAGAAGTAGAGACTGCCCATCCATCCATCCCATCCATCCATCCATCCCATCCCATCCATCCCATCCATCCATCCCATCCCATCCATCCATCCCATCCATCCATCCCATCCATCCATCCCATCCATCCATCCCATCCATCCATCAATATCCAATCCATAACAGATCCATACCTCCAGCAAGCTGCATCCAAGCCCACGCATGCATGCATGCAAAATCACAATCGGACAAACTCACGCAAGATCATGACTACAGCAAACAAGCAGAGGAAAACCACTCACTCACACACTCACACACTCACCACTCACGCACACACACACACACATCTACACCAACTGAAATGAGAATTTTTATTCCATTCCATTCCAATCAATCCATATCAATTCCAAACCAATCAATCAAATCCCAAACCATCAAAATTTCATCCCACTCATCCCACTTAATCCATTTGTTATTTCATTTTTACTCCCTCCCTTTCTCCCGATACAGTTTTCCCTCGAAAAAAAAGCACCCCTATATGTAGGAAAAGAAAAGCAAATACCCCATACCAGAGACCATCGCAAATATCAAGTCCCACATCAAGATTCCCCAAATTGTTGTTTCGCCGTAAATGCCACGAGACAAGACAAAGTAGTAAAATCCATTTCCACCAGTTATTACCATTTGAACATCCGAAAAGAAACAAAAAACACTAAAAAATGACTCCTTCCTTGTTGCCGCTGACGAGAATCAATTAGACTCCTGCAATATGTGTTGAGAAGCAAAGCATGATAGCGAGATGGTGAAAAACTCGCTTCCCTCCATCCAGAACCTGCCTTCCGATAAATTCTGAAAAGGTGCCATACGCCTGCCATGCCAAGCCTGTTATCGATATTTCTTTTTGTCCAGTTTCCATCCACCACGCACAAACATATGCAGATAATCAATCAATCAATCAATCATACCGTTTCCCTTCGCGCCTGTTTTTCTATGTTCATTCATGATATCATATCAAATTTATCCCCAAACCGAAGCCTGTACACCAAGATTCTTGTTACCCCAAACACCACTCTTAGATCCCCAACCCAATCCACTTTCAGTCTGTCCTTGCGGGTTGGGATTTGACGAAGCGGAAGTCGTTCTCGCATCCTTAGGTTCGGTAGTCGAATCATTAGCGGCAAAGCCATAACTCAATGGTGATGGCAAGGGAGTGGTGGATCGTTTATTCAGCGCTGGATTAGCAGCTTGACCACTAGGTCTAGTGCCAATTGGCGCGACGCCGCTAGCGGAAGCCTTACCTCCTTGGCGTGGCGGAGACCCACCAGGGGAGGAGGTCGAAGTCCGACTAGACTGCTGAGCAGCAGATTCGAAAAGACTAAAGCTGGTAGGGTTGGAAGAAGGAGAGGATGTGCTATTAGCCCGAGATCGTTGTTGACCCGGAGCCTGTGCGGTTGTAGCTGATTGAGGCTCCGTAGTACTTTGCTGACTTGAGTTTTCCGCCTGGGTAGCTTGGGCGTTGAAGTGGTCAAAGGCAAGAGGGGAGTGTCCACGAATAGCACCAGGGGCAGCGTTAAGGGTTTGACTGGTAGAACCTTGAGTTGTTGGACGTGGTGTACCATTTTCATCAAAACCGCCATTTTCAGTATTGAATGCTGGACTCTCTCCATAAAGAGCACTTCTTTGACGGGCAATCAAATCACGACGTTCTTCCTCGCTCATACCGCTTCCTGGGCTTGCGATACGGTCTGGCTTGCCACCCAAGATCTCAGCCGTGACGCCTTATTTCAGTCAGTAAATGTGCAGAATGTGGTATCAAAAGTAAATAATAAAGATGTCGTTTTTTTTTCTCATTTCACACAGAACAATTGTAGGCGAGACGAAAAAAAGTCATGTAGAAGATTTTGACTGATATGAACGAACCGCTGGGAAGAGCCGCTGGGTACAGGGTATTTGACAAATAGAATTTTTATACAGCGGAAGAGGGTGGCCTACTTCGATTATACTGCTGCTCTTGATGGTAATTGCGCAGTTCTCTCTCACGCTGAGCCGCCATTCTCCTCTTCGCCTGCATCACTTGTTCGGCTTCATTTGCGCCTCTCGAAGGTTGGTGTCGCTGGCTCGCATAGAAGTTCTGGAGATTGGACCCCGAGAAAGACCGAGCATCACCGCCGAAATCGCTAACCGAGTGGTGTCTTGGAGGACCAGCAGTCATCCGTGGATCTGCAATCAACAGGTTAGGGTCAAAGAATTTGAAGTTGTCCTCTAAAAGTGGAGCATACCAAATTGTTCCGGGAAGGTTCTTGAAGGACCAACCATTGGCATGGAATCGCGACGACCACCAGCTGGTAGGTTGAACATCTTTCCGCTCTTGACTAGGTTGTCAATGGCACGGTCGACCTCTGTATATGATTTCATCAGCTCCTTGATCATGGTAATTCTCGCACGATCATCATCGAGGCCGCCACAATGACAAACTCGTTCCCGTTGTAACCCATACACCAAACCTTATCCTGCTCCAGGAGACACCCAAATGATCAATCACTATGAGCAGCATGTATCTTTGAACGTACCCTCAATTTGTGTGCTGAATGCAGTGGAGTCCTCGCGCGGAGCAACTGAGTTGGCACCTGTAACACTTGGTCAATTGACACCTGGCGATAACATCAAGAATTTCCCAACATACCAGAACGAGCTGGCGGGGTTTGTTGCTCCCAAGATGGTTGCCCAGCGGCGGACCATTGCTGATTATCGTAATAAGACATATTTGGTAGAGCTTCGATTCAAAAAGATGCTTTGAAAGAACTGAGGCCTGCCGTGGTGGTCGATCTGATTGAAAGGAACGTGAACGACTAAAATTGTCGTGGGGACGGAAATTCTAGACAAAGTTTTTTTTAGCAATTAGTAATTGATCGAATGAAGGAACATCAATATTCCTCTTGGATATGTACTTTGAGGCAAAAGTCCTCGAAGATTGGAGCGCATACAGAAAAAGATTATTATGTATGTAGCCGAGGAGAGAAAATTGATATTGCAATAGCAGCGAAAGCGGCGTGTGGATGTTTTGGAGGAGGGGGAAAAGAAAAAGCGAAGTAAAGAGAAAATTTGTCTCACTGAACTAATTGACTGACTACTACTTTTTTTTTTAAGGAAAAAAGTCTAACTAATAATTAACACAACACACTTACCAAAGTGAAATGAATAAATAAATCCAGTTAACAACAAATAAAACACAACCTTTTGGAATAAAAAAGAACCAGAAGTACTAGGTATCTTCCAAGTCAGGGAAAGGAACGGCGTAAAATAGTGCTAGTGACAAATCGGTATATATATAATTTGATAAGTTTAATTTAATGGATGGGATGGGATGGGATGGGATGGGATGGGGATATTGTTGATCCTTTTGTCGATGTCGAGAGAGAGAGAGAGAGATTTAAGATGGTTTGTTAATTTAGATAGGTAGGAGGTATGTATGTAGGTTGGCGATAATGGAAGAAGGAAAAGGAAAATAAAGGATTAATGATTTATTATTAATCTTTTCTTCTCTTCTTGGTGGATGCACGATGCCAGTATTGAGGTAAGTAGATAGGTAGGTTATGTAGGATGGGTAACAGTAACGAGTAGTGATGAGTATCTAGATAGTCAATCGTAATGAGATTTGGAATTGGAAATCTGAAATACGGATACAAGAATAACGGTAACGTTTTATCGATGATAATCGTTCGTAATTGAATTGGGGGTGGGAAAATAATAAAAAAAGGGTAATAAGACTGAGTGAGGTTAGCCAAGAAAAAGATTTATTTACCGGTAAGTTGTAACACACTTTTTAGATGATCTTCCACGTTGCCCTTTTTCCCACTTGGTCGATGAATGAATGAATGAATGGATGGATGGATGGATGGATGGATGGATGGATGGATGGATGGTCACTGGTCAGTGGTCAGTCCCCCTTCAACTGCTTCTTCGCTTGCTCAATCAAAAATGGCGAATGAGAATGGGAATGCTTCCTCTTTTCGGTGCTAAGGGCCGGTATGAGGTTATGATAATAGATGGTCCCAGGTTCCAATTTCTTACTCTTAGTGAAATCTCTTTTGGCAGATCCGTGAGTTTGTAGTGGTGGATATCTGGTGATAATTTTATTATTTCGGGTGGTGGTGCAGTAGTGTGTACACTGTATGCTGACAAGGAAGAGGAGAAGGAGAAGGAGAAGGAGATGAGTTTGGATCTCTCGCCAATAGGATCAGATTGTGTGAAGTTGTATTCGATGCAGATAAAATCTTACCTACATACATACATGTCTTTTCTTCATAGCGACCTCGAGATGAATATGTGCCTAGATGACTTTTGTCTATAAAGCTATATATAAAGCTATTTATGTATCTACCGAGTATATCAATCAATGCTACCTTCTCCCTTTCTTCCGTTGTTGCAAGATGTCTGGCTGACGACCTGTATATTGATGTCCTAATAATATATCTTCTTGCATCGGCAGGGTCAATGGTTAATTCTTGCAGTCACGGTCCTCTAGCTGTCCCTCTTCCTATAGGCCCGTTTGCTCCATATATTTCCTCCTAAGTATTATCGTTGTGTCAGTGCTTTCTTCCTAACTATTTCTAGTACTAGTTTTATATAAAAAAGATTGTCAAATCACTATTAGGTCATCAAAATGTTTTATCTACAGTGTAACCTGCGTACTTTCATCCTTCATCCTTCATCTCAGATTCATTTCCTTTATCTTGGTTTTGTTCTTGTTCTTGACCCCTTTCGAAACAGACATGGCTACGTGGATATGGCGTCTTGATATTGGCATTGATATGGAGATATGGGAGACGAGAATGGTATCATCAACCGACATGACAGGATTTCGATTTAAGGATAGTTACACCAAATATTGTCCCCTCGTCCCTCTCTACATTTAGATGAGTTTGTGCAGGAAAACCCCGTTGATAAGGATCACCATGAGTCCATGACCTACCTGCCTACCTGCCCACCTACCTTGATCCTTTCTTCCATGTGTAAGGCTGATTATTCATTTATTCAAGATATCCGGTAGTGACAATGTATCACCATGTTCGTCCCAGAATGGAATTTCTATTCAGCCTCATCACTGGAAGTCTGGATGTTGTTCCATCCTCTTCCTAGACATTCGACATTCACCACAACTACTATTACAGTACTGTACCTCAAAAACTGATGAGTCCGTCGTCGGAGCTTCAATATTTATTGATTGATGCTAACACACCTCTCTCTCTCTCTCCCCCCCTCTCTTACGATTCACGACTCAGGAATCGGGCCTGATGTTTTTAAAATGACCTCCACAAATCCACACGGACACGACAGACTATTTAAAAGTGCATCAAATTCGTTATTTAGCAATGACTTCTTTCGCTACCCCTCTTCTGTTTCTCCACTATCCTCTGGGTCTTGACTCTTGAAGAGTTTCCACTCTTCAGTCAAACAACAACTTGGCTTAACGGATCACACCTAGACCGAACGATAAATCCACTTGCAGTCTGCATGTTTATTATTTCTCTGATTTCATATCGTAACCTTACCAGAAAACCATCCCGACTCCCGAAGGGATTCTTACCCGACGAGCAATACTTATTATGGAAGGAAAACGTTTCTTCTCCCACCTTCGATTCTTCATCAAAATACCCAGCCAAGTACTGTATCCATCGAATCACTCCAACCACCAATTCCCAATGCACGTGCAACCAACCGGCGGCATACAATTTCTCTGAGCGCGATATGCGGCTGACCCTTGTTTATAATTCTATTTTCTAGATGATAGATGCCAGTGATCAAGCCACAGACGACAGCCTCAGAATAAGTCTCGGGTTATCTGATAAAGTTTATCTAATCCCGAGGTTTCTCATTTTTGAGAAAGAAAGAGATTCAAGTTCAAGTTCTTTTCATTTTTACCCCCTTTTCCAGATGTCCGACTTATTGACGGGTGTGATGAAATCCTTTAGTGAGAAATCTTTACATACCCAAACATCTGAGAGGAAGCATTCATCCCTCAGCTTAATTTCCAAAAAGGATAAAATAAAATATCTATCCCTTATCGTACACGCACCACAGTTACCACACTCCTTCTACCAGGATTTTCACCCTATCTGTTCCCTCAATTACCTTGCTGCTTTAGTCGAACACGTCCGAACGCCATGCTACGAGTTATCTTACAGATTTATTACATACATGCAGAGAAGATGTCAGTAGCTGTAGCATACCCAGTAAGCACAGACGAAACGACATATGAGGAAACTTTATTCTCAACACACCTATTTTTTTTTCCCCAAAAAAGCTTCATGATCACCTGGCAATCATGCAGTGCCGCTAGAAAATCCTGCCAAAAGACCACAAGGGACAAACAAAAATCTGTAAAGATTGCCCAACGAACCGCAAAACATTTGCATCCCGCATCGAGGTCTCTTATTACAATCTCACCAGGTCTTCAATCACACCTAACCCAATACCGGTTCCTTCATGCAGTGCACGCCACGAATCTGCAATATCTGCAATGCCTTCACCAAATTCATCCCACCATTGGTCCAGATGGATTCTTTTGGTACCGTTGCACTGAGTAGGGAAAGTTTGATACGACATTCCCCTCCTTCACACAGCTTTCCCCACAGGAAATTGTAGTCACACTTTTCCTATTTATATCAAAGATATTTCTAGCCACTAGATCGGAAGAGATCAGGATATAGATAAAGTGAAGTGAAGCCATTATCAGTATTATTGACAATCGGCGATGAGTGTGTGAAGTTTCATACTGTGCAGCTTGTATGTACTCGGGATACCTTTACGGAAAATCACGGCCTATACTATATGTATTAGGATGACAGCTCTAGCACAAAGGACAAGATGTCAAAACGGTAACGTTCCTTCATATACATAGTCAGTTTTCACAATATTGGAAGTTTTCGGAAGCGAGTACTGCCGGCAACATACATTCGATAATAATGGACATTATCCACAATCATCCATCTCCCACCAGTTCATCACTTCTTATCATCACGAGGAAACTCAAATCTTCACTATCGGCATGTTTACCCCACCATGAGCTTGTTTGTTATTTGCCGTCAGTGGGGTTTTAATACAATTGAGTGAATCTCAATATTTCTCAAAGTTCTTTTTTTCTCTCTCCCGGGCTTATTTCTGAAGAGGCGTTCTGAGCCTTTGCTGGAAGTACATTTATTTTGAAAATATATCAATATATACCAGCAGGTTTTGTCGGTTGGCCGAGACTGCAGCTTTCATTGCTTCTTAAGAGCCTGTCGATGAATGGCATGCGGGGCATAGTAGCAACAAGTTGACAAGTGGTCGAACAGAGTTTCTGAAGTGGTGTAGCTTTTGGGGTGATTTCCCACGGAAAGGTAAATGTGTGTTGAGCATCTCATTTCTTTCTTCCTGGGCTACGGAATGCATTGTTGTAGCTTGAATGAGACGATCACAGAGTATTGCAAAGATATTCCTATTGTTATACCTCTCAACTAATACATAACACACTAGTGTCCGAAGACTCTATGAGATCCTAGGTTTACGGAATAAATTCAATATAATGAAGTGTGCGCAAGACTTCTACCGAGAACTGATATGTATTTCACAATACTCGTTTGCAAGAGAAAAGACTCTGGGATGGATAGTTATCAGTAGAGGTCTCTATAAATACAATAATGAGCTTGAGGATTCGATAGTAATTGGTATTAGGAAAAGAAAAATAAAAGATCGAGTATTGATTTATTTAATCAAAATAAATAAATCTTTCTAGTTATTTAAATATTTACTTTTAAGTCTTTTATTTTATATTTAAGTTATTTTTTTACTTTGATTATTTTTTATATCAAAAATCATCATTTTCAATTATTATATTTTAATTATCAAAGAATTAAATTAATTCAAATTTTAATTGTGAATTTATTATATAATTATAACTCGATCCTGAAAATTTCAGATTTTTTGCGATTTTATTGATTAAAATATAAAAATATAAAAATTGAAATTACAATTTTTAATTTATATAGAATTTTGTTACGAGGGTTGCCGTCTAGATCACGTGGAAGTGCTCTAGGCTCTCGAGGTGGTTTATAACTAGGCGTCAAGCAGGGACTTAAAGTAATGACAATAATATGATGCAATTCATAACTAATAGTATGGTATACTAAATGATTGATCTTGAGCACGAAGCTCTACAAAGGGAATCCATCCTCCTTATATAGACCTTCATGCTTAGAGGCGCGAAGGGCTCGAGAAGCCAAGCCTTCGAGCTCTTCGCTCCTTAGCATCACGTGTATGGTGGTCCCGTGACCTGATTGTTACCGGTCGTAACTGTCACACTCAAGAATACTGGGTAAAGTATCTTGTATTAGAAAATACTAAGCTAAGGAGAAAAGAAGAAGGAAAACAAGAGTAGAGAGTTTTCCTGATTAAATACAAACGGGGCATGCCACGTGACCCGGAGGTGTGAGGCGTCACACTACCCCCCTTCTCAAACGTCAAGACTGTCCTCAGGCTTGAGCCATACGTTTCCGCTGAAGCAGGGTCTAGTTCTCCTCGTTGTCGTCCAATCGATCTTCCGGAACCTTATCTTCCAATGCGCATTCTAACCAGTAATTAAGATTCTTTGGTGGCCCGGGTAAGTCAGGGTACTCGTTGTGAAAAGCTTTTAGTGCTAGCGGTGAGTTTTTAAGATCGGTAGGTGAGTATTCATCGATGTCGGTATCGAAACCACGCCATTTAACCCTGTAGCGGAGCAGTCCGTAAACTTTGCGGACTGAAAGTATTTTTTCGACTTCCCATTCCAAGTTGCCATCGACCTCTTCAGGTATAGGTGGTGCGTGAACTTGTCCAGGCAAAGGATCTTCTGCGGCTTTGCGGAGCTTCTCAGGATTAAAGTACGGGTGTACTTTGATCTCTGCAGGCAATTCTAGCTTGAATGCGTTTCCGCGTCTCTCTAGGATCCTATAGGGGCCGCTCATCTGGTCTCCAAGTTTGCGACTAGGCCGATTAGTCCTCCAGGACTTAGTACTTACATATACCATATCCCCGACATCGAAATCAACTTCGCGACGTCGTTTATTAGCTTGCATTCTTTGACGTTCCTGTGCGACCAGCATATTAGAGCCAGCGATTTTCCAAGCGTTATATAGACGTTCGGTCCACGCTTGAGCCTCCCTTCGATTCCACCTAGCGGCGGCTGGTGTTCTGGCGGGTATTTCCTTCCAATCGAAGCTGGTGCGGGGTTCAAAACCTAAAATCGTGAAGAATGGGGTTTGTCCAATCGATTCTTGTATTAAGGTAGCTTGAGCGAAATCCATCATAGGTATCAGCTCGTCCCAGTTGTCTTGGTAGAAATTCACGAAGGGGCGTAGGCGTTGATCGATGTATTGATTCATGTTTTCCGTTTGGCCGTCTGTTTGGGGGTGATCTGCTGTCGATAGCTTCATTTTGATACCTAAGATCGAACATACCTCCGTCCAAAAGTCCGACACGAATTGTGGGCCGCGATCTGAAACGATACTATCAGGTGGTCCGTAATAAGGGTAAATTCGTTCCAAAAACATTCGAGCGAGATCTCTAGCATCTGCAGTTTGGAAGCACGGAATGGTTGTCGATTTCTTGCTCAATCGACACATGAATACCAGGATTGCATCGTGACCCTTTTTTGACTTCGGGAAGCTCTTGAAATCCATCGTTAGATGCTGCCAGGGTCTTTCAGGGACAGGGAGCGGTTGAAGCAAGCCGGGAGTCTTGTCACGGGGTATATGAGCACGTCGGCATATGCTGCAATTGTGAATATATCTTTCAACATCCTGAGGCAATCCTTTCCAATAATATCGTTGTATCAATAGTTCTGTCGATTTACGAATACCAGGGTGTCCCGTAGAAACTTGTTCATGAGCTTCTTTGATCAAGAGTGTTCGTAATGGTCTGTCAACAACCATAGCGTTTGGTACCACTAGCTTACCAGATCGAAGCAATAAGCCATCAACCATCGTCCATTTCCCGTTCACTTCTGTTCGTGCCAAGGTGCGTTGTTCTTCTAGTTCTGTTGCAGTACGGTTAGCCTGCAAAACCTGTAGCATCTGTCCCAGGCCAGGATCGATATCTTCCACAAGAGGCGCTAATACTTCTGCTCGCACTTCGGGGGAGAGCATTGTTGGCTTTAGGAGAATACCGAGGCGATTGGCCTCCATTCGCTCTTTTTGGCTCTGTATATCGCCGTCGCGCCGGGTTAGGGCGTCAGCTTGTCCATTTGCTTTTCCAGTACGATATTCCAGTTGGAAGTTGAATTGAGAAAGGTATTCTGCCCATCGTGCTTGGCGTGCTGTCAGCTTTTTAGTTCGCATAAAGATCTCCAGAGATTGATGATCAGAATAGACCTGGACGGGATTTTCAACGCTTTGGAGCTCCACTCGCCATTGCTGAAATGCTTGCAGGATAGCCAGCATTTCTTTATCATGGATCTCGTAATTACATTCTGCGGGATTCATAGTCTTAGAGAAGAACGCCAACGGATGCCATTCCTTTGTCGCAGGATCCAATTGGGAGAGAATGCCACCTGTCACCCCGTCGGAAGAGTCCGTCTCTACCTTAGTGAGGCGGTCTGGATGAAAGTAATGCAGGACCGGAGCTTCTGTTACAGCTTGTCGCAGTGTTTCGAAGGCTTTTTGACAGTCCGGATCCCAATCGAAGGTTCGTCCCTTCTGCGTGAGCTTATCTAGAGGGCGTGCGATTCGTCCGTAGTTTTTGATAAATTTGCGATAGAAACCACAAAATCCTAGGAAACCTCGTACTCCTTTGACTGTTGTAGGCCTTTTCCAGGTCAGTATATCTTTGATCTTTTCAGGGTCAACTTCCAAGCCTTCTGTCGATACATAGAATCCCAAATACTTGATTCGTGACACCGAGAAATCGCATTTTTTGATGTCAACAGACAGGCCGGCCTCTTTCAATTTGGTTAATACCCATCTGACTTGGGCAGTATGTTCTGATGGATCTGTAGAGTAGATAATGATATCATCCAGGTACGCGGTACAGAAGTTTCCCAGGTTCTCCATCAAGAGATTATTGATGAACCGTTGATAAGTCCCGGGTCCTCCTGACAATCCGAAAGGCAAAACCAGCGATTTGAATTGTCCAAAGCAAGTTTGGAACGCAGTGAGTTCCTCTGAATCGGGATGCATTCGAATAGCATTGAAGGCAGCGCGTAGATCGAGTTTCGTGAAGATTTTGGCTTTGGACATTTGTGAGAGGATCTCGTCAATCCTTGGAAGCGGATAGCCATCTTTAGCTGAGATTTCGTTTAATTTCCGGTAGTCCACACATAACCTCAGATCCCCATTAGCCTTTTTGACGAAGAGGATAGGTGCAGCAAACGAAGCGTTACTAGGAGCGATCCATCCCCGATTCAAGTTTTCATCGATGAACTTCTTTAAAGCTTGTAATTCCTGGGTCGTTTGTCGATATAATGGAGACAATGTCAAGTTGTTGGGTTGTGTCAATCTAATTTTATGGTCGCTATTCCGATGAGGGGGTAGAGCATTTGCCTTTTTCTTGGAGAAGAGATCAATGAGATCATGATATTCTTTAGGGATAGTTCGTTGCAGCGTTTCCAGTTCTGTTTCTTCTGGGCGATCTTCGACAGAGTGCTCCCTTTGGTATAGGATCTGATCGATTTCCCAACTTGTGGCTGTAAAGCATTGATTCTTCCGGTTCCGGGCGTTCATTCGGTATCCGATAGCGTTGATCAATGCTATCCGATGAGGTGTAGTTCCTTCGGGCGTTGGTCCTTTCATCGATCGTGATGGTTCTTTATCAGGTGAATTCATGAGTTCTCCGGGCCATAGGATCTTCGATCTAGCTACGTCCAACAATACCTTTTGTTGTGCTAACCACTCTCTTCCAATGATGAGATCACAAGCTAATTCTTCTATAACATATAGATAAACATCAAGGAACTTGCGATGACCGATGGTGAGGGTTGTTTTCAAACGTTGAGTGATAGGGTTAGCCTTTTGTTGATTGTAGCCATGGACAGTACGAGGCTTGATGGGTTCGAGGGGGAGGTTTGTTCTTTCAGCGATATCAAAGGCGAGTTTTTTATTCACGTAAATTTTACCGCTTGCTCCAGTGTCAGGTAAAAAGAAAGCAGAGATGGTTATCCCGTTTTTTTCTATAGTACATGGGAATTCAAAGTTCCTCTTTTTCTTCTGACATAGATCGATATCGAGTTTCCCGATCTGTAGAGCCCTTAAGGAGGAGTCTTCCCTTAAGGGGTTTCTTTTCCCGATTCATCCGATTCATCGACATCGATCACTTGTACCTTGTTGGGACAATCGCGGGCTAAATGTCCTGGCAGATGGCAGCGGAAGCAGGCACCAGCACGACTAAGCGCTTGCCGAGCAGGATCGTCATAGACCGGGCGATTCTTGACAGGGGTTTTGTTGGCGGGGAGCACAGCCGGGTTTTCGAACTTCATCTGCATTTTGGGGGCGGAAGAGGGTGAAGGAATAGTGGTCCCTCTGTAAATGCCTTTGCGGGTTCCCATATGCGATTTGGCAGGCTTTAGCTGCTGCAAAAGATAATCGAATTTTTGGCAATCCTTTACATATTCAGTCAAAGTAGTTGCATGGGAGGTGATCATCTTATCGTTGAGTTCGTTGCTCAACTTGTAGGTCAGATCTTCCAGTAATTGGTCCTGGTCGGTGATTTCAGCGGTTGACGCATACAATTGGAACTCGGCATAGAACTCAGGGAACGGCCGACCTCTTTGGTATAAAGCATTATACTTGCGTCGGGCGTCCTGTTTCTTGTTGGGGTCCCCGTAGATATCTTCCAAAGTAGCAAAGACTTCTTCGATGCTAGTGTAAGGGTTCAAAGCATCAGTACGGTAACGAGCTCGTACCTGCTCAGCAGGAGGTCCCTTCAGACGACTGTGTATATACGCCAATTGTGCGACGGGGTCGGAGTTTCCAGAAGCGCGAATCTTGTTCATCATTTTATCTTTCCATTGTTCCCAAGAAATGCCAGTGGAGGAGCTCTCAAAGAACTCAGGGTCTGGGATCTTGAAGGCGGGTTGAGGCGACGCCGTTGACCGGGCTTTACGAAGGTCAACGATCTCCGCCTCGAGGCTGGTGATCCGACTTTCGTACTCAACCTCGTTCTGTTCTGCTTCTAGAAGGCTCTGCGATATCTCTATGTTCTGAGCAGCTAAACGATCGCGTTGTCTTTTGATCGAGGCCATCTCCTTTTGATGGCGCTGTTGATCTATGTATACCTCGTCGGACCACCTTGCTATCTCGTTGCTAATAGATAGCAAGTCCGCCGGGAGGTATCGTTCAAAGTCTTCAGCAACGCTTCCAAATAAGAAATTATAGGCTTCTGCAGCCATATCTGGCAAAAGGCCCTGGTCGACTGCATCAAGTGCACTCAGGAGTCTGCGTTCTCTTCTCTTGCCTTGACTGACGGATTCAGGGAGATCGGGAACAATGTCGTGTTCCCCCTTCTGTTCTTCGTGAGGGGCTGGGGATTTCTGAGTTGCCATTTCGAGATCAATTCTGTGTTTGTTTCTTTCGGTTCAGAATTCTAGTGTGATAATCAATTACGATTTGATCGATACGTAAATTTCAGAGCTCGTAGATTCGTAGGTTCGTAGGTTCGTAGGTTCGTAGTCTATACGCAATTATTTTTACTTCCCAGCGTACGGGAAAGAGTGTAAGATGAGCTTAGTATTATGTCACACTCAAGAATACTGGGTAAAGTATCTTGTATTAGAAAATACTAAGCTAAGGAGAAAAGAAGAAGGAAAACAAGAGTAGAGAGTTTTCCTGATTAAATACAAACGGGGCATGCCACGTGACCCGGAGGTGTGAGGCGTCACAGTAACAATTTGAAGTAATAATAATACTCAAAGTATTATAAGAATTGTTATCTAGATTATATAAAAGTATTTTAGATTCTTAAAGTGATTTATAATTAAACATCAAATAAATATTTTAAATAATAATAATATAATATACAATTCGTAATTAACAATAAAATATACTAAATGATTGATTTTGAATATAAAGTTTTATAATAAAAAAATCCTTTTTAATTATATAGATTTTTATATTCTCTATTCTATTGTTTCCATTGAATTAAATCGTTAGAATCGATAGGAATTCTTCTTATTGTTTCTATTGATTTAAATCGATAGGATTGATGAAAATTATATAATAGTAGAGCCTATAGCGTGGTTTATCAGGACCCTGTACACTTTTACCTCAATTATTACCTTTCAACTTCAACACGCGATTTATCAATATTTAATTATGCAAACTACTTCAAAAGAAGCTCGAATCAATTTAGCTATTGAGGCTATTCGTACATCTCAAAATTTGAGTATTCGGAAAGCTGCAAAACTCTATAATATACCTCATACTACCCTTACCTCTAGAATGAATGGAATTCTGCCTCTTACTGAACGTCGACCAGCAAATCATAAAATGACAGAATTGGAGAAGAAATCGCTTCTTCAATATATATTGGATATGGATGAAAGAGGGTTTAGTCCTCGAATAAGTGATGTGGAAGATATGGCGAATTATATACTCGAAACGCGGGGTGCGAAGAAGGTTGGAAAGCTCTGGCCTCATCGTTTTGTGAAACGACATACAGAATTAAAGACGCGTTTTAATCGCGTTTATGACTTTCAAAGAGCTCTCTGCGAAGATTCAGAGCTTATTGAAAGATGGTTTCGATTGGTATCGAATATGCGGGCCAAATATGGTATTCTGGACTGCGATTTCTACAACTTCGATGAGACAGGCTTTATGATGGGACAAATATCACCACATATAGTAGTTACTAAAGCTGATCGATGTGGAAAAAGCAAAGCTATACAACCAGGCAATCGAGAATGGGCTACAGCGATTATTTGTGTTGATGGAGAAGGTCACAATATACCTCCGTTTTTGATAGTAAAAGGCGAATACCATCTTTCAAATTGGTATACCGAAGGTGATTTACCATACGATTGGCTTATTAAACCTACTATCAATGGATGGACAGATAATGAGACAGGTCTTGAATGGATTAAGCACTTCAACAAACATACTGAAAGTAGGAAAGTGGGTAGATATCGAATGCTAGTGCTTGATGGGCATGAAAGTCATAAATCGCCAGCATTTCAGGAATACTGTAAGGAACACGACATTATATTACTTAGTTTACCACCTCATTCTTCGCATTTAACTCAACCACTCGATATCGGTTGTTTTGGTCCTTTAAAGTATTCATATAGTCGACAAATCGAGAACTTTATCAAGGCGCATATCACTCATATTACCAAAACCGAGTTCTTTCAAGCCTTCAAAGCTGCGTATATCGAAGCAATATCTATATCAAATGGTAAAGCTGGGTTCCGCGGAGCTGGGCTAATCCCACTTAATCCGGAAATTGTACTTTCAAAGCTAGATATTCAAATAAGAACTCCATCAAATAGATCATATCAGCCGATCCTGATATATGGCAATCTCAAACACCTCACAATCCAACTGAAGCTCTTTCCCAATCCACTTTAGTGAAAAGTCGTATTGCTCGGCATCAAGGGAGCTCACCTACTCCAATATTTAAAACAGTTGCAGCTTTAGCTAAAGGTACAGAGCTCTTAGCTCATGCGGATACGCTTTTAACTGCTGAGGTTCATAGTCTCTGCAAAGCAAATGAAGCACTTAGTAAACGCCGGAGAGCTAGAAAAGCTTTAATACGAAAAGGAGGAGCACTTTCAGTAGGGAATGGGCATGACATATTAGAGCAAGAGAATGTAGATGATCAGATACGACGCGACGAATGTACAAATGATAACTCTTCAACAAGGAGGCAAGCTACTATACGACGATGTAGCAAATGCGGTAGTACTTCACATAATGCACGAACTTGTCAATTAGGTCCAGTATTAATTGATCTTTAGATTGTATATAATTTAATTCTATTTTATAATGTTGTTGTAATTTTATTTTAATTGAAAGATAATAATTGAGGTAAAAGTGGTGCACATGCTGATATGGTGCACATACTGATAAACCACGTTACTAATTTGCTTGAATCGTATCTTGTAAGCACATGATCGGTTACTGTAAGATCCGTGATCGTAACATTCAACCATTCAAATCTCAATCAATAAAATTGTAAAAAATCTGAAATTTTCAGAATTGAGTTATAATTATAAAATGAATCTATGATTCAAATTTCATTAAATTCTATCGATTGGTTGTAAAGTTATTAATAGCTGAAAATGACGATTTTTGGTGTAAAAGGTGGTCTATATTTGGGGTGGTCTGAAAGTAGGGTACTAGACTTAGACATCAAATGAATAAAACTCAAGTTCAAAAAAACAACCAATATTCAATAATCAATATTCAAACATATATACATAAAAATCCGCTACTCCCAATGCCTATCCCTAAGCGTATCCCAACCCTAAAGCCCCCAAACCTCCTCAAAAAATCCCCCATGGTATCGGTAGTAATGGTATCAAAAGAGCGCCCTATTTCCATATCTCATACTTCATGCTGTGCTTTGCTTCGCTATCCTCCAATTATATACAAATCCTACTTCGGGCCTGGCAAATGAAGTTTCGTTTCGTATATCGTTCGTCACTGTTTTTGCCTCTTGTATAATACATTCTTATCTTATCGTATCATCTCGTCTTGCTTCGTCTTTCTTTCCATCTTTTATATATCATGGCGATATATATTCTCCGGGTTGTGGATGATGGGAATTTCGTATCATCAAGTCATACTACACCCGTATCATGATAACCAAAGGAAATCATCAAAAGAAGCCTCTTTCTTCTAAAATCGGCGTCATCCTTCTAAAGTCCTGTCCCTGCTCCCTATCCAAATCCAAAAGTGGTCGGAATCCTTCTCTATCCACCATTCCCATCTTTTCCCTCCTCTCTTCACTCCCCTCCTTTACTCTTCTCTCCCATTCCGCATCTCCACTTTCCAACTCATTCCTCTCCGCAAGAAACAGTCCCCTAGCGTAATCTCTCACACAGAGAGCACCCAAAACCTGTAATCCCATTGCAACCATAACACCTCCCATCAAAGTCACATACCCCAAGTACATGATCCTTTTACAGCCCTTTTCAGTCCATCCATCTTCTCCACCCGTCTTCCCCATGAAATCCGCGAACCCAGCGACATGTGATGATGCGGGGATGTGCGAGGATATGCTGTAAGTTGCTAGACTCAATTCTTGACTGTTGATGTTGGACGGGATTTGAGTGGTGAAATCGAGGGAGGTGGTGGAGGAAGGAGCGCATAGGATGGAGGAGGAGTTGGATAAGAGAGTTAGGAGGAGCAACCGGGGGATGGTACTTAGGAGTGTGTCGAGTAGGAGGTAGGTTGAGAAACATAGGATTGATAGGGCATGTCTCTGCTGGGTTGTTAGTTACTGTTCGTGGCTATCTTTTCAAACTCGAAACTTGAAAAAAAAAAAAAAAAAAAAGAAAAAGGAAAAGAAAAATCGTAAAATCAAGTACGTCCATCTCCAAATATTTCACCCCCAGAACAAGTACCCAACCATTCACCCAAGCCGAACTTTTCGTCCTCACCAGCCTCCGGAACCATCAACAGCCTGTGTCTTCCTAACAAAACAACATAATCCTCTAGGAAAGCCAAAAGAAGAACAGAAAAAAAAAAGAAATACGTACCCTAAAACCCCCAATAACACCAAAAACACTCATCACATTAGCAAAATGTAAATACATGCCATAGTTAGCCGCGAGATGAAATGGATCATCGGGTAATTGATGGACGAATATTGAAGAGAGGATATTGGATGTGAGAGAGAGGAAAGCGATGAGGAGAGTGGTCGAGCGTGTTGAGGTTATGGATCTAGGTGGTGTGTTAGTTTGGGTTTGAATGTTGATATTGACATTGGTATTGGTATTGGTATGTGATGTATGGAAAAAGGCGGAAAGGGAAGAGGAAGAAAGAGAGGGTAAAGGATAAGGTAGGAAAGATATCTTACCTTGATCTTAATCGTGTCATTGCTGTTAGAATAACTATATATCTCGTGAAAGAAGATTTATATCCTGATCCCGACGATGATCTTGTGCCCTTTCTTTCCTTTCCTATTCCTCCGAAAGTTCTAGATTCAAAGACCCAATTTTAAGATATCTTTCAATCCAATATCCGATATGCAATCCAATGTCTTGATATTTTGGTCGTCGCGGTGAGGAGGTATCTCCGTAAATTCTCAAGTACTCTCAAGTACCTAGTGTATATTTATATGTGTATATATATATAACAAAGAACCCGACAACCCACCGTTTTCATACAAAACAAATGACGAGATGCGATGCAGATACTTTGGAAAAAACCTTGTTCCAGATACGAGTATAGATAGACTCTGCAGAATTTTCAGAAGACCAAAATGAGAATGAGAAGAAGAAATCAAAGTAAGTATTGAGTAAGGTGGGAAAATGATTAGATTCTTAGTAAAAACAAAGCTTTATTAGAAATGCTTTGAAATAAAATAAATAAATGGATGTGTTGTGATGTGATGATTACGATTTGATTCCGTGGATTCCGAGAGGGGGCGGATAACGGATTGCTTTGGTTACCGAATCGTACGTACTAGATCATAGATGCGATGCGATGCGATGCTGGATGATGGATGGATGAATGGATGGATGGAATGTTTAACAGAGTAAATATTATGAGCCCGAGTTCGCTTGGCAGGGGAATGAATGATTGCTTTGTTGGTGGGTGAATGTATATATATTATATTTGTATATACTATGGATGTGTTATGGAGATATTTTTGATTGTGAAGGGTTGAATGAAAGATGAGGGTGAAAAGTGATGATGGGAGGTTCACGGAATGTATATATTATTATATTACTTTGAGTGGGTAGATTTGAATGTGTGGATGAATATTGATTTCTAAGTATCCATCAAACAATGAAAAGCTTAATTCCAATGACGTCCGGAATTCGATGACGATTGGGATGTACCTGGGGTAACTTGTAAGGTACGATAACTACACAGGTATTCTATTTGAGAGTATGTACATAGATGCCGAGTGGGCAATGTCAAGCTTGATGCGAAGGGTCTAGTGATGTTTGGAAAAAAAAAAAAGAGCTATTGAAAGTTTAGACTGGAAATGGTGTCGATTTGCTGGATGTTTCGAGAAATTTTCTTGCTTTTGGATGGAAATATGAGAAAATTGGTATGGATAGTCGGAGGAAAGATGCGGAAGCGCCGGGTAGATAGATACGTAGTCGGAATTTAAAGGTCATTAGGTCATTGGGTCATTGGGTCATTGGGTCATTGGGTCATTGGGTCATTGAGTTAATGCTTCGGGGTTATGTGCTTTAAGACCGATGGTCTTTCGGCTTGTCTAGTTCTCCTCTAAAAGAAAGAAAAATAGTACCGGCATCGAGTATGCATCGACCATACCGCGTACATCGACTTATACATCGACTATGCATACGGAATATGCAAGTTCAGACGAATTGGGACGAAACCAATTTGTTGGACAAAGCCGACAAGCTGATTGATACTCTTTCTCCTCGCTCATGACCAATGGTTACCGGTATTTGGAGAGTTCCAGACCAGGTCGTGCTTTGTTGTACGAGAGCTCCACAATTAAGGCAGGAGAACAGGCTTTCCCCATATGTACATACCACAGAGTATAGTATATATGCTGAGCGGAAAGCATACAAGGCTTCTAGACAATTTTCAAGCGTGATGGATGAGATGTTAACCTTACCTCATCACCTCATCACCTCATCGTTCGAAAGTCAGAAAGGGGATCGAGTCGATTGTCCAAGGTAGGTATTTTTTGTATTTTTTTTATGAGAACTGAACTTGATTGATGGAATGGAAATCGTGATATGAGTGAAGTCCGAGAGGTCTGAGAGAGGCATCAGTTAGGTACCTAGGTAGTGATTGGTGATTAGTGATTAGTGAGCAATGAGTAAACTTGGTGAAGCAAGTCCCTTTCAAAGTGATAAGAATGACTTCATGTCTTGGAAAACACCGTTTGCTCAATTGTCCTCGTATTCATGAGTGGTACGATAAGGCGGGCTACGTCGGATTAGATAAAATCAAAGCTTTGTTCAGCCGACAAAGAGAAGTCGAGGGGAAGGTTGAATGGGAGGCGAGAGATTTAGAGGTATAAAACATTGGAAGGAAAGATGGGAGGATGGGGAAGATGGTCAGAGGGAATGTCGTAGTCGAGTGAGAAATTGAAAGGCAGAAAGGTAAAGAAAGTACTCTGTTGTCCGGTTTTCATCATGTGAAGAGGTAAAGAAGTGAAGTGAAGTGAAGTGAAGTATTCAGATGACTTAGCATCTGTCGGTACTTCAAGACACTCCGAACTTCGAAGCATTTCAAGGTTGTATGCATCTGTGAAGAACAAAAGGCTCGGTCGGAAGTATTTGCCACGGAAGATCCTCAAATCTTCAAAACTCAAAAACACGACACTGATGAACCTCGAGGTTCTTTCGATCTCTTCATGAATTACGACTGTGGCGTAACATCATCCATCAAACTCCTTTTCGACATTTCGGCGGACAACAGGGCTAAATTGCTAATAAATAAAATGTAGGGGGAACATATACCAACATCTATCTAAATTAGGAGTGAATGAAAGGAAAATACCTCGTAATGAAAATATATTGATCTGATTGGTTCACTGATGTCTAATGGAACAAAGTGGAAGTAGATAATTGTACTCCGTATGCCGCGCTCGTATGCCACCTTTCCCCAGATTTATTTTTAAAGGACTTTGGTGAACGGTCAAATATCTATGAAAGAATCCATTATTGATCATCGAAATAAAGGAAGATTCTTCGGAAAGACGTCGGGTATTAGATGGATAGTATGGATCGGATTCGTATGGACCATATGGACCGTACTCCATACAGAGTTTTTGTATGGAGTAGACTGAGTAGAGTACATATCGTATATCGGAAGGATTCTGGAAATCTTGGAGTCTGAGATTCAAGGGGATTAATAAATTTGGACGGAGACCAGAAGGAGGACCCTGTTAACCCCTCAATTATTCGGAGATGCCTTTCCATGGGTGAAGGAAGACACCCCGTACTCTCTAGCTTCCATTCATTTTCTGTTTCCAGCTTGGGAAAATGGTTATCATACGTACGGAGGGAGCATATCTCGTTGAGATTGACTGAGGATCGATCATTTTCAGGGTATCAAAGTATTTCATACCAAGTATAGTAACCCTTCATTCTTTCATGTAGTATTGTATTGCAATATACTTCTAACCAAATCTCACGCTTCTCTTTGTCTTTTGCATTTCTTCCAAAACTCGCCAAGGCCAATAAATTTAAGTTTGGAATTGAAGGGGTAACCCTTTTGATATTGAGGTTTATCTGCTTCTAAGTTCTAACGGTTTGTTTTGGGGGTGATTACTATTGACCCTGAAAGTTTAATATATTACTTCAAGTAGCTATGGGTAGGTGTTTATCCATCAGTGAAAATGAGGTCTAATATCATACCGGTACATAGATTGAATGTGGACTTGGGATATCGAAAAAGGCTCAAGAGCTCTAGAAAGATCAAAGATCAAAAGATCCAAGTTCGAAGCTCAAAGCTCGACCCCCCTTCGTCTCAGAAATCGAAATTTGACTTTGGATATCCATATTAGCAGGATTATGATTGAGCCCTGCAGGCGGGGCTCCTTTACAATGCGCGATCCAAATCGAAGAAACAAAACGTCTTTAATATAAGATTATTTCACAAATGGATGTATACATACATACATACATACCTAGCTAGGTCGTAGATATGTTTATATAGATGTGTCTGTGCCCGTTTTATTATATTAGTCTCCCTCTCGGCTTTTCCCTCCCGCTTATTTAATATGTTTCCTGGCCTCATGTTGATTTGATGTCTTGTAAGCGGTAAATATCAAATATCCCTTCGTGTCAGGCTGATAACCTTTGAGTATCCCGAAAGATGTCATTTTACATACCGGCCCAGCGCAAGAATACGGCAGACGCGGGCTCACCGTCCTGCTTCAAACTGAGACCCTAAAAGTAACCCGTTAATTATTCAGTCCACACATACACCATGCACATGGATATTTAGCACAAGGTACCACCGTAGCCACGTCTAACTGTATGAGATGGGGAATTGTGATGGAGCTTTTAGATAGAGGAGCTGAATTCCAATTTGCCCCCCTCTAAGGGATGGATGAGTCTCTCCCCAGGGCTGAAACTTATAGTTACGATGATTTGCTTCAAATTTCTTGATTTTCTTAGTAACCCTATGTACTCTGTGAAAATGTCTCGTACCAGCGAAGAAAGCCTTGGAAGAGCTGGAAAGTCCTTTGTACCTAGGTCTGAAGAGGTGGAGGCATCTATGCTGGAGCGGGCATTTGTGATGCAATTTGGGCGGGCGCATGCTATTTATATTGAGGTCACACAGTCACAACTTCACTCGGTGTTACCTGAGATGTGAATGGCTAGACGGTTAGGCAAAAGGAAAAGGCTCACAAAGAAACTGGAACTATAATTACCTACCGCCTATTGGGGCTACGAATGGTACGAGGTGTATAAGAAAAGTAAGGTTTGAGGGATAGTCGGGGCAGAATAGAGTAGATGAGACTTGGCTCTCTCTATCCATGGGCTCATAAGCCGGGAAATACACAGAATGATCTAAGGATTTGCCCCTATGGTGAGCAGTTCAAGGTCAAGGCCAAGGTCGATGGATTGGATAAATGAATGAATGAATGTATCTTACCTATGACTGGATGGATGGGATGATATGTATGAATAATAAAAGCAGGTACAATTAATCTCGTTTCCCGTCGCCTCGTGCTGTACTGTGAATATGTAATATTCTCGAAAAATAGTACACTCATCCATTAGTCAATCCTTTCAATTCTCCAATTAAAATTTCTGTCTATTCATGAAGTCCATACATATCCAGAACGGGCTTGCCTTGGGAGGTACTAGGTAGTTTCGAATCATACCCGCCATACCAATCCATCAGATAAGAAAATCAAATAATTTGCATCCAAGGGAAAGTGTAATTGTCTTCTCAAGCACGCACTTACCTCCTTCTTGTCCCTTTACCATTTCCACCTCACCTCACCCCGTCGTTGCTTGCTGGGACATATCCATGCTTAGCGTTCCCATTTTAATCGAGAAAGGCATATTCACGTCCCATCCGCCATATCAAAGTGCTGCTTTACACTTTACTCTGCTACTTAGTACTTACTACCTACGCTACTACTACTCCTACTACTCCTACTTGCTGCAAGTAAAGTAGAGTACAATAAACTGTCACTCTGTCACTACTTTGACTCGGAACGTTTCGCTCTATTGTATGAAAGTACCTAAGACTGGTACGCCTCTTTGAGAACAAAGCAAAGCAAAGCAAAAATACTTTCAGTCAATTCTCTTTCTACTCAGCCAAATCACTTTTCTCCCTCATTTCAAATTGATCATTTTCTTAAAAAAGAAGAGGGTTAATAATTTTTCCCTTCTCATGCTTTATGTTCAAACAGCAAGAACTCGTAAATATACCCTCACCCTCGATACTTATCCTCAAGCAGCGAGTTCCCTCTTTTCTCCACTCTTCAATTTCAATACGAATTTCTATGGTCCGGAATTAAAAGAATAGCGAGGGACCAATACAATACATAGACCGACCACCAACCACACTCACAACTGAATATCATCACTTCCTTAGAAGGGGGCCAATCTCGAAAGAAGGAAAAATAACCTTTCGAAACCTCTCATTCTTCTCC
Source organism: Sclerotinia minor (assembly GCA_025389075.1). Lineage (NCBI taxonomy): Eukaryota > Fungi > Ascomycota > Leotiomycetes > Helotiales > Sclerotiniaceae > Sclerotinia > Sclerotinia minor. The sequence goes on from QRFH01000007.1 coordinate 1,929,596, forward strand.
ATACGAATTACGACCCACAACCATACGATTGTTCACAATTAGATTTATACATCATATTCGGGGGCAACGACTTAATTTCTCTTTCTTTTTTCTCTCTCTTCATAGTCGCGTGGCTACCTCCATCGTCTTTAATCTTTAGCAAGACCCTGTTGTCTTTGCTTCGATATTCCCGCCTGTCGTTTATAATTGAGACATCCTCAACACATCGTCAGGAAGATCCCGACATTCCCTCACCCACAACCGACGGAATTTTATAAGTTTGATGGAGGGCCAGCCTTCTACAGGTAATTCTCAATATCAATATCAATCTGCACAGTGGTCGCGACTTGTGCGGCGCAATACCCACGCCGATTCAAATTCCAGCTCCTCTCCGAGTATTCCTGGTCTCCCACAGCTTCCAACTCAATTTATTCCCATCCTACTTCCCCAACAACCCTTATTTCACCAGCAACAACTTGCACAGTACAATAGGCTCATTTCTTCAGGCAGAAACAACAGTCTGCAAACCGCACCACTTCCCCCACTACTTTCAGCACAACATATTCAGGCTGTGCCCGGCCAGAGATCCAATTCAAGTGGCGTTACGACGGAACGAAAACATAAACCTACTGCGAGGGGCGGTCATGGGAATAGGGACGTACGAAAATTTAGCAAAGGCGAGCGCGCGCTCATAACAGAGAAGGAGATATCAGCAACGATGCCGGGCAAGAAATTCGAGGTGACGGCTCAACTTCCCCCACGACCAGTTCCACAACATCAAAATTCTACATTATCTCGAGAATCGAATTCCGTACCTTCGACACCACATCAGCATGCGAGGAATTTCTCTTTTGAGTCAAGAGAACCCTCACCGAGTGCTCCTGGCAGCCATTCCCCAAGATCAGCATACTCTGAATCGAATATAACTCTACCTTCAAGACCACCTCCCGCCCCACGAAGGGGATGCCCATATGAAACAGCCATGGCTTTCACAAAACGGCGCATGGCTTATAGCCTTGGGACTGATCGATTGGAGCAATTGAAAGATTCTGACATTAAGAGCAAACTATCGGACGATGAAGAGAAGAAGTTGTCCACAGACATGCGCGAATTGTATGGTCGATTATTACCTACGGCGGAGACGGATGAGAGGAGGAGGAAGCTGGTGCTGAAGCTAGAAGATATGTTTAACAAAGAGTGGCCTGGGCACGACATACGGGTACATGTTTTTGGGTCATCTGGCAATTTGCTTTGCACAGATGAGTCTGATGGTGAGTTGGAGAGAAGCTTAAAGATTTGAAACTCAACTAATAATTTAGTTGATATTTGCATAACGACAGACTGGAAGGTGATGGAGGGGGTGTGCATGATTGCCGAATTGCTTGCAAAGAGTAAGTCTTCAAAACGCCCACCTCTATGGCAACACAGCTAATAATTCGTAGATGGTATGCAAAAGGTAATATGTGTATCAACGGCCAAGGTTCCAATTGTCAAAATATTTGATCCAGACCTCAAACTGTTCTGTGACATGAATGTCAACAACACTCTTGCCCTGGAGAACACCCGAATGGTAAAGACGTATATTGAGATTGATCCCCGGGTGAGGCCCTTGGCTATGATCATTAAGCACTGGACAAAGTCAAGGGTCATCAATGATGCTGGTAAGAATAGGCAATCTTTATGGCACAGCTGTTTCGCTCACATTTTATAGCATTTGGTGGCACACTGAGTTCATATACCTGGATATGCATGATCATCAATTTTCTACAAAGTCGAGAACCTCCCGTGCTACCAGCCCTACATCAAAGACCTCACCTCAAGCTACCAACGAAGGAAGGCGGCGAGAGCAGCTTCGCAGACGACGTTGACGCCTTGAAGGAGTTTGGTCTGAAAAACAAGTCGACATTGGGAGAACTTCTATTTCAGTTTTTTCGATTTTATGGGCACGAATTCGATTATGACAAGCAGGTTGTCTCGGTCCGAAGTGGAAAGCAAATATCGAAGCAGGAGAAGGGATGGTCGATATCAACGAACAATATGTTGTGCGTAGAGGAGCCATTCAATGTCGGTCGCAATCTTGGGAATACAGCAGACGATTTCTCTTTCCGTGGACTCCACATGGAAATGCGGAGGGCATTCGATCTGATATCTGTCGGTAAACTGGACGAGTGCTGTGAGAAGTTCCAGTTTCCAAAAGAGGAGGAGCGAGTTTGGGAGAAGCCACCTCCATCCAAGAAACCAACCTTGACTGCTAGTCACCCCCCGCATAGATCTGGCAGAGGGGGCCACCGTGGTGGACGTAATAACCATTCCAATCGCAATTCGTCAGGTGGCAGTCGCAGATCGTCGAATAGCAATTATGATCATCAGATTTACCAGCAGCATGGGATGCCATCAAATATATCTACGCAAGAACAATGGGTTCAGCAACAAGCGCAAGCACAGTTGCACAATCATCTTTACACGACATATTCGGTTTTACAGGCGCAGGAAAATACTTTAAGAATGCAACTGATGCAACAATCGTATGCAGAGCAGGCCCATGCTCAAGCTCAGGCGCAAGCATATGCACAGTCACATGGTCGAATGCAAAGTGGTGGCATGCCGATCAAGCAACAACCCAGTGATCGAAGTCGGCCGTCTTTATTTGATCAAGGGCCGTTAACGGCGCCTATACGACCAGAAGGTATGTATTTCTACCCTCTTCAATATACTGGGCAACCGATGTATACATATCCAACCTCAAATACGAACCCGTCGTCACCGCAGTTGAGTGCTGTCACTCCTGAGTTAAGAAGAAGCATGCACCGATCCACCGTCACAAATGGCTCGAATTCCAATATTATCCAATCGAATGGGTCAGTTAGGTCACATTCACAACCTGGGACTCGTACCTCTCCTTCGCCTGTTCTACTGCAAGGGACTAGTCATCCGGTTCTGGGCGCCAATGGACTTGGAGCATATCAACCATCGCGACAGCAGACTAGTGGAGTTCCCATTCCGAATTTCATCTCGGATGAGGCCAGTGAGCAAGGATATGAGTCGAGGCGTACTGCAACCACTCCACCCGAGCTTAGTACGCCAAAGGAGTATGTTGGGTATTACGTCAATGAGCCACAAAAAACATCTTCTCGTAAAGATATACCTCTAAAGATACCTTCGTTCGGGGACTTGTCGGGAAATAGACGCCGGCTGTCAACCGAAAAACTGCCGCAATCAATCCACGATCGGATTAAGCGTAATCCTTCAAGGTCGCCTTCTCCCCTAGGTAATGATAGGCATTTCTCACTGGTGCAATCTGCACCAGCTCAACATACGATGTCGAGTTCCAATCTCCGTATCTTGAATAATCATGGGCCTTTGGTGGTAAACGGTTCTTCCACAATAGCTCCTAGTTTGACTCGTGAAATTACGGCTGCAAATGTGGGCCCAGTCTCTGGAGATAGATTTTACCGCACAACGGGATCCGTTGGATCAATATCCCAAGCTTCCGCTACTGAGAGTGATATCTCATTGGGTGAGGATCTTTCCCGGCAAATTACACCGAGGGACCCCAGGAACGCTCCAAACGGGATTTCTCCATTGGTTGTCAATGGATCTAGCGCACATTTGCCCCCCACAAACGGGGCTATTAGCCATCAGCCTGTCTCTACAAATGGGCCGTCAATTGCGGAAAGTCTCGACGGGTCCTCACGACTGTCACCCAGTTCTAGGAACAAACTCGCTCGCCAAAATGGTGGTATGTCACCTCTCGACATAACAGGTAGCCATAATGAGACTATCCCAAACGGATCTAATCATCTTTCGCCCGTATATGAATCGCACGCACCTTCACCGACGATCAACAAGAAGCTAGAGAATCTCAAGTTTAATGCTGTCTCGGAGAAAACTAATGTTGAGCATCCAAAGACGAGTTTGAAGCATTCAGTAGGGACGGAGCAACCCGCCAAACAATTTACATCCAATTTGAAACAGAACGGACATACTAGGGCTGCTAAGAGCGAAGGCAGTGGATTCGGAGTATCCTCAGGAAGTTGGCAAAAACCCAAGGGTAAAAAGGGGCGAGCTCCGCCTGAGGCTAAGGCTGCTAATGGTGGCAATGCTCACGGCGAAAAGCTCCCGGTCAACGAGAGCGAACGCAAGGGTGGTTAAGTCATTAGTGACTAGATCAAGAGATATTCTCTTGATCAGATGAAAGCCAAGGTGACAGTTGCTCGAGGGGTCAACGTGTGCTCAACGCTTGAATGAAAGACTTAGTCCACCACCTGTGGGCGTATTATGAGGCAAGTAGCTTACCTTGCGCATATTGAATGGAGCTAGGAAGCTACAACACAGGAAGGTGCATATAAATGTGCGATATCTGCTACGGAAAGGGCAGGGGAAAGGGGAAGTTTGTTTGCATACGAAATCTCCTTGGCTATCATCGAGTCAGCTTGTTTTACGACTATTATAGATTTCCTTTCCATGTCGGTCGACACATGGTCGAGAGTGGAAGCAGAAAAAAAAAAGAGAAATTAAACGAGTTTTCCGAAGACTCAATTCATTCAGATGGATACTTTGTTAGGTTTTCTATCTATGCATTTGCGAAGCGATATGGTTCTGGGTTCTAGTCCGGGCGACTTTTTCTGGTTTGGGATTGTTGTCGGTTCTTTCATGCTTTTCTATTTGAGTTTTTGCTTTGTTTTGGTCACCGAGGGTTCATAAACTTGCACAATAGGTTTCTACTGGTCGGGGTTGTTCTTTGATATACAATTGGCATGCATACACATAGGGAAAGCTCAAAAATGCGACACTTCATACAAAGTTATTGTTTTGATGGCGCGAGGCGACGTGGGTGGTCGGATAGCCAGGCATTCAGCGGGAGTGGGGTTTGTGGTTTGATTTTTTTTGATTTTTTTTTTCCTCATTCGGAACGGGTGAGATGGCATGAATGGATGGTAAATGAGGCCAGCAAGATGAAAAAAGGAAAGGAAGAGCGAATGATAAGGAAGAAATGGCCTCGTGTATGTTTATAGTATAGATGTGCAAAACCTGGGCGGGCATAGCGATGAATAAAGGGGAAGAGAATGAGGAAATACGTACTGGACGGTGGGTTTACACAGCCAGTGAAGTGCAGAGCGGAGAGGAAAGAGAAACAAGAACAGAAACAGCGATGCACAGCGGAAGATATATGAAATGGAATGAAAGAATAAAAAAATTGTCAAAATGATTGAAAGGATGGGCAATGGCCATTGCATTGCATTGCATCGATATTAATCATTGTGTAGGTTTATTGTTGATGAAGTGTAGAAAGGGTCTAGATGGTGGTGTGTAGTGTGAATTGACATGTTAATAATACCTACCTATGCTGAGAAGGTTGAGATGATATTTCATACTCCGTAGCTACCTATATCCACCACGGTGGTGGCATCTTCTAATCATTATGGAAGGTTAACCCGAAGAATCAAGGGTCTTCATCGGTTTAACCTTAACAATTACCCGGCTTGGTTGACTACTGTACGTACTGTGTACCTGTCCCACTTACCGCGGCCGAGCAAGACGGCCTGGTTCAACGAGGCCCTCCCTTATCTTGCCGCTTTGAGCTAGGGCTGGAGTTATATCAATTTGTCCTCATAAGATTATGTATGTATATCTTATAATAATGTCAGCCTTGGTCCATAAATTATGAGTCCTACTCCGTACAGCGAAGACTCTTGCAGCATAGAAGTCCGAGAAGATGCAGGATGAGGACGGACTATGAGTCATCTACCGTATCCTACCAAATGACAATCCATCACAGACCCGTACGTACGCCACTCTAGAAGGTATATATCAATTAGCATCTCCGCTCCTCGAAATTTGCAACATCAGATACAGAAAGTAGCGATGAGCCAGAGCCATTGACCAATGATATCTCTGCATGGAAGCATCAAACGGCCAAAGGAAGGACTTTTCCTACCGTTCTGCCTTGTCTGATTGTTACGCGAAGGAGATCATGGGGAATGACGCTTTTCCTTTTTCTGTTGGCCGAAAAGGCTGTGCTAATATAATATAGCTGGACCCAATCAGATTGATTCTACAGGATCCACTGATGACTCGCCGGTACAGATTAGGTATAGTCTGTTGACATGGATCCCATTAGATTCATTACGACCTGCGTGATTGCTTCGTGTGAGATGAGCCTCGAAAAGTCATAATAGCTACATATTTTCCTTTCAGGCTTCTAAAACCTTTTTTGTCTTTTTTCCAAGATTCATCCATTCTAATTTGTTATACTCCTCGTCGTCGATTCTGTGAATTCGCGGCAAGTAGAGTCACTCCGGAACTTCAAATCTGCTCCATCATCAAATCTAACATCTCTCACAAATCATCGATAAGACGGTTACTAGCACTCTTACTGGTAGTCAATTGAATCCCATAATGCCTACAAGAAATCAAATGCCTACTTTCAGCTCTTTCACCATCACTCAACCCTTCTTGGGTGCACCACTTCAATTCCAACCTGCTCTTGGATCAAGGGAGCTCGAGGATTTGATTGATGCTTACGTGGTTGGAAATGCTTGCAAGCAAGATAAGCTTTCCACCGTGACGATCGATTTCTACAACCATGCAACCGTTGATATCAACACCGGTTCCCTCGTTCGTCGATACAATGTGATGCCTTGGGCGTTTGACCAAAGCCCTTCCCAATCACAATCTTCAGGATTGAGTCCACCAATTTTCACTCCTAGCCCCGCTTCTTCCGCTACCTTTGCCGATTCCACTTATAGCTCAATGAGCACCACCTCAAACCGAACGAGAGGGTCACGAGTCACGAAGAAGACGAAAAAAGATGCCACAAAGAAGTCTGCGGAAGTCAGACTACCTGGCTTTTCCATCATGACCAAGGATGGTATCGATGTTACAAATTCTGCTGGTCGCGGAACTAAGACGAAAGAACAGAGAGAACATGCACATCTGATGAGGATCATCAAAGCTTGTGATGAGTGCAAGCGAAAGAAGATCAGAGTGAGTTACTTCCTATTCTATTTCATATCGAATATTTGCTGATTAGATTATAGTGTGACCCATCTCATAGACGTTCTTCACGTATAGATATGTCTAGAGCATCTGCATCAATCAGGCCTTCTCCCCCTTCACAATCAAATCCAAGTCCTGCCGCATCAACTCCTTCATTATCTCGAGAAACAACACAAGGCTCTGAGCAAAGCAGTCCTCCTGTTGACTCGTTCGCAATTGAAGATTTTGTTCTTTTTCCAGAAGACGACCTCAACCAATGGAACCCAGAAATGTCTATCCCAGGTTTCGATACCCAATACAGCGACTTTAGCATGACCAACTATGACAGCTTCCCTGGTTTCGATACTAGCTTCTCTACAATGAATGACAATCTATCATTCGACTTCCCATCATTTGATCAATCGTCATCTTTTAGTCCTCAACCATTGAATAACACCAAAAATTTCTCAGACTACTACAACACACAACCATTTGCTCATTCAGATGTCAACTCACACATCTCTTCAACTCAACCACAATCCGATCTAGATTTCTTCGAATCATTCGGCGATTTACAGGACTTCTCGCCGACTCACACTCAACAGGCTCATCCACAAGCTGTAGCGGGTGAAGACCTCGGAAAGATCAACGGTTTTGTACACGCTCCGGCTCCGAGATCTCGGGTAAATAACGTTACATCGATTTCACTGACGACAATTTCTCAGACCGGCGCTGGAGACGGTCTACAGGACTTCACCCCATCATTTAGCTTCTCCCCGACTGATAGCTGTTACCAATCACAAGGCTCAGAATATGGCCTTGTAAATACGGGTCCGGATGATGCATTTGGAAATGTCCCTGGTTCGGGTGTTGATTCGGCCTTTGAGCAATCACCTCAATCTGGATCGAGTGACAGTGGCCTTGAAAATGTAAGCCGTATCAAGGAACGCAGTCACAGCCAGCGCACCAAACACCAAGTCCTATTGGACTGTGAGCGCAGTCGCATTGATGATCATGACCGCCAACTTGTGAACGCTTTCTCATCCAGCATGGGCGAGTCGCATGTTCCGCGTGCTTCCGCTGAACAATTAGCTTCGAGTCCGGGCGTAGTCAATAGCAGCGACGGGCTACCGATGAATATAGCCACTTCTAGAGGCTTAGAATCTAGTAGTAGTCCTGTCCCTGGAGAAACTCCGTGGAGCTTTGGATCAACGCTCTCTTCATTGACTAAGTCTAGATGGGATACATCACAGGATCCCGCGAAGAGCAACACAGTCGATGGGACACACCCCGTTGTGAAACCACAAGAACACTCTGACGCCCACGCAAGCTCGAACAGCTCGACGACCATTGTCGCCCCTACTAGTTGCGCTGCACAAATAGTTGGCGATTATGTCCAGTCTCAACGTGCAAACTTTGCTACGAGCAGTTCGGATCGACAATGGTCGAGCGCCAACACCAACCTTGCTTATACGCACGTAGCTGTAAGCTCGTCGGTGTCAAGGTCAAGATCCAAGCCAATTGTAGAATCTGTGGCACAGGCAGTAGCCGGCGTAGTCAGTACTGGAGCCTTAGTTGTACCTGATCGCGTTGAGGTCATGACCTCATCTCGTTTCTCACTTGTGGACAAATTGGACACGAAGGCAATTTCAGGTTCTACCAAGAAAGTCAGCAGCGGCTCTTTGGATAATCGCAGCATTGAGACTATTGTTTCAATGAGACAGAATACTTCCACTGTACCATCAGCCAGCCCAAGCTTGAATGTCAACATTCCGGGATACTCCTCCACGCTTGCCAAGAACAGTATAGAAGCAGTAACCGCTCCGGCTACAACGGCTCTCTGCAATGTCTCTACGCTTGTAGCATTAGCACTTTGTCTTGCCGCTACTGTTGTAGTGTCGATGTGTCTCGAGTCATCGGCAATGGCATTAGTCGTTTATTTTGTTGCATTGGTATCTTGTGGTTCTAATTGTACAATTTCCCGTCCTGAAAAGAGCTTCATGAGCACATTTATCAGTGCATCCATGTGGAATTCGTGGTCCGATATGAAACAAAAGATAGACTGCGAACATCAACGTGTAAGTTTTTCTAAGCGCGAACCTCCGCCTGATTAGGCTTTGAGGAATACGGACTAATATTTATAACAGACTTTGAAAGGAAAGAATCATGGATCACTGGGTGTGGCTGGAAAGATGAAGAAGTTTCCCTCGATGGTTTCGATCTAGATTTAGAAGTAGATGTTGGCTTGTGCTAGGCTAGGGTTTAAGTTCTCGATATTCATATGAATGTATGGTTGGTGATTAGGGAGACGACACTTCATCTCGTTTATGGATGCTTTTTTATTATTTGGGTCATGGTAATAGTATACTAGTTTAAAGATTATGAGATGATATTTTCTATCTGTACTAGATAATGAATAAATACATTTCTTTTAATATGAAAGGAAAGAAAAGACTCGTGGTAAAGAGTCTCGCAGACAAGGATCGAAATACATCATTATACTTGTTGAAGGTGGATCAAGTGTATGTATGATACTATGATACTATGATACTGTGATATACAAGGTACAAGTAGGTTATTGTAGTAATGTAACGATGAATATGTAATAGTGAATAGTATATGTTTTTTAAGTAAAAGATATTATACTATCTCTTGTAATTATGTTTTCATTCTTGGTACAAATAAAATATAATTAATATTTTATTATTAAAGCATCTGTCACGGCGCCAACTACATGCTCTGTAGTTGCCTTCGTGCCTCAGGCATTGGTCATTAGCGTGCCCTACTTCTTATAAGTAGGGCCTCTCTCTTCCATAGCTCTTCTACCCTTATGGTACAATATAAGTCTTTACCCGTACCTTGACAGCATCGTCCAACTTTAACAGAGAAGATAAAAGTCATTAAATAGTTTAAAATCTAAAATCTAATAATATTATATTCGTAAATAATTAAAGTTTTTAGATATTATATAATGATTTATAGTTTGTGATTCGATTGAATAATAGATGATAGTGTTACGACGGGCTACACAACTACCATCACATGATCCAAATCACGCGATGGACCCTGCATATTCAGGGATACGAATCGTAGGTCCATACGAATCGAAGGTCCACAAACTCTCAGGATCCAAGAGATCCAGTAAAGGACGAAGGTCTATATAAGCAGGATGGTTTCCTTTGTGTAGAGCTTCGTGCTCAAGATCAATCATTTAGTATACCATACTATTAGTTACGAATTGCATCATATTATTGTCATTACTTTAAGTCCCTGCTTGACGCCTAGTTATAAACCTACCTCGAGAGCCTAGAGCACTTCCACGTGATCTAGACGGCAAACCTCGTAACAGATAGTGAGTTGAAATTAATAATAATTACTGAAAGATAACGTAACTTATGGTGAACCGGGTCATATGGGGAACCGGGTCAGGTACCTTACACCAAAATTTTGGTGTAAAGGTACTTATAGCGATTTCTTATAACTCTACAAATATTAAAGATAAACTTTAAAGCTTTAATAATTTAGTTCAATATCCAATAAAAATATAGTATTAGAGTTATAAAACAATCATAAAGAATTTTGTTCTTGAATTAATACGATTTTAAAAATTCCCATAGTAATTTTTGTTAGGCAAAAATGAAAAATTTAAAGAAACTTTAATATCTTTATTATATATTTGTGTGACGATCACCCCGATCGTCCCGATCGGGCTAGTCTCTCGCTTGTGCTCGCTGCGCATATACAAAAACTCTTGTGCTTTTCATTCTTTTTCTCTTTAGCTTAGTATTTTCAATACAACGGATACCTATTATCACTCTTGTATTCCCGATCTGTTACGACGGTATTTAGTTATGACTAGAAACCGCATCACATGACTAAACAAGGGGTCACGTGGTCCCACTCGTCCCACCGATTTAAATCGAGGGGAACGGTGGGAAAAGGCTTCCCACTGATCCCACCGATTTAAATCGAGGGGAACGGTGGGAAATGCTTCCCACTGATCCCACTGATTTATATCGAGGGGAACGGTGGGACATACGGCACGAAGGTCTATATAATCAAGATGGATTTCCTTTGTATAGAGCTTCGTGCTCAAGATCAATCATTTAGTATACCATACTATTAGTTACGAATTGCATCATATTATTGTCATTACTTTAAGTCCCTGCTTGACGCCTAGTTATAAACCTACCTCGAGAGCCTAGAGCACTTCCACGTGATCTAGACGGCAAACCTCGTAACACGATCGTGACAATTTGTATATTTATATAATACTTTATCATGATCAATATTTATATTGATTATATTATACTTTAAAATATCTAAGCTATATCTCTAATATTTGTAGAGATATAAAAAGTTGCTATAAGTACCTTTACACCAAAATTTTGGTGTAAAGGTACCTGACCCGGTTCCCCATATGACCCGGTTCACCATAAGTTACGTTATATGATTATAATATATATTCCAATCCTTCCATCGCCAACAATTAAAAATGGGAAATTTTGAAAGAAGCCCAGCAGCAAAGACGGTGGATACGCAGTGTGAAGAGTAGTGTTTGATATGTAAGTGGTAGGTTTATTAGAGATAAGTAAGTATGCCTAAATATACCAGATTCAATAGACAGCAAGTAGGTGAATCGTTTCGCGGCTATATTCAAGTTTCTCTTGCGTGGTGATCTCTGGACCGGAGTCTACTTTATCAGTCCACGCTCTACCAATATAGTGGCAACCATGTACCTGATGAGGACGTCCGAATTCTACACCAGTATCAATTGACGCATTGACGAGATACTTCGTTCTTTCATCGCTGCAGACCCCCCCCGGTCGAAAGACGCATCCGCTATCCTGCTGTCGTTTATCGGCTAACCCAAAATCAAACACGATATCTCCCGGTTCCGTTCGAGTATGCACAACGGGCAAGACGTCCTGAGCGAAAGCGAGCAAAAGTCATAGCACCAAAAACATCGCTTCTTAATCCATAATTAATCACCATACGAACCATATTCTCGAGGAACGATGGAGACACTTTTTGGTGGTCTGTAAAACTTGGTTCAGCAATGCGTTTTTCTCGCAATTCCTCGTATATTTTGACAAGAATGGAGCAGTCTTCTCCCGGTCGGGGCCACAGCTTTGCTACCACAAGTCTTTGCCACAAAGAGCGAAGCATTCGGAAGATATGAGTGCGTGCCCATCTTTCCCATAGGTCCAAATCTTTTTGCTTTAGGGGCCTGAAATATTTATGTACCACTTGACTACCATCATACCCCAATTGACTATCTTCAACTTCAATATCCGATTGACTATCATCAATCACTAATTGACTAACGTGCGCCACTATCTCCGGATTGTATACAGCCTTGTTCAAGTAGAGCGTTAAACAATGTCGGTGCTTGTCGTTGAGTATGTCTTGAATATCTTCAAAATCGGGGGGGATTATGGAGACCCTGGGTAAGTAACAAAAATCAAGTTCATCTGCTACCGGGATATCCACGAGATTCATAGGATCCTTAGAAAACGACCAGCAATGATCTTGAAGGTCGTTTATGTCTAGTGTCCAGTTCGGCACCCAAATGGGAAGACCGTAGCTTCCAAAAACCGAGGCTTTAACAGCGGCATGATATAGAAGTCGTCTTACTCCGTTCGGGTTGTCGAGGCAAGCACTGTGGATAGCCGCTTTCGTGTACACGTCTCCTAGAGGGTCACTATAATTAACATACCTCCTAAGATAAAGCGGATAATTAATTTTTGGCCATCCACGATGTATTGCTTTTGGCGGATGACAATAAGCATTTTCCGCCACAGCTTCATAACCATATATTATATCCTTCGGATCCGATGCTTTTGAGCCTCTTCGAGACACTAGAATTTCCAAAAGATCGACCGGACTACCTCCAGACCATAAGCTACGATGATACTTCAACCGCCCTTGATTCAAATCCCAGAGTACTTGGTGCTGTGATGTGATCCACTCAAAACTTGCCGTCGAAAATGGGGATATCGGGTGGGGCATAACATCGGAAATCTTGTTCCAAGTATCCCCGAACAGAGTTTGGCAGAGAGAGCCCCAAGATACTCGCACTTGGCCAATTTGCACAGACACGTTTTGTGGAAGGACCAGTTCTTGATATACCCAAACTCTATTGAACCATGGGCTTGATAATATATCAAGAGTTGCTTCCTTAATAGCATCGGATAGCCCATAGTACATACAACCTCTGGATGGGTTTGACTTGAATGATGAATATTGTTCCCATGCGTGTATTTTCTCAAACAAACAATTCGGCTGATTTGCTGTGGCCCCAAGGTATATCAGTCTGTTGAGCAAGAGTATCTATTTGCTCCATGTATTGTATTTGGGAAGAGCGCTCTTTGTTCGATTTCTGATTGATGCAAATAGCATCGGCCCATAATCGTAATGGCCGCTTCTCATCGCGCAGGTCATCCAACACCCTCGCGAGGTTTACAGTGACAGCAAAACGGCATCCATTCACACAGATATTTGTGGTATCGTTCGCATTGCCCCAAACATAGGACAAAGCTATGTAACTTTCGTAAATATTGGTACAATTGCTTAGTGGTATCTCAATGAGATCGCATCGAATTTGAGATTTGTGTTTGCCTGGATGGAGGATTAACAATCGGACCCAATCTAATATTGGTTCTGTAGGGGCGTCCTTTTTCGGTATTGGAAGGGGCCCATGACAAAATTCTTCCAAATCCTCCAAACGAGGAGTATCCATCCTGCAAATAAATGCTTGATACTCGAGGCTGCTGGGAACAGCTCTAATGAAGTATTTGATACAATAACAACGGGTACTCGCTTCAGATACGGAGTACTATAAATACAACAATAAAAATGGGCAGGGTAAGGCGATGCGATTATTGGTCGCACAGAGAAGGAAATCAATCTCAGAAACTGGGGGCCACCCCCTTCACCTCTCTAAGCAACCCGCCCATTCCTGGAAATAACTTCCTTCCATCATTCTCTCCCTGCACCCACCTCTGCGTCTCTTCCCATCCCACCCACTCCCACCTTTTACATTTCTCTTTCTCCTTCACTCTCGGTCCCTCGCCCTTACCATCCCACACCCCGACCATAAAAATCGACACGAAATGTCTTTTCTCCTCTTTCATCAATAAATTCCTACAATGCCAAAATTTTAACTCATCCACTGGGATATGCAAGCCTGTTTCCTCCAGAACTTCCCTCGATGCACCTTCTTCAAATGTCTCGCCGAATTCTAGATGTCCCCCTGGGAGACCCCACGTATTGGCTGCGGTCGAATTGATGCGTTCACCAAGAAGATACATGGGGTTTGATGGAGTAGAGCGTGGGTGAGTGGGGTGAAGGATAAACACTCCGATACCGACGACAGGGCTAGATGCTGTGGTCGATAATTTGAGGGGAGGGCGTGTCATGCATGTGTGGATATCGATGTGGCGACCCTTTAGAGTATTTGATTTCATGGTAAAGAGTGGGACACTGCTGCTTCGGGTGCATCGAAGCAGTGCAGCCTTTCCTAACCTTTCAATCATGATTTCTGTTTGGCTCAAGTTTCATGTAGTTTTGTTGTAGTTTTGTTGTTCTTTTGTGAGTTGAACACCTGAGAGGAATTGCTTTTTTAGTCACACTAAAAATGCCCCACCTCACATCTCACACCTCACACCTCGATCACACCTCACTTCAACCTCACCACAAGCCATACGAGACTATTCAGCATCACCGCCGAAATCCTTAAGCTTTACAGAATACTAATTATTGCAAGTCTCTTCCGAAATGGATTTTTGATACTCCGATTGCGTCCCACTGGCCAAGGAAAAATCACTTTGCATTTCATGGAAACAAAACAAATAGTCATGGAATTAACTACAGAAATCCGATATGGAATTGGAAGGAGCGAAGCATAAATTCGTTCATCGTGATTCGTGATCCGGATCTGCATTAGTAAAGCGGATCTATCTCACTTCCAGTACTTTACAGCTGAATGGCGATACAACCAATAGACACAATGGGATAGTATAAACCACATTTGTATTTGTGGGACTTTGAGCAGCCGTTGCAGTTAATCGTACCAATGAGGAATTCGAAGCGAATAGCTTGATATCAACACGATTGGAGAACCAAACACCACTTACTATGCTACAAGCTTTGGTATAGCTGGCACTTTTTTCTTCAGGGAACTCGGCAAGGACCACGATCATCTACAAATTGTAAGTATGACCCAGTTAGCTGAGAATAAAGTGAAGCGGATACTCCCACTTATCATCTGCTCATATATATTAATTGTTGGATTTTGAACGAATATCATTAAATCCGGGCTCAAATTCGGCTCGAGTAGCCGTCCGGATGCCAACTGGTATGAATTTCACTGGTCTGAGGATTGCGTGAATCAAACGGGGCTACGCTGAGTCATTGTCTACACTTTATATTCTAGTTACTTATCCATTGAATATCTAACGGCAATCTCGAAAGTGATAAAGAGGCAGATTACATAATATGGGATAGGCTTCCTCTCCCGGAGGAACGAGACAACAATCGAAACTCACGAAAACCCTCCCTGTCTTCGAAATCTAGCCCCTAAATCTAGCAAGTTGCCATAAAGCTTCTGCATGCTTGTCATAAGCAATTCCTTTTCCACTATAGGGTCACATGCTCGTAGCTGAGCGCTCTTCTCAAGCGATCCCTCATCTACCACGAAACCTCGTCTCCTAGCTGCAAGCTCGTCTTGGGCAATCCATCTCCTAATTACAATCTCTTTGTATCAAAGGACTCATGGTAGGTAGTTCCAACAGCTCGTCGTCGACCAAATAGTTTCCAACATAGCTCAAAATTGCGGGTTGCATACTGCCAGCAAAACTTCAACTCCCTATCGTGACTGCCTTAATAAGTCCGACATACGCTGAAGAAATGCGGCAAGAGAAACAAATGCGGCAAGAGAAACAGTGCATCTTTTCTTATCCTAGGCGCAAAAAACAAGTCTTGAACCAAAATCGACTAGGATGAACACCTCAAAAGTAGCATATAGGACCGGGACGAAAAAGCAGATTTAAGGGTTCAAAACGGTATCGAGAAAAAGGATTAGAACCCGGGGTACAGGTACGGGACACGGACATGACTAGATGAATTCAAATGCACTCTTTGAATCACCAGATTGTGAAGAGAGTTGTTGCCCGACCTTCGACATTAGTTTGACGATTCGTTTTGGGTGTGACGTCCCTCACTTCTCTACTACTTGGTCACTTAGACAAGAGTCAAAGTTGACTTGTGTTGAATTTTGATGATTAAAATTGAAATTAAAGATTCCCGCCTGTTCCTTCCATCATACCATACCCATATCATACCCATACCATACCATACCAACCCATACCAATACCGTAAGACATTGCGATAGCATACCAAATTTTGCATGGACGCTACCCACCATTCCAAATCCCAGATACGCGCAATGCCAAATCCAAGGGGAAAAAAAGAGAAAAGAAAAACATAACCGCCGAGACCCAATTCCTGATGGACATTGTGATCATCAATCACATTAAATACAATTTAGTTCCTCCCAGTTTCGACTTTCCTAGTTCGTACCTACACATCGTCATTCACATTAAGCACCATAATTAGCCGCATTAACCACTCCCACAAAAACTACCCATAGATCGACTCATTTACCATCCCATAACACCCTGACCCTGTCCATTGACATCAAAAATCGCATTTCTCCAACCCGCATTCTCACCCTCATTCTCAACAATCTGCTCCGCATCTCTGCCTTCTCTTTCCCAAACCTTCACCACACTACCCGGCGCATAAACGCCCTTGAACACATTCCCTCTACTCTTTGCTCCACCCTGAACTCCCACATTCACATACAAATCAGGGTCTTCTTCTGGTGTTAATCTGGTGATTACAGCTTTAATGAATGTTTGAAGATCATCTGGAGATGCGATTCTGGTCGCGCGAAGACGTTCACGGGCATAGAGAAGTTCGCGATTCGCAGCGTGGAAGAAATCGGCAATGGATTTAGCGAGTTGATGTTCGAGGGTTTTGCGAATGATGGGACGGAGGAGAGGTTTGAAGAGCCTAGGTTTTGGTTAGCATTTGGATAAAGGAGTAATAGATATTGGCAGAGACTTACCAGGCTAAACAAGCGAACTTTGATTTGCTGACATCGTATGAGAGATGATGAATCTTTACACGTGTGTCCTTTAGAGTAAGAATTTTCTCAAGTTGGTTGTATCCGACATCGACGTCGAACTCGATATCAATACCCCTGTCATCAAGGTGGAAAGAAGCGATACCTTCATCAGCCAAGCGAAGTAAGCCTTTGTGTGCCCTCATCCAAAATCCAACATCATCTGCTCTTATTGAGAGTCCTTGAACCTTGACAGTTACCATCGAATTCACCTTGGAAAAAGTACGGAATCGAGCTTTCTGTATTAAGACGTCGTTGTAGGTTTGTATCTTTAGTCGGTAAGGTAGGAAACTGGTCTGATTTATGGTTCTACCAGGTTCAAGGATTAGATTTTCGAGAAGGAGATCCATCTCTGGGACGGATATTTCAAGACGTGGAATTGGTACGTATTGTATGGCGGAGGTGAACATTGGTATCAAGACAGTAGAAAGATCGGTAAAGAGTTCGGTATTGGATTGTTTATTGAGTGGGTTGAGGATATTCCATATTTTCAAAGTTGTGTTGACCAGTTTGGAGACATCTTGATCATTCATTACAGAATCGAATGTTATGCGTGCTTGTTTGAGAAGACTATCGATATCTTTTCGAAGTGGAGATTCAGTTCCTACTTCTTTAGACTTCTCTTTCAATTCCTCGACTTTTTTGTCTGCAGCATCGAAGAAATCCGGATCAGAAAGCATCTGTTGAATCGATTTTGCCAAGTCTCCCATGAGATTTTCGAAGTCGGGGTCTTTTTGAGAGTGTTCCATAACTTTATTGAATCTCTTCTCCAGTTCTTTCCAGGCATCCTTGTCACCTAAAGAACTCATTAAAGACCAACCATTCTTCACGGCACGATCGAGTGCTGGATTAGGTTCAACATCATCTTGAACAGCGCTAATAGACTCATCCACAGCTCTAGAATAAGCTTTAGCATATCTTTGAATGAGAAGACCAATTGTGTTGACTGAATCCGAGTAATCGGTTCGTTTAGTCAATTTGGTAACCGCTTCCTTCAAACGACGTCGTAGAGTTTCTCTTTGCTCTCCGGAAATATTTTCCTTCAGGCTTGTGCTTGCTTGCTTGCCTGCCTTCTTCAATCCATTGGTAACAACTTCGGCAATCTCACTTGCTTCGGCTTGGAGTTCTTCCTTGAGAATAGGTTCACTTCGTTCTTCTCCTGGTTTCTTCATCGCCTCATTTTCCTCAGGTGATGGCTCGATCTTATTTGCAGCCTCCTCTGCAACCTCTGACACCGTCTTTGCTGTATCGGCAAAAACCTGTCGAAAAATGGTATTGAGGTCTGAAAGAAATATTCGAAAGTCGGAGTTTGTCAAGAGCAGGCTACCAACGGTTTTGATACTTCCGTATGCTGTAATTGGTTAGGGTTTGAACGGCTCTAGGATAATAACACTTACCAGCTGCGGCATCTGCTTTTGCTCTTGTTCTAGTAGCTCTCTCGACGAGATTTGATGTATTGACGGATATTCTTGAATGTATCAAGAACCATATGAAGTCTTGAATCTGATCTCCATCATTCTTATTTCGTAACAACTCAATGAAATCTGTAAGCCATTGCTTTGAGAATTTTAGCAATCTTCTTCCGCTGTCTGTCAATTCTGGATTATCTGGATTTAACACATCGGAAGCCAATAATGTTCTTAAATTGGCTATTGTCTGTTCAGTTGATGGCATATATCCCTTGGATAAAGCTCTAAGCATCTGATATGTGTGTAATTTCTGATGAGCAGTTCTCTGCATTGAGGTATCATCCTCATATCGCGGCAGCAATGGACGAGTATCGTCACCGCCCCTTGACTTTCTCGATCCAAAGCATGAAGACATTTTCAAATAAATTGAAGATGGAGAATTGATAGTGGATCTTCGTAATTGATGAGATTTGAGGTCTGGGGATATGGGATTTTGAAGAATAGGGTGATGGGTTAAAGCTGCATACAACGTCGATCAACTCCACTTTTGCTCCATGCAATTAGATTTGGTTACCAATGAATGAAGAGAATTGACATGAATATTGATTACTCGAGTAACATGAGAAATATGATACGATTATTAGAAGTTATATCTTGTTTTCGGATTGCAGTTAACAGCTTATTATGTGTCAGAACTTGAGGGAGCAAAGACTCCTTTCCTTGCTTTCATTGCTTTGAGAAGACGCCTCTCTCCTCCAGCTAGTAAATTGAAGCTTGGGCCTAGAACGAAGTACGTCATCAATATGGTTGATGTCATGAAAGCTAGGACGACGCAGAGGCTAGGAATATATAAAGTCCGAGCTAAATGTGATATCACGTGGAGATAAGAGAATTTTAGCTGGATAACTCGTAGATTGCAGCTAGGTAGAGTAACCTAGTAATCATCACACATCCGTAACAAATCTTCTTTCCACATTCTTTTGGTGGAATACACACTTACGCACCTAATACACCGGCAAATCTATCCTAGTACTCTCCAACGATAAAGCGCACGATTCACGATTCGCAATTCAACTTCAAATAGTCATCCCACTCACTCCACGTCATACAAACGGTTTTCGCGTCACCAATATGGAACAACGAAAGGAAGATATAACTAGAAGACCATTATACGGTATGGCGATTAATCTTTTGCATGCAAGACCTAAAGCTGACTATTTATAGTCTACGACCTTCCACAAGACATTCTGTCGACTTTGGCGCGCAAAGACGATATCAATGACGAAACAAACCAAGAAGATACCAATTTACCTGCAGATACTACTGAGCGAGTTGTACCAACTAAAACTGGAGAAGGAGTTGGTTCAAAGTCTTGTTCATTATGCGGTGTAAGTTTCCATACTGTGGAAGACCAAAAAAGCCATGTGCGATCGGATTTCCACAACTATAATTTGAAGCAAAAGATTCGAGGGGCAAAAGCTGTCACGGAAATTGAGTTCGAGAAGTTGGTAGGAGACCTCGATGAAAGTCTTTCAGGGTCAGACTCATCAGATACTGAAGAAGAGGAAGATGGAGGGCGCAAGGAAACGACGTTGAGCTCATTACTCAAGAAACAGGCTGTTATATCGTCAAATAGTAATGAGTTTGATGACAATCCTGGGTTAAGAAAGAGGACAAGAGGATCTGGAAAGGCACCAATGATATGGTTCACAACACCTACGATGCCAAAGAATACATATCTTGGGATATACCGAGCGATTTTCACAAATGAAGAGCAAGGAAAGGAAACCTCTATGCACGAAGTTGTCCAGAAAAAGCAGCTCACTCCGAAACCTCAAACCAAAATACCGGTCAATAGTGAAGGTATTCCATTAGCTGAATCATACAAAGGTCCTCACATCTTTATGTGCATGATAGGAGGTGGTCATTTCGCTGCCATGATCGTGTCTCTCGCCCCTAAATTAGTCAAAAACCCACAGGCGACGACGGGCCCCTTAATCAAAGAAGCCGTCGTACTCGCTCACAAAACCTTTCATCGCTACACTACTCGTCGCAAGCAAGGAGGATCTCAATCCGCCAACGACTCTGCAAAAGGGGCTGCTCATAGTGCTGGATCTAGTCTCCGTCGCTACAACGAACAAGCTCTTACAGATGAAGTACGACAGCTCCTCACATCATGGAAAGGCATGATTGATACGTCTGAATTACTTTTTATTCGTGCAACGGGTACTACTAATCGACGTACCCTATTCGGACCATACGAGGACCAAGTATTACGACAAAATGATCCTCGAATTCGTGGGTTCCCATTCAGCACGAGAAGAGCAACACAAAATGAACTGATGCGATCCTTCGTGGAGCTCACTCGTGTAAAAGTCCTTGAAGTAGACGAAGAAGCACTAGCAGCCAAGCGTGCTGCCGCCATTTCAGCTCAACAATCGCTCGCCGCGAAAAAAGAAGCGGCCGCAATATCAAAACCTCAGCACAAGAAACCGTCAGAAGAAGAAGAGACCGCACTTTTACATACATCACAACTTCAATCATTAGTTCGCCGCTCAAAACTTCCCGCTCTTTTATCTTATTTCCAAACAAACTCTCTCTCGCCGAACTTCCTCTTCCAACCCGAAGAACAAAATTACCATGCTCCTACCCCTTTACATTTAGCCGCGAGCTTAAACGCAAAACTACTAGTCGAGGGCTTAATTCTAAAAGGAAATGTAGACCCAACAATTAAAAACGGAGATGGTAAAACCCCTTTTGAACTATGCGGTGATAGAAGTACCCGCGACGCCTTTCGCGTTTGTAGATTCGAACTCCCATCCCCCTCAACATATTCCTGGGAAAACTCAAACATCCCACCACCCATGTCACGAGAAGAAGCTAATAAACGCGACGCGCGTGAAAAAGAGGAGGAGAACAAGAAGAAATTGGAACAGAAAAAATTAGACGATGAGAGATTAGCGAAAGAAGATGCAGAGAGAGAAGCAGAGCGGAAATTAAAAGGTGATGGGAAGTTTAGTAGTAGAGGGGGGAAGGGGAAACTCGTCGGTGGTGGACTCCTAGGTGCGGGTGTTAAGGCTACGGGGTTGGAAAAGAGAGAGGAGGAGATGAGGAATTTGACGCCGGAAATGAAGATGAGGGTTGAGAGGGAGAGGAGGGCTAGGGCCGCGGAGGAGAGGATGAAGAGGTTGGGTTAGGGTTGGTTGTGGTAGGGGATGAAATTGGGGGGCGGGGGGGATATAGATTAGATATCTTTGAGTTGGGTTAGTTGATGATGATGTAGTGTTGTATTAGTGGTGGTGGTATTTTATTTTGTTTTATTTTGTTTTACTTTATATTTGTTGATATCTTGATTCTTCATGATATAATTAACCGATTTCCCCACTATATGCACGTCCCTACTACGTGCACGACTTTGAAAATGTCAACATTATGGCTTCAAACATCGATGATATGCCTTTAGAGGCTCGTATAGAGCTTGCATTAGATCATTTGAAAGGGGTTCAAGCTCCTAAATACACTCAGACAGCTAATTTCTTCAAAATTGATCGATCCACGCTCTCCCGGCGGCATAGAGGTAAAACCACCTCGAGAAAACAGTTCCTCTCCGATACGAAACAAGCGCTTTCTAGTGATCAGGAGGAGGTTTTAGTTGATCAAATCAACAAGCTGACACAGAGATCTATCCCTCCTACAAGCCGCATAGTCAGAAACCTTGCAGAAGAGATCCTAGGCAGAGAGGTGGGAAAGAACTGGACTAGCAATTTTGTCAAGAGGCATTCAACACGTCTTAAAAGTCGGTATCTCCGTTGCATTGATAATTTGCGTGTGAAAGCCGATAATGTTGCTATATTTGATTACTTTTATGATCTGGTTTGAGCTATTTTCTATTGTTGTTGATCTTTATTACCTAAAACGCTCTTGCTAATGCCCCTCTTTTTTTAATTTAGTTGATAAAAGTGACCATAAAATACGATATACGGCCGAGAGATATATACAATTGGGACGAGAAGGGCTTTATGATCGGTATGGGGAGGACTATGAAGAGGATAATGAGTGCTAGCGCCTATAATAGAGGCAGAGTGACAAAAGCTAGGCAAGATGGATCAAGAGAGTTTATCACCCTATTGGCAGCTATATGCGCTGATGGGACAGCTCTCCCTCCCGCTCTTATTTATAAAGGAGACTCAGAGGATCTACAAGATACATGGGTTCAGGATGTAGGGGAGAAAGATAAAGCCTATTTTGGAGCCTCAAGCAATGGGTGGTCGTCGAATGCTTTTGGCCTATATTGGCTTATAAACGTATTCGACCCTGCTACACGTCGAAAAGCAGGTGGAAGATATCGTCTACTTATTGTCGATGGTCATTCTAGTCATGTCAATATGGAATTCCTTTCAAAATGCGATGAATTAAAGATTATTGTCTTAATTCTCCCCCCTCATTCTACACATCGACTACAGCCTCTCGACGTTGGAACCTTCGGTGCCCTTTCGACGAATTACAGTACATTATTGAATGATTTGATGCACAATAGCGGGGGGATTGTTGGTATAACAAAGCGTATGTTTTGGGGCATATTTAAAAAGGCTTGGGAGCTCACTTGTACGAAGCATAATATCTTACGATCCTTCGAAAAACGGGCATATATCCTATGAATAGGAGTCTTACGATCGACTGTATTGCTCCGGAAGCCCCTCCTACGCCACCTACATCATTTAAAACTCGCAGGGATGCTCTTGCTACACCATATACGTCAAAAGCGATGCGTAGAATGAAATTAGAATTTCGTCGCGCTCCCACCCATGAGATCACTTTAAAGCTTTTTAAGGCTGCAACTACATTAGGAGCTGAAGCTTCTATACAGGGGCATAGATCTAAAGGTTTAGAAGAGGCTCTAAAGCTTGAAAAAAGGAAAAGAGCTCGTTCAAAGCGTTTAAATCTCATTGGAGAAGAGGGGAATGGTGCGTTTTTATGGTCACCTTCTGCTATTATTAAAGCTAGAGCGTATCAAGAAGATAAAGCACTTAAAGAGGAGCAAGAGAAGGAAGCTAAGCTTCAGATAAAAGCTGAAAAGAAAGCTGAGAAGGAACGGAAGGAGATTGAGACGAAAGAGAGGGTATTGCAGAGGGAGGTTGATCGTCAGATTGCACGTGATGCGAAAGAGGAGGTTAAAAAGACTCTAAAATCAACAAAATCTCCAATCAAAAGAGATAAAAAGTTTCCCAAAGCTTCTTCTACTATAGATCTAACATCGACAAAGACTATAGAGCTCTCTGATGCTGTAGAGGCTGATAATTCGAAGGGGAAGGAGGAGGAGGTCATATTGCGATCTAGTAGAGGGCGAGCACTACGAGTTCCATCGAAATTCAAAATCTGAAGATTTTATTATGTTTTTAGATAGTATTATATCTTGTCATTTATCAATTAAATTGCTAGCTCTTTATCTTATAAATTGGAATTGTTATTAATTTTTAAAGTTATTCAAAATGGGTGATCGAGATCGTGCATATAGCAGGGACGTGCACGTAGTAGGGAAATCGGTTATAAGCTTAATCAAGTAGTATCAGCATGATAACTATTATAAAATATTACAGAATTGAATTATCATCTAAAGTTATAAACTCAAAAGTCACTATTGGACAAATTGAAAGGTAATTATATCATATTATATTATAATTAATATATCATATTTATACAAAGGTACATCACACGTCATACAATTAACCCTCTATGAAACCTACTTACTTCCTCGGAAAGAGATAATGTTCTGATATAATAATATCTACCTATACTAATTATTACACAAGGTGATCGATCATTCTCGAATACCACGGATCACTAATCACTAATCACTAATCACTCACTGAATACTAATTAAGAACCAAGTATTTACATTCCTAGTATATGTTTAATCTTATGTACGTATGTGTACGTATGTATGTGTATGTAAGTTAATTCTAGGACATAGGTACGCAGGTAAGTAAGTAAGTAGGTAAGTAAGTAAGTAAGTAGGTAAGCAAGTAAGTAAGTAGGTAAAAACCTCGACATTTAGACCATCTCCCTCCCAATTCAATCTAATAATTATTCCTCAGGTTCATGAATCCATGCAATCCATCAATTTAATCTTCAATCTTCAATATTCAATCTGAATCTTAGGAGTATTCTCACTTTCCTTCGCTTCCCCTTCCCACTCCCTATTTGCATCCACATTCGCTTTCCCCGAATCAAATGGGGACTTCCTTCTTCAAGTTTCCTCTCATATTTATCATCGAGTAGTAGACTACCGAGTACCTGTGTCCGTTCATCCATTACCTCATTTCATTTCGTTTCGTTTCCTTTATTCCATTTCACCCCACTTCATTTGATCAATGAACGTATGCACAACCAATCTTAATTATCCATCCCCATCTAACACCGAGCATCCGTAAGAGTCTTCAGCCTCGTAGAAATCTCAAGAACGAACCACACCATGCCACCACTCTATAAAACATTCCATTCAACCTCAAAGCTGAACCACAAAACCGCCCAGCTCAAATCAGTTCACAACCATACCACCACGAACGTATAGAAACGCAACCACGCCATATCCCAATCATAAAGACATCGTCATTTCATACCACTTTTCTCGGAACCAATTTATCGAATCTGGAATCTCGCTCTCAAAGCATGAAATCAGATACCCTACCCGATCCCAAACACTTCTCCGTAGCTCATTATCATCACATCATTAATTAGCATGAGTACGAACACCAAAGGCCCAATCCACCCAGAGGGCGTCGCTCAGTAAAACCGCAAACTCGATCCTCCATTTCAAAGTGTAGCCGTGTAATGACACCCAACTCCGCAAATTTTCATTTCTCCAGGATCAATCCAAACCATTCGCTCGGCTTTACAAGAAGCGTAATAGTCTAACGGAAGGCCAAAAAACGCCGTCTCCCAGTATATCCCGAACTCCAATGTAACCTCGACAATACCAATGCTGTATTAGATATCCGTACTACCTGGCAATCTGACCAACTTGTGTCCATGATGTTCCTTGGGTGGTAAATGATTGTGACCCACCACCCTACTCATACTCCTATTACGCGTGCCACATTTACTCGCATCGATTAACTCGGTTGGCTCATCATAACTATCAACTTGACAACACTCGACATTTTTCATCCATCGATTTCTCGCAATATCTCCAATACTAGCCCTGTGTTTCGGATTTGGATTGAGCATAGTAAGGAGTACGCGGCGAAGAGCGGGAGGATTAATATGTTTATCAAAGAATGAAACATGCGGATAGTCCGAATCAGTTATGTTAGCGTCGTCATGTTTGTCGTTCCATTTATCCCAACCGCGAACGAGTTCGTCGTAAAGGGGGGAAGTGTTGGGCTTGGCTCTTTCCCACAGGCATCCGTTGGCCGTCATGCAAAGCATGACTATTGCGGCACTCCATACATCTAGAGGCCTTGGATCATACTCACCTAGTGATGGTGTCAATATTGGTGATGATGTAAAGTATAATAAAATATTCACGTACCTTGCTTAGCGAGAACCTCCGGGGCAATATATGGAGGGCTACCACAGATACCAGGAGCACAAAGTCTAGTCTCGGTCATATCTTTTCCACATTCACCTCTGGCGGCCCTAAAACCAGGATGAATACCAGCGAAAACTTCGGAAACACCAAAGTCGGTAATTTTAAGTTTGCTATCCTTGGTGATCAACAGGTTCTCGGGTTTGATATCTCGATGCGCAATTCCATTGCTATGAAGAAAGTATATGCCTTGAATGAGTTGCTTGAATAGACATTGACGATCCTTCAAATGGTCTTCCTTGTGGAGGTACTTCTGATTGATGAGACTGAATAGATCTCCTTGCTCACAGTATTCCATCACATGGTTCCACCTGCCATTATGTCTACACAGCCGAAAGGTTTGTACAATGTTTGGATGGCGGGCGGCTTTTGCGATTGAATATTCGGATTTGACCTTCTTCTCATAATCCTCTTCTTTTTCCGTTGTAGACTTACCACGAAATTCTTTCACAGCATATATATCATTGGTACCATTTCTGATCACCAATTTCACATGAGCAGTAGCACCTTTACCGACTTGTTTTCCACGTCGTCCTATAAATGTGGTTTGTTGATGATATTCCTCATCCAACTCTACGACGTCGACGAGGAAGTCATCTGGAAGGCTCATACTCAAACGTCTCGATTTTAAACCAATTCCAGTTTCGGCTGGCATTGCCCAAGGGTCTCGCGACATCTCCTTAACCAATGGTTCCATGGCATTAACACTATTTACATCCCAATCAACGCTTGTAGCACGCTGAGGGGATTTGCTCTTGTCTTCCATTGCTGGGGTATCAAAGGTAATCTTTGGTCCATAGTGTTGAAACCTATTCATTAAGCTCATGCTTATACCCGTCGAAGATCTTTGCTTTTTAGACATGTTGAAGGATTCGTCCGGTTCTACGCCTGAGAATATGTTTTCTTGTGAAGACTTGGGCTCGGATGGTGTACTAGGTGAAGGTGGTGTGTTCGTACGGGAATTGAACGCTGTGCTGGAAGTTGACGTTCGGCCAATGGACATTCGACGATGCGCTTTTCCTAGCATTGGGTCGGAACCATTATTGTTTGCAAGATTGGTCTGATCATTCAAGGCGGTTGTAGTCAAATTTCCAATTTGAGAATTCGATCTTCTGAAGAATTTTGAGACTTTATGTCTAAATCCCGAATCTTTTGTAGAAAAGATAGGTCTTTTCGGAAGTGTGAATGAATTTGAAGGCGAGTCTACGTTTCCTTGTGATGTAGATGATGGTATCTTGTTGCTTGATGAAGGTAGAGGGGTTGCAATGTTATTGGTAACTGTAGGAGGCGGAATTGAACCTGGAGGAAGCTTGCGAATGATATCATGAGAAATCTCTCCACCCGTGAGTATTCTCGTGTTTTGTTGAGGATGTTGAAAATCTGTAGGGGTTACAGGCTCATTAACAGCTTCACTGCTCGTCTCATACTCATCCTCTTCCGGGATGGAATCGACTTGACGAGAATCTATTGAGGAAGGCCGACTCGATTCTGCAGAGGCAGAATTTGATTCGATTGTAGGGATAATATGTGATACATTAGAGGTATCTTGAGAAATAGAAGATAATGGTGGATGAGAAATTGGTAAGGTAGTTGTCGCCATGATTGCTATTGTGGGCGAGGTGACACCCTATTTTAGACAAATCAAGAAAGAGTTGGGAAAGTGCGAATGAGGTGTAAAGTCAGTCTTTGGGTTTTTTAATAAAATTGAAAAATTGAAGTTTGTTCCAGTAGGTCAAGTCGAACTATAAAGTTGGACTTGTGCACTACCAAGCAAGTAGCGCAAAGAGGAGTAATATGGGTCTTCGTGGAGGGAGGAGTGGATCTGCTCCAATTGATCGGCGTACTAGTCGTCTGCAAAACCGTTTAAAAGTCTGAACCATGTAGATCTAGAACGTCCAGTCTGCTTCAATTGTATTGTAGTTGCCTTTTGGTGAATGGATCTTCTCGACAATGCGTAACAATGCGATGGAATTGATCAATTGCTCATTCCCTCCAGGCAAATGTTAAATATAAGCAGCTATAAGAGAAACATGATGAAAGAGGAATGAGAATAATCTCTTGGACAGAGAGAAAGGCGATAGTGATGATTGGAGTCTAGTAGCAGTAGTATTGGAAAACTCGAAGGACCAGATTCCTAGAATAGACCAGGATCGGGAGGGAGGAAAAGATCTGATAGGGTCTATTATTAATTGGGAAATGCGAAAACGTTGCTTCATGCATAGAAGGCTTGGTAGAAGAAAAAGATAAAAGGTAGTGTGTGTGGGGTGAAAAGTCAATCAAGAAAAATCGCTTCTTACATTAATATTTGAACGAATGAAGAGGTTTAAAGTAAAATATTGGTAAATGCGGAGGAGGAGGAGAATGGTGAGATTTATTAGATTCGTGAGACCTGGACTGACTGAATTGGACTGGAGAGGCAAAGGCAAAAAGCAGCCAAGGATAACTTTGCATGCGCGGTCGCACACAAAAAGTAGTTGGGTGATACAAGCAAGAATGCTGCGTTGCGAGCAAAATAGCTTTGGCTTGGTGGGTTGATTGATTGATTGATTGAGAGAGTGAGCGAGTGAGTGATTGATTGACGTTCGAAACTGGGAAACTGGATGACTCACTGACTGGATGGCTTTGGCTTTGGCTTTGGCTTATAATTCCTCCTCTCCTACCAGATTATCATTTCCCTGCTTGGTGATAAGTCGAGTAAAGTATTGGTACTTGTTTGCACTGGTCCATCATTTATGCTTTCTGCTTTGACTTTGAGATGATCTTTTTGTACTGACATCTATCTGTCCAAGTATCTACCTATATAATTGTAAGATTAGTACCGGATATAAAAGACGCAAAGGTGTGATTTTACTGTAATTCTATAAGTCCATCTCTTGTTGATCTTTGCTCCTTATACGTCCTATTTCCGAATCAAGAACAAAGAATATAGGTTATTCATTGAGAAGACAAAAAAAAACGGCAATTCCATGCCGAGGAATTTGCCTCCGAGTGAATGATACATGATGACTTCCCTTACCGGCTGTTGATGACGGAAGAGTATCGGATGCATGCATACAGTCATTTGGATGCAGTAATTAATATAATTGATATATTTTTATTGATGTTTGATACTCGTATGGATGAATCGAAATCCAGATCTTTGGAAACATTTTCCTCGCTTATTCCATTCCGCCTCAATTCCATTCTTCAAATAACTAATATCTTATCTCATCTACTCGAGTATACAACACAACCATATGACTAACATGTCCTCCTTCCAATTGATTCATTAATATCTCACGCAATAAAATCTACGAATCTTTCAGCTTTTGATTTCAAGATACCTTTACTCACTCACCGATTACCCAAGTGATTAGAGCTCCCTTTCATAGGCTGCTTACTTTTACAGGATTGCCTCGATACTACATTGTATGAGCCAAGCAAAAGTACAACACTTAACAGTACATCCAAATGGTACTTCTCGTTTTCCGGGATTATGTTACAAAAGTACTTTCATATTTCGCCGAACGTTGAGTTGTTGAATCGCCAAGACAATAATCTTCGATCAAATCTGCGTCCTAATATGAGAGCCAAGAGAAAGGTAACCGTCGGTATTGCATTGTTACGGGACGGACAGCGGATTGAGGGACGCCTTGTATACCTTTGCCAAGGCTTCATTATCATCAAACCGGACATCAGAAATGGAGGGGACGATATTGTCACGAAAAGGTTTTTGTCTGCAAATGGATCTGCCCATAAATAATACACTCACCCATTAACTGAGCTTTCTACAACCGGTCAATCCATCTCCCTGGCAACTGGTTCCTAACGTTACTTCTCCAACGGTACCGAGTACATCTAGACCTTTACCACCTGGAAAATTGAACCATACGGAGAAATTATCTACTCTACCATTATGCCGAGGAAATTTTGTGCGTTAGGTTCGAAGAGGGTGTGAGGAACGCTAGAAAGGTCGGGATCACCAAAATGTTGCATTTTCAAAGAAGTACAAGGGCCTTTCATGCATGATGTGCATACAGAAATCTAGCCTTTTGACTTCCGCCAGCCATGTCCGAAAATGCTTCTAAGCTTGGATCACCCGAAGAAGAAAACATACTGTTGATCATTTCCATCTCTCGGTTTTGAAAGAGTCACAGGTGCTTCAGAATACCATGAAAACACAGCGAGTTACTACCGAGCTTACCTGTCAGCCAGTGCATGTACTCTAGGACAAATGGAAAGGTAGTGACCCGATGGACACGGAACAATATTGTATCCGTTCAACGACCCTTCATAGGGCGGACGATGCAGGACTGTGTCCGATGGCGACGTGGGATGTTGATAATGGGCGTGTTTCTAAGTCTTCCATCAATATATCCTTGAGATATCTTGCTCTTCGGATATCTCAAGAAGTCCCTCTTCGACTTTGATACATTTAGATTGAGCCAAGAGACCCTGCACATGAAGGCGCGCCATTGTTATACTTAAGTCACTCACTCAAGTTTGGAAGTCTCTCGATCTTCCTATCTTGTTTATACAAACGGGTACAACTAATCCACAACATTAGTGAGATTTCTCGAAAATCACTCAAATGCAAGCCTCATTTGTTGTCACAGCGCGGGATCATCAATATGTCAAAGTTTGGCGAAACCCGCTTGTCCATATGTATAGTACAATTTAGTACTTCTGCGGAAACCGACAGCTATTTGCAGTTTATATATCTGACATCCAAAAATCACATTTTTGGCGATTATGACATAATCCCTAGATTGCAAGTAGGTCAAAAGGCGTCTTACAAAATCATTCTATAGTAAGTGATTGACATTTTTTCCCCCTTTACCCTTTGCACATACTCATTACTCAACACATATTTTTACTAATTTAAGAAATAGTAGAAGATTTTGAGGCTTTTTGATCTCACAATACCTACGAGTATTTACGGTGCATACAAATAATCATCCTTCGGCCCCGAAGTCCCCTTCCCCGCATTTATGATGGGACGACGGTTAGACATAGGACTGAATAAGGTTGGATGATTGTCAGACATCCTTGAATACCGCCGATAGCGTATTAAATATGCACGTACCATGGCGGGGTCAAATCACGGTCGGAGGGGTGTAGAGGGAAAAGGAAAAAGGGAAAAGGAAAAAGGAAAAAGGGAAAAGGAAAAAGAGAAAAGGAAAAAGTAAAAAGGAAAAAGGAAAAAGGGAAAACAAAAAAGAGAAAAGGGAACATCAGGTGAAAAAGCATCAAGACCTTTGATGTACAGTACACATAACATACCATCTGTGGGATGAGTGAGCTGAAATGTCTGCCTTTGCAGAACGACATTCAATCTCCAAACTATTTCATTTAATAGAATTGGTGACTGTATAACTCAATCCTCCGAACACCACGCGCCTTTTCTTATGACTTGTCAGCTTTCATTCCGGAGCAATCATTAAAGCTCGTGGGCAATTATTCTTATCTGAACAATCTTCAAAATTGTTTGGTCAAAGTCTTCGTTCCATTACAATCTCAATATATTCCAAGTCATTATTTCTGACCACCAATGTCTAGGCTTAGCATCATGACCAACTAACTTACTTGACGCCAATGTGTCATATGTAACCACATATGGAGTTCAGTTCCCATACTTATTTATTCTTCAACCGATTTCTTCTCCCGAACCTAGGGGGTTTTCTTCCACTTCTGGAAATATTTAAAAGCCACATTCATCATCTAATGCGAAATTTCTTTATTTGATGACAAGCCCGTTCAATACTCATTATATTATTATTATTTTCGTCCTATATTATTACTTCTTGGCTTTCCTATCAGTTTCCATATTTCTTCAAATAAGCTTTTCTTCCCCAAGACAATCTAGAGAATCTAGAGAATCTGAAAAATATTCTAGAATATTGTACCTGCAAGATTCTGCACGAATCCGAATAATTATAGTGATATCGTATGTATATGTAGAGGGGGAGAGAAGTAAGTTTGGGATTTTTATTTTTGCTAAACATGTAACTGTGATTCTTAATATCGCTCAAGATAAGTCTGAATAATTACGAGTTTTGTGTTACGAGGTTTGCCGTCTAGATCACGTGGAAGTGCTCTAGGCTCTCGAGGTGGTTTATAACTAGGCGTCAAGCAGGGACTTAAAGTAATGACAATAGTGTGATGCAATTCGTAACTAATAGTATGGTATACTAAATGATTGATCTTGAGCACGAAGCTCTATACAAAGGAAATCCATCTTGATTATATAGACCTTCATGCCTATGGCTAGCTAGGAATCGTCGTTCCTGGGAGCGAACGTTCCTGGTTGTTCCTAGGAACGGTCGTTCCTCACCGTTCCATCACGTGTTCTAGGGTTATGTGACGTACTTGTCGTAGTGGACGTAACAGTTCTATATAGAGTTACGATATATATGTATGGACACGATAGAGTCACATGCGGGCTAATCCCGATACAGCATAGCGTGATATCCGGTATAAGCACCTTTTCTAACAATTTAATATATCTTTGATTATAATTAATATTTATAAGTTTAATTATTTAAATTTTTATCTTTTTAATAAGATTAATCTGATCGATATATATATTTTATATAGGTTTTATATATAAAAATTCATCTATATTGATATTTTCAATAATAAGTTTTGATATTGAATATTTTATAAAAAAATTTACTTTTTAATTAAAGACTGGGAAATATAACTCTATTTGAATTTGATAAATGTATCAGACTGGAAAGGTTTCGTTGAATAAATATAATTATATATTTTATCTTTGTCTACGGTATATAATCTCAAGTATATTCCAGAGGAACTGTTAGCAACTCTATGGAAAAGTTCCTTTTAATGATTATCAGAAATGTAATGTAATGTAATATAATGTAATGTGATGCTCCGAGACGAGACTGGACGGGACGATTGCAGGATATCTCGTGGGTTTATTAATGTACCCCGGGTTGTTGCTTCATGTATATGTATCCGGTTTATATCTACATGTGTTATGTTTTGCAGGATGTTGATGCTGTTGCTATTGCGGGGTTTGACAGTTTGTGTAACGTGCATAAGGTGGCTTTGAGGCTTTGAGCTGATTGATTGTTGGGTGGAATAAGGTGGGGATGAGTTATGTTATGTTGTTTGACTTTCTCTAAGCAGTTCTTACATCGTCCTATTTGACTTTATATACAGCTCTTAGCACGCTCTTTCCTACTATCTCCTTATAATTCTTATCCATATTTCAATATTTATCATTCAACATACTTTCCCTTTAATACAGAGGTAGGTTAGTAAACCTTCTACTTTCAAACAGAAAGGCTTCTTCTCTCAAGATCCAATTTCAAGTAGTATTGAAACCAATCTCTCACTTTCCTCTCATTTTGCAAATATCCGCCCAACGCGTTTGTTTTTAACTTAATACGAGTATATCTACACTCCTTTACATTTGTATTTTATTGCCTATCTTATTTTATACTCATTAGTTTTCACTATTTTCCATGTTAGGGAAGTCAATGTTGCTTTTGACAATTGGTCATGACTTGGTTGCACATCTGAATTTAGATATTCGTTAACTTTTTTATCAACATTACTTTTCTTATCTACTTTATGTCATTCTGCTCATGGGAGAATAAGTGTTTCTTCGTCTTTGCTATGTCTTTTTTAGTGAATGTTAGCGGGTATTACTAGATGAAATGCGATATCTAGTGAGTCTTACTAGTACTTCTTTTGAGGGAGAAACCCAAAAGAGATCTACCATCACTTCTTCGTCGACAACAAGATAGCACCTAGGGGATGATTTTCAATTAGAGTTTAGATCTGAGGAGTAACCTCGATCCCTTCAAACTCGACAACTTTCCAACGAAGAGAAAAAAAACTGTTTATTGTGCTTCTGAATCATCCATTTCATTAGTGCAAATGTACTCGAGTAATCAAATTAGTTCATTGAATCTCACTTATTAGTACAAACAATCTATGACTCTTCCTTCTATTTTCCAAAAAATATATACATTATTATCTTTTGAGAAAGGAAGAGATCTGTGAACTAACTCAACCACTTCACAGAAAAAGGCTATTGTGCTTCCGAATCATCACTTATTACCACCAGAATCAAAACAATTAACTAATAAACCTCACCTTCAACCAAACCCAATCCATAAAACAAACTCCTCCATCTCCCCTCTCCCCCTCTCCCCTCTCCCCTCTCCCCCTCTCCCCCTCTCCCCTCTCCCCTCTTCCTCCCTCCCCTTCTTTACCGAAATCCATCCATCCATCTCCAAACCCACCAAAAAACCCCCTCACCCCTCACCAAACAAACATAATAAAAGCAGAAGTAGACCCTGTGTCCTCGGTGAGGCTCGAACTCACGACCTTTGGATTGCGAGTAATTGTTGTCAATTACCTCATATCGCATATGAGACCAACGCTCTACCAACTGAGCCACGAAGACGTGTAATTATTTATAGTGGCAAGGGATTTTATTTGGATATATCTTGATAGAGAATTTTGGGGCTTGGGAGGAGGTGGATTTGAAGAGAATTTTTTTTTTTTTTTTTTTTTTTTTGGCTGTGGGGTTTGGATGAGATGGGATGTTGGATTTTAAGATGTGGATATATTGGTGCTTTTGACCCACTTGAAGTGAGTGGGTGGTGGGTGGTGGTAAGATGTAAATTAAAGTAGAGTTAAAATCGCAGAGAATTTTCATTTGTATATAATAAAGTATTTATATATATATATATATTAATTATATAAATACATTTAAATTAATCAAAAAATTATTAAAAAAAACATTTATTGAAATATTGTAAAAAAAAAGAAATTATAAATTTTTATTTATCAAGATGTAATTATATAATTATATTATAATTATATAAATAAATAAATTTAAATTAATTAAAAAAAAATTATTAAAGAAACCTATATAATTATACATCAACCCTCTGACTCTCTGCAAAGATTTTCAAATACAGAGTATCTAATCTTATATTATATTATATTATATTATATTAACGTGGTTTAACACCGAGTGCACCATATCACCGAGTGCACCACTTTTACCTCAATTTGCACTTTCTAACTCATATCATTCAACAATCATTAAATCAATTGATTGAAACTATTAAGAATCTAATAATCTAGGATCTATCATACTATTTTGACAAGTTCTTGAATTATGACCAGTCTTTCCACACTTACTACAGCATCGACTAGTAGATGATTCCCCATTAGAATTTCCCCCATTTTGACGCTCGTCGCGTTGAATCTGAATATCAACCTCTTGTTGAGATAATATATCTGCAGCTTCTTGTCCAGTAAGTACTCCTCCTTGACGTAATTGAGTCTTTTTCGCGCGTCGACGTTTGCTTAATGCCTCATTGCCTTCCGAAGTGTACGGTTTTCTGCACTTAAAAGTGTATTTTCATGTGCCAATCTCTCTGTACCTTTAGCTAAAGCTAGTACAGTTTCGAATATAGGTGTAGGGGAGCTTGATTGATGACGAGCCATTCGAGATTTCACTAAAGTTGATTGAGAAAGAGCTTCAGTTGGATTGTGAGGAGTTTGAGAGATCCAAAGGTTTAAATCGAGAGGGGGGGGAGTAGGCGTATGAATTCGGATATCTAATTTTGAGAGTATAGCTTGAGGGTCAAATGGTATTAGACCTGTTCCTCGAAAGCCAGCTTTCATATTCTGAGAGGTGATTGATTGTTGATATGCAGCTTTGAAAGCTATAAAGAATTCAACTTTAGTGATATGATTGATATGTGCCTTGATAAACTCCTCAATTTGAGAACTATATGAACGTTTAAGTACACCAAAACATCCAACATCAAGTGGTTGAGTTAAATGACTTGAATGTGGTGGTAATTTGAGGCATATAATATCATTTGATTTGCAATATGATTGAAAAGGTATTGATTCGTGGCTTTCGTGCCCATCCAATACTAGCATTCGATATTTGCCCTTCCTTTGACGAATAGTATGTTTATCGAAATGCTTTAACCATTCTAGGCCTGTCTCATTATTCGTCCATCCATTGGAAGTAGGTTTAATGGCCCAATCCGCAGGAAAATCGGGTTCGGTATACCAATTGGAAAGATGAACTTGTCCTTGAACTACCAAAAATGGAGGTATAGTTTCACCCTCTCCATTGCCACATATAATTGCCGTAGCCCACTCTCGATTGCCTGGTTGTATTGCCTTGCTTCTGCCATTTCGTTCAGCACTAGTTACAACCATTCCAGGGCATATTATACCCATCATGAAGCCGGTTTCATCGAAGTTGTAGAAATCGGAATCGACAATACCATATTTCACCCGCATATTCGATACCAATCGAAACCACTCTTCAATAAGCTTGGGATCTTCGCAAAGAGCTCTTTGAAAGTCATAGACACGACTAAAACGCGTCTTTAATTTCGTATGACGCTTTACGAATCGATAAGCCCAGAGCTTTCCAACCTTCTTCGCCCTCCGCGATTCAAGAATATAATTCGCCATATCTTCTACACCACTTAATTTAGGTGCAAACCCTCTCTCATCCATATCAATTATATACTGAATAAGCACTTCCTCTTCTAAATCGGTCATTTTATGACTATTTGCTCGAATTTCTGTACGAGGGGCTAAACCATTCATTCTGCGGAGAAGTGTTGTATGCGTTATATTATATAGCTTGGCAGCCTTTCGAATGCTTAGTTTTTTATCTTTTTGAATAGCTTCGATAGCTAAGAGTATTTGAGCTTCTTTTCTATTTGATTGCATAATAAATAATTGATAAATCGCGTGTTGAAGTTGGAAAGTGCAAATTGAGGTAAAAGTGGTGCACTCGGTGATATGGTGCACTCGGTGTTAAACCACGTTATATTAATTCTACTATAATTATTCATCATCATTACAACCCAACCAATCCAAACTTTCCAACTTCTTTCTCCGTTTAATCATAAACATCAAAAGACATTTCAGTGTATACATCCGTACAATGCATTCCCAGCTTTCTCCCTCTCAACCTCACTTCAAAATATCCACAGTACTCCCAATCTCTCACATGACAAAATAAATAATAATAATACATTTTCCACACCTCTTCACCTTTAACCTTTTCCCTTAACCTCTAACCTCTAACCATCTCCTCAATAAAAACAATATTTTTCCCTCCTCACCCCTTTCAAACTCTCTCCTACATAACTCGGAGCGACACTACTCGCCGCTCTCTCATTTCTTCTCCTATTCGTACCACTGATCCTCTCACTTGCGGTGATACTCCCACCTGCATTCTTCCTTCTATTTCCAATTCCGATTCCAATTCCAATTCCCATTCCGCTTATACTTGTATTCCTGCTCTTATTTTTAATTGCGCTTGTACTTTCATTCTTGCTTTTATTTCCACTTCCACTTCCGATTGCGCTTATACTTCCACTTCCACTTCCGATTGCGCTTATACTTCCATTATCATTCCTACTTCCGATTCCGCTTATACCATTTTTACTTTCACTTCGAGTTTCACTTACACTCTCAGCGATCCTCTTATTCTTCATCATATCTCTCGTACTTTGTCGCTCTCTAGCTCTACTCCTCC
This sequence comes from Sclerotinia minor, assembly GCA_025389075.1. Taxonomy (NCBI): domain Eukaryota; kingdom Fungi; phylum Ascomycota; class Leotiomycetes; order Helotiales; family Sclerotiniaceae; genus Sclerotinia; species Sclerotinia minor. The sequence goes on from QRFH01000007.1 coordinate 1,967,284, forward strand.
TCCCACCAATAGAGCTTTTCTTAGTTTCACTGCTTCCACTACTTCCGCTCCTTTTACTACTCCTCCTTTCGCTAACCAAACTCGAGATCCATGACATCGTATCTCTTTCCCACGTATCCTTGCTACTCTTACTGCTCTTACTCCCTAGACAACTTCCACCCCCTCTCTGTCTATCCACCCTCCCAATTTTCACTTTTCTTAATACCCTTCTAATAGCTCCTATGGGTTCACATAGATAAAAGATCCCCATATCATCAAACAATGAAATCCATTCCACATTACATAATTCCAGTAATGGTTTACATAAAAGAAGAATGCCGAGATCATCGAGAAGATTGAGGAAGGCAAGAGCAATAGGTGGTGGTTGAGTAGAAATGAGTGTGGAAGCTCTTGATACGTTTTCTGGGGAGAAAGTAGAATAAGGAGGAAAAGGAGGGAGACGAGTGGGAGCAAGAGGATGACCAGATGTTAGACTTGTCGCGGGAGGAAATGTGGAGGAAGACCTGGAGTGCGATTCAGGTTTATTGGATGTATGACCAGTGGAGTGGGATGGATAGCCGGAATGGTGGGATTGATGTGGTCGATGTTGAGTTTGATTACTAAAGTGTGGCTTGCCTAATGAGTCGACATTAATGTTGGTGGTTGGAGAGCGAAGAGTGGATGCTAGTGAAGAGCTACGCGTGGAGATATCATGGGTTCGTGTCCGTGTACGTCGTCTATGTTCATGTTCTGGCTGAAGATAGAATGACGGAGGAGGTGACATGATGCTTGGCTTCAGCCCGAATGTCTGGGATATTGTAAAGCCGTTTCGTTGTGGCGGTGTAAATTGAATTTGAAAAAGAGTTGTGATTAAATTAAAAGATGGCGAGTGACAATGCAATAATTTTTTTATTTTTAAAAAAAGATAGTAAATATACAATCGAATCAAACACAGGGGAACAAACAAGCTAGCGAGCAATCAAGCAAGTAGAAAAGAGCGAAATGAATAAAAATAAATCTACATATTCAAATGCATGCAAAGCAACCGTCGGGTGAAAAACTATTCAATGAAAAAAGGGAGATTCATGGACTTTTGAAACCCGAGAAAGTATATATTACTCCTCGACCGCCTCGTTGAAAAAATGAAAGTTTCCGCCGAAACACTCCATCACTACTATCCGTCACACATCGCGAGGAAGAAACAAAAGAGGGACCCAAATGCAAGACATTGAAGCTCTATTTAGAAGATCATGGAAAACGTAACTATTCACCGTTCGTTTCGTCTGAAATCCCATGAGGCGCATCTCTGCCTAAACAACTGTGGCTTTTCTCCCAATACCTGGATTCTGTTACTGGGCGACTTCGCTGGCAACCTGAGCCATCTAGACTTTTCCATTTATGAACACACGCACCCTGTTCACGGATATGAAAGTAACATTTGTCGCCTCATTTTATTATCATTTGATAGATCTCTCATCCATAAAATGAATTTCTGATTGCACACCGTACAATTAGAAAATAAAATATGGGGGTTGAAGAAGTTGAAAATGATTGGCGACACGTTCTACTCCATATATAGATTGAGGGCGGATAATATCGTGTACCTATCGGCTTTTCTTCCTATCTGAAACGACTTGCTCTCAGGCATTTATACAGCCTTATGGAGTAAAATATGGAGAAGAAATGGGGAACGTTATGGAGACAAAACAGGCGAATCTGATTTCATGAGAAAGAACATGGATGGTTCAAGGGCTTGTGACGTGTTAGGGGGGTGTTTTGGGAATGGTAAGAGAAGCTAAGAGAGCCCTGAAAATCCTTTATGCTTCTTTCGTTCTCTCGTTGCCTTTTTAGCTTTTAGGCTTGGGTATTTGAGGTTGCACGGTTGGGCAAAGCGGAAACAGGATTGACGGATTTATTGTTTGGAAATGAATATCTGGAGATGGTAAAAGGAGAACTTTCGGTAGATGTTTATTAGGAAAAGTGACATTCCCATGTAGTATTTGTCTGTCTTGTGATGAGAAGAAAAAGGAGAAGAGGGGAAAAGAGGAGAAAAGGAGAAGGAGGAAAAGGTGGGGGAAAATGGGGAGATGGGGGAGATGGAGATGGGGGAAAGGGGTAAGAAGGGGTGAATGACAATAAGGCGAAGAGGAAGGGTGAAGGAATGAGCAGGAATACACAGGAAGAAATAAAGAAATAAAGAATAAAGAAATAAATAAATTACTGTAATAAAAAAGAAAAAAAGGTAACAATTTCATGCTGGCTAACTGGTAATATATACAGAGTACCTACCTATTTTATTGATAATGCTAACTGGTTACTACGTACTAACTGGTACCTGTTTGAAAAAGACCCTGAATCCAAAACAATTAAATCAACGGATCGGTCCGTTCAAGAATCATGAGCTAACCAATTATATCAACACATTTGAGCATAACCAACCAAAAGGAGTACCGGAATCATCATATTTTATGCAATGACAGCATTAATTGCATATTTCTAGCATTTTTCAAAGGGAATAAATAAATGAGCAGGGGGGGCTGGAGAGAAGACGGATGGAATTCAATGTATGATGACAACACATCAAATAATGTGTATGTGTATGTATGTATGTATGTATGTGAATGTATATGTATGTGTATGTAACATGTATGTAATATGTGTACTAGGACAGATATCAAGCAGGTACGTATGTATGTTGGATATGTACAAGAAGTTAGATATAATTGTTCGATTTCCCTTCACCGATATTTGAAAATGAAAGATGCGAGAGAGAAAGAGTCTTGTGTTCAAGTGAAGAAAGGGCTTTGATGGAAAAGAAAGCAAAAGGAAAAAGAAAAAGCTTTTTCTTGATGAACGGGAAGTGTGGATCGTGCAGCGTGCAGCGTGAAGCGTGCTCTTCTCTCTCCGTCATTAATTCCTCGGCCGAATTGCCAAAGTGCTACTCTAACTCAACTCAGTAACATCTGAAGATCAGATCAGATCAGCCAGTCAGCCAGTCAGCCAGTCATTCAGCCAGCCAGCCAGCACAAAGATTCATTTCGTTCATTATCAGCTTGCGACGACCCAATTAGTTCTTAATTAACTTATTATTATTATCATTATATTACTACATTACCTACCTACCTATCTACCTATATTACATTACATTACATTACATTACATTACAATAACTAATAACTATTTGACTCAGAAACTCTCTTATTTTTCAATTTATGCTCAAATCAAGTCAATCCCACCCACAATCCTCCAATTCATTCATTCATCCATTCATTCATCCATCTATCTATCCATCCATCCATCTATCCATCCATCCACTTATTCATTCGTTCCTTCATTCAAAAGCCTTCAACAAATATATCACTTGAAAATTCTGGGTATGAGTTTTAATACCTACCTAACCTAGTATACCTACCTCCAAAACAACACCCATTCAATTTCAAACCGCACATTCACACATCCACACATACACTCATCTCAAAAATCAATTCAAGCTCGAGTCAATTTCAGCAAACAAACAAATAATAAAACGACATATATTCCAACATCGAAACCTCCCTACAAAATTTTTACTCATTCTTTCATTTCTTCTGCCGCGGGTGCTTTGGATATGGCACATTTAATTCGATTACCACTCTCTCATTCAGGTTCTACTGTCAATTCACCAATGTCCATTCATCAACACCACCTAGGCCACGGTCCAACCTCCTTTTTCCCTCCACCTACCTCCTCTCCAGGACAATACAAACACCACTCACTCCTCAGCGACATACCGATTTCTCCTCCTCATACTCGATCTGCTTCTGCAGAAAATACCGCCGCCCAATTGGTTGAAGATTTCAGGAGATACTCACAAAAATTAAGAGATCAATATGAGGGGGAACGAGCCCACATTTTGGCAGACAGACAACGAGCAATAGAAGTCATAGCAGAAGAACGAGAATTATGGGAGAAAGAAAGAGGAATGTTAATTTCTCGAATTCGAGATCTCGAGGCCAGACTGATATCCAAAGGAGAGATTTTGTCACCCACCGGAGTGTTCAATCTGGATTTAGCAAGTTTTGGCTTTAGTCCAGCAGGAAACATGTTCACCAGTCCAACGGGCGTACCAATCATCAAAGGGCCACCAAAAGTAAATGCATCTCCAGGAGGTAGTGGAAGTACAGATTCGAAAAAATCATCGCATGGTCACCAAGAAATCAAACAAGAGTCTGGAAGAAATGCTGATGGATCTCCATTTTACGCACCAGCACCACAAAACCCGACGAGAACATTTTCAACAGAATCAGAGTCACTGAGAGTTGAGGACATTCAAGCGCCAAGACAAACACCAATCCAAGTCATCCAGGAATTAACTCCATCCGATTTTGTTGGATCCTCTCAATTTGTTTCACCCGAAGTTGCAGATTCGCACTATAATGTACATTGGGAGAAGGATGAGAGTAGTAATGGGGATATTATTGGTGCTGATAGTATAGATATATCACAAATCGCTCCACATCTCGAAGGTGTACCAATCAAAGCCAGCGCTGTGGATCCAGTATTCGTTGCTCAAGTTTTAAGTCCAAGATCTGCCAGTCCGAGATTGAGTCCCAATGTTAGGCCGCCAGGGAGAGATGGTGGTTTAACACTAGGAAAAGCACATACGGAATCGGAGAATAAAAGATTAACAATGTATGCTGGTCATACACCAAATCATTCCATCTCACGCTTTTCGGATTTGGTCAAGGAGAGCCAAGAGTCTGAAGGGGATGAAACGCCTAGAGGCTACAGTGGACGTCTCCATCGGGGTTCGCTCGCGCCAATTCCAGATGAGGATGAAAGACTCGTATTGGATGGAATAAGACCAGACGAAGATGATGATGAAGTACACGATCGCCCATTGACGGGTCTGCTAGGCCTTACCAATGTCCCAGCCAGGGATGAAATTTTCCTCGAAGTACTTACGGAGAAATTGGAAGAAGTGAAAAACTCAAGACCGGGTAGTAAGGAAACGAGTCCATCTGCGAGCGTAGGTAGTTTGAGCCCCATTTTGGAAATGAAACGACCGAGGAACAGATCGATTGGTGGTGGGGGTGAAGATGGGAGAGGCATGGAGGGTGAGGGTGATGAAGATGAGGATGAGGATGAACCTGTCGAAGTGAAGTTGAAGTTGAAGCCGAGTATAAATTTTGGGAGACCGATGGGTTTTAGATGATTGGCTATCGTTGAATCTACCAATCTTGGCAAACCAGTGGTTTTCTTTTTTTTTTCCTTCCTCCTGGGCGCGCAAACATTCACTTTGATTCGACTACGAATAAGGGGCAAGATGGCATTTACACGGACGAACGCTATGATTTATGAGTGTCGAAATTGGAAATCGCCCCTTTCTCTCTTCAATTTGGCCTTGCACTAGGTTAGGTCGCATCGAGCAAGTATCCGAAATTTGGATGAACGGAAGGAAGGCAGGGAAAGATTGCAACAAACTCAACTCTCTCAAACAACATGATGAAACAGCATGCATGGATGGAACATAGACGTGATGAAATGGGACAGGACACATGATCACAGCGGGAAAGATAGACGGATGGAAAGATACCCCTTTTTAAACTTTTTACACTTTTAGCCTCTTTTCTTTTTTTTTTTTCACCCGCCCTTTACAACAAGATTTCTTTGGTGTTGTCGTCAATGGGAACAGAGGCAATGGATAGGATAGGATAGGAATTCCCGACTTTCATATCTACTACATACATAGGTATCGAATGGTAATTTGATGCTGTATAGCGTACGTAGCGTAGCGTAGCGCAATGGATTGGAATGAAATGGAATGAAATGGATGTATGTTTTGGAGTGATGTATTGCAATGATTGATGTATGGGAATGGAGTGAATTGATTCGCTACGAATGTGTGATGATTTTTAATCTACGATAGAGATGCATATCCCTTCCTTCCTAATAACCCGTGCAGCTGTAGATGTAGAAGTAGGAATTAGGGTATAAATGGAAAGATGGAAAGATAGTAGTAGTGTCGCGTGGCAAAGCAATGCATAGCGTATAGCGAAATAGGACTATTAGTACTCGAGTACAATTATTTCTTTCTCTTTCTTTTTTTTAATATGAAATCTCCCTTTTTCTTCATGTATATACTCGAGTATGTTTATATGTATGTGGAAGTGGTATGCACAGAATGGGTACGAGGGGACAGATACTAATAATAGGTCGTTGATTGAGGTGTCAAGCGCATTTACATTGTTGATACCAGCTGGATAATCCTCGAGCTCCATTGACTTTGAATCTTGATATCAGATTATTATATGTAGTAATATACCTAAGAAGGTAGGTTAGGAATAAGTCCCTTAATTTGATCGATTTGTCCATCCATCCTTCATCATTCATCCTTATCCATGTTCCATGTTCCATCTTTCACCTTTCCTCCATGCCTGATACCGGATTCCAAATGTCATCCATAGATTTTTGGAGCTAGATATCTCCAGTTTGTTTATCCCATATCATATCACAAACAGATCGTCCTTCTTCAAGACTTCTGAAATGAGTCCCGTGCGCTCCGGTACTCGTAAACTAAAATGAAATGAAGCGCTTTCATAAAATCAAACAACCACTCACCCCTTTACTCCAACCCGGTCGCGCTTCATGCAGCTTTACAATAATTAGCCGGAAAACTCCCCTTCGCTCCTCTCAATTCCCCATCCCACCAATCGTCTGTGCTCTCTGTTTTCTTCGTAACCCTGATCCGATCACCTTCTTTGAAACTCAAATCTCCTTGTCCTTGTCCCTCGAAACTGTAAAGCGCAACTACGAAAATTCCGCCATTAGATGAACCGAGACGTTTAGGTGGAGGCGGAGGAGGCTTTTTCTTGCCAATGGCAGAATTGACGGCTAAGCCTTCATTGGTGGAACCGCGTTGGAAATGATCTAGCGAGGGGCCGGCGGGAGTATAGGAGGAATGAGTGGACACGGGAGTTAGATGATTGGAGTAGTCTGCGCCAGGGGTTGGGAGTGGAGGTTCAGAGTAGTCTGTGCTGGGGGCCGTGGGAGGTGAAAACACGGGTACGGTATGTGCCGAAGTAATGCGGGGGCGTGAGGCGGAACGAATAGGGGGTGGTCGATCGGGTCTGGGAGACCGAGCTTCGGAATATGTGGTTGAGGTGCTGGGGTTTGGGGAAGGGTCTCGATTAGTGCCCATGGACTGATTCGAGGGACGGCGAGAAAACCCGTTGCGGACGTTAAGACCAGTTACGGATTTTGCGTTGGTGTTTTCATCGCCCATGTTCATGGGTTGGTGGGTGGCCTTGCCACGGCGTATGCAGTCTATCAGTTCGACTTCTTGTTTTATTGGGAGGTAAGCCTGGTTCCAGACCGCGATTACGTCTTCCATTGGTGGTGGTGGAGAGGGTAGACCCACGTCTTCGCAGTAGTTGTGTAGTGCTGTGTAATATTGAGCGAGGAGAGTATTTTGGATCATTATTTGGGCTGCGAGTAAATGTGGGAGTATTGAGAAAGCTCCAGCAATCACGGGTGGTAGTGTTTCTCGAAGGTGAGCATCCGCATCTTTGAATGCCTAGATACTAATTAGCAGTGAATTCATACATAATACACGCAAGGCCCTACCTCTGCTGCCCTCGCTTGTTCCTCTTCAGCCTTTGCTAGCGCCGCATTCTCTCGATCAGTTCTCTTCATCTTCGCAGAAGCTTTATTGACCTTGTCTATATATCTCTCCCAATCCAATCTTTTATTCTCCCGTTTCTTAATTGTCTTCCGGATAGGTTGTAAAAAGTCCTTTGCCTCTGTAGCTGGTTTTGTAACCCGGGAGTCCATCATCATAACCTCTTCCAGCAAATCCGTTTTTAGTTCCGCATATGTTTCCTTTAACTTTATCGTTCGACTCATCTGTTGGCGAGGGGTAACGGCTGGGTTGTCTCGATGGGCATCACTGGTGCCTACGATGGGCTGATATAACTCTTCGAAACTGGTTGCTGCGTTCAACTGAGTGGAAAGCATGGATACCCATGCGTCTCTCCATGCTTTGGAAGCTTCAATTATCTAGTTATCTTTATCAGTAATGCTCCATATCTTGGGTTTGGAATCATGGCGCGAGATGTAGAGACAACTTACCATATTGAGCATCTTATTCGCATCTTCATAGTCATTCAGAAGTACCGATACTTTTGCAGTATCTCCAGGACCTTTATTCCGGATCTTACCAATCTGCCGGTGCATAGAATTCATATTGTTGGTGAAAGAAATGTATCAATTTGAATCGTAGTTGGTGTATATGCTAGTGCACCAAAGGAGAGAGTTGGAGATGGATGATTCCACGTTGTTGATCCTGGACGATTAACAAAAAGCTTTTGGTTGATATGAGAGTAGGTAGGGACAGCTGTCAAATAAATCAATTGATAAGTTACCAATATCAAAACATAGCCGAATGGTAGATTAAAGAAAGTTGACCGAGTGTCTCTAAGAATAATTCCGATTCCTGTGAAAGATTGTATCGTAGGATTTTATTGAGAAATGCGCAGCACCAAAGATTAGGTTTACCTACCTAGGCTAGGTAAGGTTAGGTGTTGAAACCCAAACCGGTTCGCGGGGTTCATAAAAATGGATGAATGGCCTGTGCAGTAGAGGCCAACCTCTTCGACTTCAAGTGACATAATTTGGTCGCTCAGCAACTTTATACGAATACAATTACGGTATTTTTACGTTATAATACATGTGCAGGGATTATTCTGCAGAGAGATTGATACCTTCTTGGCAGTTGTACTCATTAATTTATCTACTCCCTACGAGTATACTGCAGTCTATGGATTTCCTTCTCGTATCTGAGCTTCGAATAGAATCCCCTGCCAAGTTTTAAGAGCAACCTTTTATATCTCCTGTTTCAAAAAGAATGAGCCTCTGTATCGATATCACGTCAGACGTGTCACATCGAACCATGAAACCAACTGTATGTTAAAAATCCATCCTTCTCTCCATTACTAGAAGTTACATGTAAACCCATGAACATTCCTTATTAAATTAACATTCTGCTGACGTCCTCGAGAACAAAATAGAGAAAGCATACTCCGTATATGTATAACAAATGGACTTGATTATGCACTATCGAGTAGTAGTATCCAGTCAGTCTGGAACGGCCCGCCAATTGTCTAGTGGATTAGGGGTTGTGATTACGTAAGCGAATTGGTGTCAATCTCCTGGTTTCTTTAACGACAAGGATTTTTAGTAGACCACATCGAAACCTCCCTAATCTATTCTGATAGGCATGTTGTTATACGGTCAGTGATGTAATCATTATGCCTCCAATAGTCTATGCCTAAGTACCAACAAATAGTATCAAGGTGAGCTATGAAGTTGTATTGCTTTCAACGACCAAGATTTGAGAAGCAGTTCTTGGGTGTTATTGAAAACCTAAGCCAGAACATGCTGCGATCCCATAACCATTCCTACATTGTTGTTCTCAACATACGGTCTCCAACGCTCCAACTATAGGAAGTGACCCAATTTCCGACACCTAGAATATCATCACTGCCTCAACTAGCCAACATATCTCGAATAACCATGGCACATTGGTGAGCTAATCTACAACATGGCATGGATCACGCCAATGCCTTGAACGGGCGTACCTCTACTTCTATATCTTTTTATAAGTCAGAATCCCACGAAATATACGTCGTTTAATTGAATGCAGTCTAAATTATTGAATACGGCAATTTAGACATGTCGTCAGCAGATAATGACTGAGAATAGCAACATAAGCACGCTTGTTAATTTAAATATGCTTATCGTAGCTTAACCTCGTGTTTATCAGCACGTGAGAGGGCGGGAGTCGGCGCGTTGGATCATCCAAGTTTCGCGTCATGTAAGGGTACGACGAAATCCAAATTGACTTCAAAGCAAGGCAATCATTTCCACAAGGATGCCTACTGCTTACGATTCTATCAACATCAGAGTCACATAGGGGATTTCCAATGCCTTGAAGAAGACTACACTTTCCTCCGTCACTATGTCTATGGACGTTCCTCCAGATCAGAATACCGCTCCGGTCCTCGAATTTCGCTGCCTCTATACAGCTGATACTCGACGAAAACAGAAGCGTTGGCAAGATGGGCGACTCAAATTTCATACTTTCAACAAGCGTGTCATGGTGTTTGACGAAAAAGGAAATTTAGTAGGAGATACACACTGGCGCGAAAAAGCTTCACTTGATGAGGGAGCGGAGTTGGAATTGGAAAGGAATGGCATATTGGTCGCAGTAACGGAATTCATAGAAAGGAGGGATCAAGATCTCACCGAGCTTATTGATAAACGAGTCAGAGAAAGGGAGGAGCGATTTATTGCAAGAAATGGTGATTCATCGCCAGCACGATCCGCAACATCTGTGATCCGGTCGCAAACTATTGCAGCAGCTCATCTTAAGCCGAAACCACTTAACTCTATACTGGGCACACCTTCTGGTCACTATGGAAAGGCGTTGATACCAAATACATCTCCGTTTGAACAACGGCAGATGCTGAATGCTAGCCATGCGACTGAAAATGACAGTCCCAGGCCTACAAAACGACGTAAGGCAAATGAACCTCAACCAAGCAAAAGTGGCTTCGCGCAGAATCTTATGGGTGCTAGTCTGTCTTTCACCCCGACACCATCAAACACTGGACCTATAAGATATGAATCCTTAAAGCTCAAGTCCATTCAACGATCCAAAGGTAATGACAACGAAGAGAATGGAGACAGCAACGAAGGCGTCCCACCCAACAGGAAGCAGAGCTTGGTGGTCGAGATGGCTAGAAACACAAACAACTCTAAGAGTCGAACGCAAGCACGAAAGAGAGACAAGCCTGAAAGAAGTGGATATGCTAGCAACCTTACTGGCGCATCTCTATCACTCTCTTCTCTTCGCGTAGCTACACCTGGAAATATGGCAATGATTTCATCTGTGCAAAAGAACCAGTCAACAACTATCGGCTTGTCAGTGGATTCGAGCTCTGATGAAGATGGCCACCCGGATACAGTTCCCAAGCCTAGAAAAGTTGTTCACAAGCAAAAGAACTGCCCACCTGACTTATCTGAGCAGATTTCGCGATCGTCAACTCTGCCATCTGGAATCACACCAACATCTAAACCAGCAGTAAAGGAGTTAACTCAACTGCGTGAATCCCAGAACAGAGCCTCACCACTGAATCGGCTACCGGAAAGACCCCATTCATCTCTACGCATCAGATCTCGTCCACGGAATAGGATGTTGATGTTTATAGATCAACCCAGCCCAAAATCGTCTACAGTAGCAACGGAGAATGGGATCAGTAGTTCAATCAACTCAGATTCTATTATTCCTTCAGCTAAACCATATTCCAGCTCCAAGTCTTATTTGTTGACGACAGAACGAGAGACCGCCTCAGCTGCAGGGAGAGTATCTTCAATACCCAGGTCCTCGATTAGTAATGCTGCAAATAATCATTTGGTTAATGATTATGGCAGGAAAGAGCCGCAAATTTTAGCGTCCCGGAACGATTTAAATCTTAGTAACTTTGAGGAGCCGTTCTCATCTTCAGCAGATATTGTTGTCGACAATCAAATAATAGATACAGTTCTGTCCCGCAACGGGCTAGAGGCCCACAGCTCTATACCCAATGCTGCACCATCGTTAACAGGCCAGGGACATTCAGTACATAAACAACATCGCTCGAGTAACATACGAGATATGTCCAAAGGCCCTAGATTGGACGATCTTCCAGGCTTTGTCGACAAGGTTCCGCAGAGAGCTGAGGATCATGTGCAAGCCCATGAGTACCAATTGCCTAAAAATATACGCAAGGCGTCAGGAACTACAAAGAAACGAAGTGGTGATGCTATTGACCCGAACAAGGGCGCCGCACCAGATTCGGATCCAAAGACTAATGCTTTAGAGACGCGGGAAGATCCTAATGTGCGTCCTTTTCTTGCGGAAGGTGGTATGACAGCAGTTTCTGAACCTACCTACAAACCTAACACCGAATCTGTCACTACACCAAACCCCGCAGAAAAGATAACGTCATGCGCCGCCCAAAAGATGTCGGTCATACCAAAAGCTACGCTGCATCCTAACATTGCTGATAAAAGCAAGCTTAGAAATTTAGTACCAGAGACTGTAATGGTTCAAGAAGCTGGATTTGAGGATAAAGAAAGTATCATGCATGCGGCGTGCTCGGATAATATCGAATCAGATAAGCTTTTGGTAAACATAACATCTAATGGTTCTACTTTCAACGCGACTGATCGCTTCATGGCTAAACTCATGCCGGCGGCAAATCAGCATCGACTAGAAACAGCCCCTATCAAGACGACCTCTAGTCTCGTTCTCCAACCATTGAAATTCCCCCCACCGGCTCAATGTTCCTCTAACAATGCCGAATTTAAGCAGTCAAGCTCAATTCCAGAAATTATCCCTGTTGAGCAAAAACGAAGTGATGATGCCGGCGGGTTTGTGTCGGCGAATCAAATAATAGAGAAAGAGGCGCAAAGTCATAATCACGGTCTTTCAAGGCCTAGAATAATCAATCCCGCAACTCGTGGAATATCAATCCAGAAGGCTGCAAAGGAAACCCTGCACGCACTAGTCCCGGCTGTTAATCACATAGGCCCACTCGCGGTGATCTCTCGAGGCGTCGGAAGCGGGAGGAACGATATGAACAACACACCAGGAGATTTTGGAGGCGAAACAGGCAGTAAAGGGCCATGGAGCAGAGAAGCTTTCGATTTATTTGGATTATGGAGGCCTCCTGTACAACAGCCATAAACAAATGCATACACCTTTCTCGTTCGCCCGCCAGGCTGTTAAGATTTCTGTCTCTCTAATGAGCATAAGGAGCAGCCGCTCAATCGTACGCTATTCAATCATACTGTCGTCAAGCCTTCGAATTTCAGATGGAACTTTCTTGAGCTATGAGCTACTGTCTAACAGCTACATTCAAGAAACAGCTTTACTACGGAGATTTGTGACAAGCAGAGGGACTCGCAGAAGCTCGTATGACTAGGTGACTTTTGGGCACAGAGCCAGCTTAAAGGGCGTCGGCAGGCGGTGCTCCCTCGTTTCAGAAAGCTCAATCGAGTTTCGTACACAAAATAATTAATTGCTTCGCCACACAGGTTGTCGCCGTCGCCTTCTTTCTCCTTGCTATTCTCACCCATATTTGCTAACGTAGGGAGTCAGATTAAGTCTTCGGTAGTCTATAGCACAGGACCTAATCTTGTTTGAAATGTTATTGGGAGGATGGTTTATGTATACCAAAATAATCCCAGTTCTCACAACAATGGAACTCATGTCTCGCGCGGCATTATGCAGCTTCTACCAGCCACATCTTCCAGAACTTTTCTTATCTCCACTGCAATTCTCGCTAGGAAACAGAAGAACAAGTACTTGCACCGCCCCTCATCCCATTGTTTTCCAATCATCGAAATCATTCAGGAGATCATGTTCAATTACAATATTGCATTTTTTGGATTATTAGTGTGGATGTCGTGCAGTTCACCGAAATCCCTGCGGCAGTCGTGGTAGGCTCGTCTAAGTTGAGGGCGCTGGGTAATGTGTCTACCGTGTAGCCTCATGGCTATAAGAAATATGGTAAGGCTCCTACCATCTCTTCTCTTAAAGGCAACAGGAACTCTCTGTCTGCGAAGTATCTCATATTATTACATTCACTGTAGAATGACTATTTCATAAAACACAGTTTCCGCGGGAGGCATTTCAACTTTTTAACCTTCAGCCTTACTTAGTCTCAACAATTACCACCCACTCATCCAAAGGTACAACCAACTTGTCAAAATAATTTACGGCGGACTAGGCCACCGAAATGCTTCCTCGACGGGACAAACATCGGCGGCCACCTTCATCTGGGCCCGGACTTCATCAGCAAGGTTTTTCCATAGGACCTCATCATAGCCCTTCATTGTCGCGCCAAACATCGTCTTCCTCTTCGTCGCAACGCGCCGTCGATTCCAAAAAGAAACCTGTTGCTCGAGACAACGACGAACCCAAAAAGAAACCTATTGATCCAGACAAAATCCAACGTGCTTCAGAGCTATATAGCGAGTTCCTTATGAAGGAAGGGCTGGCGCAACGATCCCGGAACCCTTATGCAACATCCCCCAGTAGTATTGGATCATTTGGTTTTTCTGGCCTACCTGGACCTCTCACCAATGGATCTCAATCATCTCAGGCCAAGACAGTGCAGTCCTTTGATGCAACTCCATCGGATTGGTCTTCCGTAATGTCATTTGATCCTGATAGTCAATATTCGGGGCAGTCTGGGCAAAACAAGGCAGTCTCTTATCAAGGCCATGCAGTATCACAGCGGACTAGGAAGAAGTTCGACCCTGTCTCTAAAGCTAAAACAGCTTTGATTCGATGTCTAGGAGCTTGCCAAAGTTGTAAAGTGCGGAGTGTCCCGGTATGTGGTCGAGGCTACCATGGTTGATGATTTGCCTAACTTGTTTCTCCTAGTGTCCCTTGGAACATCATGAAATGGAAACTCTAGTCCATGCCCAGCAATCAAGTTCTATCGCACAAGAAGCCGACTCACAGTACTATAATGTGACCTCTCCCACATACGAACCAGAGATTTCAAACAACCCCTCTGGACAAGCTACACCGGTCACTTCACGCGGAAAATATGAGCTGCAGGGAATTGGTGAGAGTTTTTTGGGCGTCGCACCGGAAATGCCCTGCGATCGCGAATCAATCTTTTCACTGGTAGATATGGAATCTAGTCACGACCAAATTCTACGGAGATCGTCTGCTTCAATAGATGTCCAGGCTCGTGCCGCCGCTCATTATTCTCATTTTCAAAACGGTGGCCAGTTCCCTCTAGGTGTCTGGGATGATTGGGTATTCAAATGCTACTATCTTAATGGCGAATGTCAGCGTTATTTCATGGACGAAGAAGCTCTCCAAACACACTTTGAGACTGCTCACTTCGAGTTTAATCGCATCAATCCATGCCGTCGATATATTTGCACTCATTGCTACGCTGTGAATGATCCTTTCTGTAATTGTGGTGGCACAGTCAAACAGTTCATCTGTGGAAACTACATCCGGAGCGCACAACTTCCACCCGAGCCGCCAACTAGACAGCCTAATTTTTACACTAATTTTGATACAGCATCGATATTATCAGACCCGTCTTATGCATATTCAGATTTTGAGCAAGGGCTTGGCTTAAATATCAACGAGGCTCAAAACTTTGACAATAGCGTTAACAACGTTCTTTACGGAGACGGTAGTAGCACTTACCGGAATTCTAATGCTGGTATACTCGGTGCCTATGCCTATGATTCTACGCAACCAGGAGGGAATAGATATAACAGAAATGTGTGGATGTCCACCCAAAATCGAAACAAGGCTGCTGTGATTCCTATACGCCATCTTGCAGTGAGGTTCGGAGATGGCTCGAAGCAACAAAAGATCTCGATTTTTATACTAGTATCCTTGATGCTTATAGTTACTGGCACACAAGTAGTCCAATGGATCATATCTACCATTTCGAAAATCGATGAATTCATGCCTAGTATCCCAACTCTAGGATTCATAGGTTTTCTAGTATCTTTCGCTACGACTTGGGCTACGAGACACATTCATTCAATCCATAAAGCGAAAAGGTATAAAGCGGTAAGTTCTGACGATGTTCCATGGCTCAAGGAAGAAGCTCTGACGATAGTCGTGTCCATAGCATCGATGTCCACTTCATGCATTTACGCCTCTAGCAGATCAATACGGACAGAGGGTCCCCCTTATCCTGATGCAAAAGAGAGTTTAATGATTTTATGAATCATGTAACCATGAATCTCATCCCGGCAACGGATAGCAACCACTTTCTAACGAGTAATGGACATTACGATAATGATCGGCTCGACAAACACATCACAGTCTCGCGAGCCAACGAGAAATAGATAACAAATACAGATCCCGAAAGACCATTCATTGTCGAATATGAATTGAGGCATTGAATGTTGGGTGATACGCGGCACACTCGATTTAGAATCCGGCCTTTTCTCTCAGTCACGAGACAACCACGCATATCCCTTTCACTTATGAATTTCTTTAGTTTTATGATTTCGCATTTAGCATGGGATGGAATGGGCGTGGACTGTCCTTCCCCTTCGTAGTTTTATGTTGGTCTGAATGTATCATGCTCAAACACAACACAATTACAGAAAATTACCTGCATTTATCTTCTCATTATTTCTTTTTGCTGACGTTTTGGGGTATTGTTGCGGTAGCGTACTGGCATGTGGATCGGGAACAGTGTCAATTTTGGTCTTTCCTTTTTCCCTTTCTTTTTCTTTACCAAGGTGTATGAAATAAGGACGCAACATGAAGGATGAATGAACAAATTTGCTTGCAAAATACTATGCTAGTGTACGAGGAGTCACGACAGCGACGAGGTTATAATTAGTGAGATTGTAGTTAGCATTATTGAGGGTATTCCAACGTCTGCAAGACGATTATGACATTATCTAGTGCAGTCATCGTCACCATTGACTTATTTCTGACATAGCAATGCTTGTAGTATTAATTGGTGGCTCTCTACGACTCAGTCTACTTGTGTTAAATTTGGCGGGCATTGGCATGAGGACTATTTTCTCACCCCAAATTTCTTATAGTCCGGCTGAGTCATGCATTAGTGATAAGTAAGCTTCTTGATAATCTTCATTTGGATCCTCAATTTTGATTTGCTTGCTTTGAAATACGATCCATCTGTTAAACCATGAACAAACTACTGGAATCTTCTGGAGTGACGCACAAAGTCCTCGTGTAACACGTGATTATCAATATCAAAATACCCCGCAATGCAGCGGTGAGACATCTGATTAAAAGATTACAAATTCAAAAGGTCTTACTTGCTTTCCTCGTTCGATGTTGCGTCTGCGACAGCGAAAAAGAAGTTGAATATGTGTTCATTCTCTGGTCCGATTGGTAATGGAGTTCAAAACTGTCCGCAGATGTGCGAGTCGGAACCGGACATTTGTGTGGGGATGGATACTTGTTGTACCTCTGTTGGACACCAACCCACTTTGAGATCCATAAATAGGAAAGAGCAACCTCATCTACCCTTCCTTCGACAATATATAACTTCACTAAAAGCCCAGTGATTCTTGTATGTTTCTATCTTCATCTCTACAACGCATTCTTCTAAAGACAATAAAGTATAGAACCTCTTCAAACATCCATCCATAAACGTACATTTGTCTATCTTTCCAAAAATGTCTCTCACACTCTACGACATCTCAGTTCCCGTTTTCATCAAAAACCTCAAGTCATTATTGAGTCAGTCTCACCTGCTTCACCAATTTCACCAATTTGTTTTTTGCATATTGACTAACACTATCTTCATAGAATACCTCGCAAAGGGACAAGCACATTTTGAGAAAGATGAATCAAAAATCGTCCATGCGAGATTGGTCGAAGATATGGGAGATTTGATCTTCCAGATCCATCGTATCACTGATTCAGCCAAGGGACTGGCTGTTAGAATTGGTGGTGCTGAGAATGTCGTCTTTGAGGATGACGTGACGGATGTGAGTTTGGTTTTTTGTTCTTTTTCAGATAAGGATTAGGGAAATGGAGACACGTGAGAGAAGATTATCCATCAAGTGGTGGTGGTATCTTTGGCGCTCACCTATAGGCTGGAAAAAAGTAGGATATTAGGATCTGGTTTCCGTAAAGGTGCAAAACTCAGGCTAAAAGAGCTTGACATAACTGGTATCACCATCCACAGCCTCGTTTTCCTTCCATTTTACATTCTCCTTATCTTGACTTTCGAATCTTGACTTTGCCAGAAAGTCAGAAAGTCCTCTGACAAAATAGCAAATCATCATGCTGACATTCTTCACAGTTTGCAGGTATCTACACCCGCATCAACCGCACAATCGAGATTCTTGAATCCCTCCCCCCCACCTGTACAGATGGCAAGGAAGACGCAGAAGTAGTGATGAAGGTCGGACCCCACGAATTAAAATTCACCGGCAAGGAATATGTTCTGGATTTCGCCACCCCTAACTTTTACTTCCATGTCGTTACTGTTTATGATATTTTGAGGTATGTCTTGTGTTTTCAGTGTTTCCTCCGAGCTGCGGTCCGATCGCATTCAGAATGTCCCAGTTCATGAAACCGATGAGTTATTCAAAAGTTTAAGACGATGTTTTGCGTTTGAATACTGGATTGTCTCCAAGCTGAAAGCTCACATTCTGTCTTCTAATTGGGACTGTTAAACTACTGCGTATAAATAGCCGAAGATATGCAGACGACCTCCGATCAAGAGAAATAAAATATATGCTAACACGAGCGTCTTTACAGAAAGGAAGGTGTAGCCGTCGGAAAGGCAGATTTCCTCGGAAGAGTCTAATTCGGGATACGAATCAATAGACGCGTGAAAGAAGTTTGACCATCGCAATAAAGGTTTTGGTAAATTCGACTCAGTAGCATAGATTTGGGGCCATGTTACCGGTGAAAAAAATGAAAAGATATCCTCATGTTCACTGCCTTTTCTATTTTTATTTTTATTTGTTTGAAAAATGTGATGTCTTCTCTCAAAAGTCTGAAATTCTTTACCTCTCCTCCCACATATCCTACTACACAAGTGTCGAGCCTCGGAAAGCACATTCTCGGTTTCGGAATTCTTTTTATGTATTCATATTTAACACAATGAGTACCTGACTAACCCTAGATGGAAAACCTTAGTTGGTTTTTCACTAAGAGTAAAGATCATAATTAGTAAACCGCTATCCATCTAGACCAGATACTCCAAAGAAAACGAAGGAATAATTAGCAAAAGAAGATATTCCTCAATATCTATCTCGATGTGAATTACCGCGTCACCATCGAATATCTTATAATTAATTGTCAATTAATTGAAACCTATTTTATGGGGAGATATCTTGACGTTACGCTAGTAGGTATAACATTCACGGTCTATATCATCTCGAACACCCCTTTCCGCTCAATCATACTTTCTATCCATGTGTCATGTCCTCTCATTATGTGACATCATACCTTTTATTCTCTCCCATTCTTGCACGGAGAGGAAGATGAAAATATCAGAATATAGGTGATTGGTTCAATTTTTTTTTTTTTCAATTTTTTTTTCAATTGTAGTATTCTGAGGATGAGGCGTCGAGGAGAGATGCGGGATCATCAGGTTACTCTCCGAGTCAAGTGCTCGAGAACGAAACGCCCTCTGCAAATAAATGAACAATGAGAATGATATATCTGATCCTTTCGAACATTCCTAAGCGTTAAGACTGTACGAGAAGAAAGTGAACGATGACGGTAAAAATTTGTAGGTTAGGTCTGAGTCGAACCTTGTAGTGCAGGGAGAAAGCTTGGGAGAATCATCGATATTTAATCCGTGAATCATGGGGTAAGATTCTGGCCTGGGCGATGAATTGCAGGTGAAGTCATTCGTGGATTACTATATTCTATAAGGTCGTGAAAATCGTGGAGTCATACTATCGTGCTTTTTGTGTATATAATGGATATCCTTTGCTCGTCCTTGTTCTTTTTCCTTTTCTTCTTCAACATCACGTCTCCATAACACCACATCCTCATCGACGATACATCCCATCGACGGTACATCCCCATCAACGACGCTAGATTATCATCAACGATATCAAACAAATCATCGAACCTCAAAACCTCTCGAGAACAAGAAACAAGCCATGTTGTTTCGGATCCTTTTTAAATTGCCGCCCTTCCATAGCCAGTATGTCAACGACTTATCATTATAAGAGACGCAGGAGCGACGGCTAATGTGTGCATGTTATTTATTAGTGAGACAAGCAGAATGATCCTCCGGTTCCTCAAATTTTACCAATTCGAATGTTTAGAGTTCAAAGACTTTGCTCGACCGCCTCCCGATCTTAAAACCACCGAAGAAAAGCTCTCCAAACTTGTCAAGTGGATGGAGACTCCTATGCCTAACGCACTTTGTTTTTTTTTCTGAAGACCCACCCTCTGAGACTCCCCCTGACTCATCCGATTTGCCACCAATTTCATCAAGCCATACCGGTGATGTTACGAAACTCATTATATCCGAGCCGTGCAAATCACCTCGCTCACATCGCTGGCATCCTGCATGCTGTATCTCGGGACTTTCCATTCAAGAAGAGCCAGTAATTCAAGCCATCCGTTATTTGGTAGCACAATTGTTGCAGATATATGGTGTTCATAAGAAGTTAGCATGCAAGCACCTTCCTGATGTCTTGAGCAGTAGTGGGGCCATTAGAAGTGGAGCACGGTGTGTTCGTGAATTAATAGGGGCACTGGATGTACAGAAAGCAAGAATTCTTGTCGTTATTGACGATTTTCACTACCTTCATGGTCCTGAAAGCAACCATAAAAGAGATAAGGTTTGGGAGGACCTTTTCAAAGCTCTGAAATGTCACAAAGCTTGTGATCCGGACGAAAGTAAGACTCAAGTGAAGGTGTTCATTAGAAGCTCGGGTAGCGAGGATGTTCTCCATAAACTGGGATTCTCAGGAGTAATGGTGGGACCTGACAATTCTAGTAGAAATTTTCCGTATAATCATTTACTGGAAGCGATGGCAAAAAGATAAATATGCCTGGAATATTATTTTAGGAGGTCCCGGCATTGATACTACGTATATCCGGAAGACAGGAAGGGTGGCTCATAATATTGCTGCAGATATGGCAGATCCGTGTGTCTTGAGAAGCAGTTAACTAGTGCACATCGATAGCAAATAAATGGTGTGATTTTTCCAAAATTTATTCCAAATCGCATTCAAGTGACTTGACTACTCAGTCTGTAACAAAAACCACTTGGTTCCATCTCACATCAAATTCCACACCCACGTCTACAATAATGTGAGAAGCCCAATCAAGCCCAAGCCGATGAAGTATCATTCGACACATTCCCAAAGCATAACTATATGCCCAATCACTCAGATAGACGAGTATGACCTTGATCATTTTCCAAACATGAAAGGTCAACGACAGGAACATCAGCATCTTACACAAACCAAATACACAAGCCAAAGTCCCAAGCCTTCAAAAAGTCCCAGCGCCATCCTCAAACCCAACATTCAGAATCCAAAAACAGTCAGACTCCAAAAGAAAAAGAAAAACACAGTTCCTTGTACAAATCAACTCACACCAACTTCATACCTCTAGCATACATCATACAAATAACATATTCCAGCTGAGAACATTGATGGTGTATCACATTAAGAGATATGATTGCGTGGATCTTTTGAGAAGGTAGTTGGAGTCGGGGAGTTGTATTTTGGATGTTGATTTGGATGTTTCAAGGATGTCGGACGTCAGACGTCTTCAGTTTTCAGTTCCATGAGGTGGTGATGCACGGACCAGGGGACCAGGGGACGTTTTTAGTAGGTACAATACAACAACCACCACCCGAAAAGAGAATGGGATAAGTTTATTAGCAGTCCATGTCTATATTCCGTTGTTCTTTAATAAAGCAAGAAGCCAAATCTCACCAGATTCAATAAGATATTGTGTATTATTAGTTGTATATATTTCCATAATTATTACAATCGTTTAGTAGTATGTCTATGCAATGTATCATTCCAGCATTCATCTTGGTTTAAGATATCCTCATCCCAAACATCAAGTCCACTGCTGTAGTAAAAGAAAAACTCCGAGCACATATACATCTTGCATATAACTCATAATCTGGACGAAAAGATGACAATCGCGTCAGTCCAATACCACTCCACCCTCCGTCTCAAAACGCCCAGACGTTAAGCCAAAGGCTTTCTAGCAACCATCAAATACATAGGTGTGAACAAATCCTCCTTAGCACCTTGAACCAAACAATCAGCAGCCACAGCTAATGAATCAGCTGTCTTTTGTGTTCCTTGTGGCGCCAATTTCAAATACTCCAAAACACCAACAAATTTGTGTACTATTCCTCTTCCAGTCTTGGTCATACGAGCAATAGTGAAGAAATCTCCAATGGTACCCATATGTTTGAAGTCACCGGCCAAAGGATAATACCAGGGAGTAGCATCTGGTCTCTTGGCCAAATCCTCGTGGAGTACGAGTTCAAAACCAGCGGCTCTGATGGCGGCGATACCCTCGGAAATCTTGACCATATTTGAAATTCCGTCACCCAGCTCGATACCGAGACGAATCTTACGGTGGTGCTCGTTGTCATTATCGTAGTTATCGGTCATGAGCCATTCGTAGACACCAAAGGTTCCACCTGGCTTGAGAACCTTGAAAATTTGGGAATAGACACCCTCGAGGGATGGTGCGTGAACAGTGGCTTCAATTGCGTAGACAGCATCGAAGGAGTTTTCTGGGAAAGACATTTGCTAGAATCCTATTAGTTATGATCTAAAAGTCCAAGGTAGATATCAATGGAGATGCGCAAAGCCTTCAACAGTACACACGGTGTTAATTGTCTCATGGCTTGTGCTCCAAGCTCTGAAGTAGCAAATACTTTAAAAATGCGTGACATCATGTAGACTCTGCATTTCTCCATCTTATGAATTTGTAAAAGAAAAGCAACGTACCATGAAATCTCCTTTAACAAACTTCAATTGATCAGCCATACCTTCCTTTTGCGCATATCGAGTTGCGCGTTGAATTTGGTAATCATTGTTGTTCAACCCAGTAATATGTGCTCCAGTGAACTTAGCAATCTCTCTCGCGGGTCCACCGACACCACATCCAACATCGAGAACTTTGTCGCCATCCTTGATACCAATCTTGGCTGCGAGGTAATGTTCATGACGGGCAATGGCTTGATAGAAAGGTTCACCGTATGCGAAACGACAGAAATGGAAAGATTGTCCCCATCCGTATTCGTAAAGATCAGTCGCGAGATTGTAGTAACTATGCAGATATTAGAATCGGACCCTGTTTGCAATGACGCATAAACTTACTGTCTTGTCAAAGTAGCATATTCAGCGACTCTTGCATCTCTATCCTCTTTGGTTTCATCCTTAGCAGACTTGTTGTCAAAGTGCTTGAAGTATTCATCAACAGCAGCTTTTTGAGCTGAGGAATCTTTTCCCATCATAGCACGGAAACCACCCTCAGAATTGGCGGAATCTCCATGCATTGCTTTGTTGAAAGCGGCATCGCGGGAGTGATCCTCATTCTCAAGTCTGGTTGTAGCCATTGTAAAAGTTGTTCAATTCGTGAATTAGAAGATGTATTACTTTAAAGAAAGATGGATTCGAGTTGATCGAATGTAAAAGAACTGAATTAAAGTGAAGTAAATTTGAATAGATGAAGCTGTGAGTTACTGAGGAAAGGGGAATTTCTGAAAGATATTTATCAACACCATTGAAATTATGGCCAGGTAATTTGGCTACCCCTGGTTGTTTGGCGAATCGTATTCGTGTGCTAGTCCCAAATGAATATCTGAAAGGGGACTCAAGCCTCCAGTTGGTCAAGGGACCTGAACCCATGAATGGGGAATTTTCGATAGGCTGCGGGACAGCAAATTGTGCAGATTAGCCTTGAAAGGCTGGGTAATTTAATCGTTGGCATCTTCAGATAGATGTAAGGTTACGGAGTAGGGAAAAAGGAACGGTGAATGAGGGATGAGAATGATGATTTTGACCATAGTAGAAGTTCTGCAAAGTACTCATCTGAAGACTGAGCATTGAACCGCCGTCTAAAGAGACCTACAGGAGTTTAGAAGAGCTGGAGGATTAATTAGCCAATTGATAAGTTTGATTTGTGAGGCTAGATCTATCTTTCAGCCTTATCACGTGCAAACTGATTACTCTACCTAGCCATCTGCTGAGTAAAGTTTACTGATCTCGAATTTATTCGCCTCTTCTTCAGCCTTTCCCATATCAAATCATCAAAACATCAACGTCACTGTGTCGCAAAAGACAATCTGAGATATTAAATATCAAAACCTATCTCCTAAATATCTCGTAGCAACTCATACTCATATATCACCCTCAACATGCCACCACAAATCAAACAAGACCTCAATCGCTCTGGATGGGAAACCACCGACTTCCCTTCGGTTTGTGAAAATTGTCTTCCAGATAACCCCTTCGTGCAAATGATTAAACAAGACCACGGCGAAGAATGCAAAATCTGCACACGACCCTTCACAGTCTTTCAATGGAAGGCCGATCGGACAGCCCGCAGCAAGCGCACCAATATCTGTCTAACGTGCGCGCGATTGAAGAATTGCTGTCAATGCTGCATGTTAGATCTGAGTTTTGGATTACCAATTGTGGTTCGAGATGCGGCGCTGAAGATGATTGCGCCGGGCCCGCAGAGTGAGGTTAATAGGGAATATTATGCGCAGAATCATGAGAAGGAGATTGAGGAAGGGAAGGGTATGGAAGAGTACGAGAAAACCGATGAAAAGGCTAGAGAACTCTTGAGGAGGTTGGCGAATAGTCAGCCTTACTTTAGAAAGGGGAGAAGGATGATTACGGATGGGGAAGGTAGTGGGAGCAGTGTTGCAGGTGGAAGTGGAAGTGAGAAGGGTATGGCTTTGGCGGCCAAGGGACCAGGACCAATACGAACACGAGATGGACAGCCGAGCAGGGGTGCTGGCCGGGGAGGTAGAGGCGGGATGAGAGGGGGGAGAGCTTTCCCTAGTGCAGCACAATTACCTCCTGGTCCTCAGGATATCCTGCCACCTTCCGATAAATCGATAACTTCGCTATTCATTACTGGCGTAGAGGACGACTTGCCAGAGTACAAAATCAGGGATTTCTTCTCGCCGTACGGGAAATTAAGATCATTGGTCTGTTCGCACATGTCACATTGCGCATTCATTAATTACGCGACAAGAGAAGGTGCCGAAGCTGCAGCAGAAGCATTACAAGGGAAAGCTATAATTGCAGGCTGTCCATTGAGAGTACAGTGGGGTAAACCCAGACCAATTGGCACCATGGATAAGGATGAGCGCATAGCCACGGGTAGAGAAGGACGATCAGCGTTTTCGAGTTCGGGTTCGGGTGCACAGAGGAGAGCGATTGAGGGTGGTGCTTCACAAGCTGCAGCTCCTCAGGATGATTTGGCCAGTATGTCTGCTGTTGCTGCTCCACCGGGTGCTGGTGACGTGCAATATGCTAGTCTGGCTGGTAATTAGAGGTCTTGATGAGCGGGATTTGAGTCACCGGAGTTTGGGAGTTACAAAGCCAAACGGCATGAAATGGAGTGGAGCGCTCTTTTGTATTTTTAGAAATACAGTGCATATAATGACAATATTGACCTACGTGGTCACAATTTGAATCAATCTCGCTCTACATCAGCCTCTGTATGAAACATCCTCGCTATCCATATCACTTTTAAATGCCAGCCCTCCATGTCTTACATTTACGTTCCCCTTCCTATCTTCAACTCTCAAGGTTTCCAGAAGACCATGTATCCTTAAGATGGCCTAGTCCTTACAAGTCTTCCCATCAATCGTAACATTCTTTCCATTCGGCATCTTAATCGTATCATTATCTCCTCGCTCCGTATGTTCGTGAATATTCAACTCTGTTATTTCTTAGCTTCAACTTCCTTCTCTCCCAAATCCCATTCTTTCTCATGTTTCTCGAAAGTCATAGCCCCGCTAGATATGTGATAAAAATTTAGCACCTACTATATTTCTCATCACCCTCTGCTTTCTGTCCCTGTACCACATTATGCCTCAGGAATTTCGCAACATCTTCTGCATGCGCGATAGCAGCTATTGATTCCGGTGATTCGGGAGCAAGAGATCGATTGGTGAGGAAAGTGCTACGGGCCTGTTCGCGGGCGGAAGTCAGGATCGCGATATCTCCTGTTGATGTATTAGATACTGAAATGTTTTGAGGGAAAGAAAAGTACGGACCATTGAAGGCGATCCTAGTTGCGCGAAGAAGGTGTCTGTAGGCTGCTAAAGCCATTTTTTTTGTTTACGAACTACAGAAAAGATTTTGATTAGTACATGTAATCGTTATTCTTTGAAATGAAGTTCAACAATAGTGTATTCATCGTCAGTTTAAATGAGGACTACCTCGAATATTAGTCTACAAGTAACAATGAAACTCGCACTGAAGGCGTGCTGCGTTTTGTGGCAAGAGGCCTATGGAAACCTAGTTGCGGCTTAAAGATTTAGGGAGGCCTGTGAGAGAAAGCAGAGGTATAAGCAGTGTCCAATATGCCCGCAACTGCCAAAAAGCTCGGGGTTGACATTGATCTTGCTTTGTTATGATCATCCCCTCACAATCTGAATAGATGAGCATCATCGTGAACTCGAAGGCAAACCGCCGCAGTCTTCCAAATTTGCCACAAATATCACAAATCAACCAACGGACTTTCGGACAAATGAATGCTGACCATAGCCAGAGTATAAATCCATTAGGAACATCCCGTATGAGTCTCACAACAGGGCTTCTACTTCACAAAATGGACTGGCGAAGAAAAATGAATGGTTGTGTTTCGCAGCAGGCCTTGGAACATCCGTTGGCCTCGAGGAGCAGATACTAACGTCACTATTTCCCTGCCCTACGCCTTTTATATCCCAACATTGCGTGGACAGACGACCCGATCAAAAATTATTCGGACTATCCATGAGAATATCCAGGTTTAGATACAACATGCCCTAGTTCTTCTGCGAAATACGAGACCATTGAAGAACGCAATGAAACTACATTGTTCTACATAAGGTTGCCTAACAAGCCCAAGCTCTTCGGCAGAAACCAAAAGTTGTGAAGGATCCAATAATTCCGTCACTACTGGTGAACGCCAAGGTCAACTAGCCACTACGCCGATAATTATTTGGTGCCCCTTACGGGGGCAAACACTACAAATTTATTAAGGAATAAAAAGAAGACAAAAAGAAATGCTACTCAAGCCTTGCTGCATTTACACTCTCCACAAGAACAGGGCCACTGTCTAACTATCCGCTCAAGTACTGGAAAAATCCGATGAGGCTATCCCTACTAGTGAATCTCGAGGTGAATTTCCTGCTCCTTTCACGAATACCAACGAAGTACACGTAGCGAGAACTTTTGTAAGAGTGACTGGAGAGTAGCAAGCTCGGACAGAGGAACGTACTATAGCTGCCGTAGCACTAGATGCACTAGGAAAAGCAGTCCTTCGCAGAAGTCGTGACCTCTTCTTAAACCAGTCTTCACCCACTTTCAGCATTGCCAGAAATGTGACATGGCATGACCCGAATCTAGACTGGAGGCAGTAACGCAGTCCTATGATTAAAGAAAGCAGAAGAATGCCGAAAGACTAGATAACAGCACAAATTGGATATCGAAGCAAAGCAAACAATGAGGGAAAGGTGGAAGGCAAGAAGAGACACAGTAAGAGACCTGAACTAAACTACGTACCTTTAAAGACTTTGAGGAAAGTTAAGGAGATAGAACTCAAAGCTACCAATGAGAGTGGGAAGACCGTAGTTTGGTTCACGTATACCTTACAAAGCTGTAAGATGCCAAAGATCTTATACAGAAATCTGTTACAAAAACTAAGCGGTGGGAGAAGCTATGCTGAACGATATAGGTTAATGGAAGAACAAGTTCGGAAACAGCGAGACCGTAATGTGCAAATTGCCACGCTAGAAACTCTGTCAGTTTGAATGAAAAGACTGGAACTCTGATTGAGAATTGCGAGGAAAGAGTGCAACGTGATTTTCGATACAGCGCAAGATTCAAAACGAGATCTCCCGCTGAAAGACTTTGGCCTGCTTAAGTAAGCATTTCTTAGTCCTAGGATTGGAGAGCACGCTGAACAGGTGGAAGTAGAGCGCGATATTTAAAAGTCGTATATAATCTACAACATAACCCTTTACATGATTTCAAGCCCTTTTTCTACTCAGAAATCCAAGTCTTCAACCTTAATTGAGGGCATGCAAACATTTAGTTTCACGTTGAAGTTGGTTGGCGAAGCCCACCTCACCAGACGGCAACATATCGCACGCCAAACTTGCATATCTTCAATAGAACTTCTCCCGGTTTACTGTATTCCTAGAAATCAGATGAGACTACAAATAAAATAGGTTGATGATTCGTTTATTCCACGAAGAAAGAAAATAAACCCAAAAGTATTATGGGAATAATTAATTATCAAATTGTGTATTTATTATTGATGCTGAGTTGCCTTTCCTCTGTATGTATATTTATTCTGCAAGCATTATCTTTTATCGGCATAAAATCTAAGGCGGTGAGGCTAGCGAACAATTTTTTCGGTCCTAGCATTCTAGCCTTTTCTTTCTCCCCTCCAACTTTGTATATAGAACACTCAATATTAATAACAATGGCGTCCCATACCCAAGTTGCTTTACCTCTCCCTGTCCTCCCAGAAGGATGGTCCGCGGAGAAGGATTTCAAGGCCGTTTCTAGCATTTCTGCTGCAACTCAACGAAGCCTCGAACCTGTTGGTCCTCACTTTCTCGCCCACGCTCGCCGAGCTCGTCACAAGCGTACCTTCTCCGAGGATGACCGTATCGAGGCCCAGAACAATGTCAAGAAGGTTGAGGATGATGATCTTGGAGAGATCAGCGAACCTGAGGACCCTATGATGTTGTCCCGGGATGCCAAGGACTGGAAGGTAAGTTCAACAAACACTTTCTTGCCCCAGCGCACTTTTACTAACACTCGATAAACAGAACCAAGATCACTATGCTGTTCTCGGCCTCAGCAAATACAGATACAAGGCAACTGAAGAGCAAATCAAGAAAGCACACAGAAAGAAGGTCTTGAAGCATCACCCAGATAAGAGAGCTGCCACTGGTGCCACAGAAGACGACAACTTCTTCAAGTGCATTCAAAAGGCCACCGATCTCCTCCTCGATCCCGTCAAGCGTCGTCAATTCGACTCCGTCGATGAAGCGGCCGATGTTCCACCACCATCCAAGAAAGATCAAAAGGACAAGAAACTCTTCTACAAGAAGTGGAGTCAATGTTTCAAGGCCGAGGGTCGTTTCTCCAGGATCCAGCCAGTGCCCAAGTTCGGTGATGACAACAGCTCCAAGGAGGAAGTCGAGAATTTCTACAACTTTTTCTACAACTTCGATTCATGGAGATCATTTGAATACCAAGACGAGGATGTTCCAGATGACAATGAGAACCGTGATCAAAAACGACACATGGAGCGTAAGAACAACAACGCACGCAAGAAGAAGAAGACTGAGGATTCTGCCCGTCTAAGAAAATTGTTGGATGATGCTTCCGCTGCCGATGAGCGTATTAAGCGATTCAGACAAGAAGCCAGCAAGGAAAAGAACAAGAAGAAGTTCGAGAGAGAGGAGGCTGAAGCTAAGGCAAAGGCTGAGAAGGAAGCTCAAAAATTGGCCGAAGAGAAGGCTGCTAAAGAGGCCGAGGAGAAGGCCAAGGCCGACAAGGAGCAAGGAAAGAAGGCTAAGGAAGCTGCTAAGGCCGCCGTCAAGAAGAACAGACGTATCTTGAAGGGAAGTGTCAAGGACGCCAACTACTTTGCCGGAGCGGGAGACGCATCAGCAAGTGCCATTGATGGTGTCTTGAACGATGTTGAATTGGTTCAAGGCAAGATCGACCCTGATGAGTGCGCCGCTTTGGCTGGCAAGCTCAACGGCTTGAAGATCGCAGATGAGATCAAGGCTGTCTGGAGTGAGGAGGTCAAGAGATTGGTTGGTGCTGGTAAGCTTAAGGAGGGAGAGGCCAAGAACCTTGCTTAGGTCTTGTGCTAATCTTGTACTTGTACATGATGCAACGTTGTTGGGAAAATAATTAGATATAGAATGATATATTCATGACCTTTCTAGAGAATACTGTCCTGTTTCCTGTGATTGTATGTTTGCGTGACTGTATGCTTCCCTGTATGGTGTGCAACTTACAGGTCCGTGTCTGAGACTCTGAGGCGAAGCGACAGAGTTAGCTACTATTTCACCTCTACCATCATTTAGTCGCAGCTCGCCTCAACATCTAGGCGGAAGCCAGGGAAATTCATATTCCCCTCTCCTTTCAAAAATTATCAGACGCAGAAAATATTCCCCCCCAACCTCATTCCTCGAACCATAGTTGCCCTCCCCCGAATATCCCTTCATATCATTATATTCACATCCATATCTACACAGCACAGCTCATGTAACTCATAACACATCACACATCACGTAGTATCACATCACATCACATCACCGATGAAAACGCACATAAGTCAAGTCAGTCAGTACTATTGATGTTAATATTTCTGATTGATAGCTAAGTAACTAGGTAAGTAGATAAGCTGGAGGGGAAAATGGCAAATTAAAGGAGTGACAGTTCGTGTTTGTCAAGTGACAGCGAAATCGCGATGAAAATGGTATGGATTGGGTAGATGAATGAATGAATGAAGGGCTTGCTGTGTGGTATTTTGTCTTTTTGATTTGGAAATTGGTTGATAATCATGGATAAGTGTAATTTTTGGGTATGTAAAATGCTAATATTGCGTTATTCGTGATTCTGATTCGTGATTTGTTGTTTCGTGAATTCGGAAAGAAATGAGAATTGCTAAATAAGTATTGATGATACGTACTGCTTAGATGAGATGTGCGTAAACCGCATAGGGGGGGGGGCGATATTTGTGGCTTTCAAGCTTCCGATAGGAGGTTTACTTGCTGACAGAAGGCTCGGCTGATTTGCGGTGATGCAAAGTATGGAAGACTGCGAGAGTTTTGCTGTGGACTTTGAGATTGAAGGCTGGTGCGTCAGCGGAAGAAAGCAGAAAAATGAGAAGGGTCAGACATCGCTATCCGAATCATTCTCAGCTTCTAATTCCTCATCGAAATCACGATCCTTCATAAGATCATCAATGTCAGGAATAGCATCCTCTTCCTCTTCTTCTGCCTCGGTGGTATCGGAGATGCCTGGTTCTGGCTTCAATTTATCTTCCTTGAGCTCATTGGGAGATCCGTTCTGCCACTCTCTGTAAAGAGCTTCGATCTTCATTGGTAGTATTCCCTGCAATTTGACTTTCGTCGACGAGGTTTTCTGCCTACTGCTTCTGCGGTCGCCACCCATGGTATGTTGGTCAAGAGTGGCAGTCATTTCATTCTTGAATCCCTCCATGACCTCAATGTACTTTTTTTCGAATTGGTTGTGGAGATCTGCACACATCTGTCGAAGCGTAGCCTCTAATTTTCTGCCACACTCTCTGTACATAAGTCTACCTCCGAGACCATCCACGTGAATTTTGTGCGTAGCTTTGTTGCGTGCATAGTGTCCCCGGCCTGCTCTAATGTTCAGTCATCTCGTCTATAGATAGTGATAGAAAACTCACCCTTTTCAGCGCCACATATGTGATAAATGGGCATCCAAGCATCTACACAGATTGGTTTTACCATTCTCCATGCATCTTTTGCTGCCGCCTCAAAATCCGCAAAGATAGAATCAGCTCTGACTTGGAGTCGACGTACATTCCGAAGGATGCTATCGTGCAGGTACTCAAATGCTTCACGTAGCGAAGGCGAGACACCTAATGCTGCAGACATGAGGTTTTCTGCAAAATCGGCGAGGCGCTTCTCGGCCTCTTTAACGTATTGCAAAACTACAATAGGCATGTCTACGTGAATAGTCTGTGACCATTCTTTCTTGATCATATCAACAAACTCACCGTTCCTGATCCAAGTTAGTAAATTGACATAATATTCGGCGCGACCGACTTACAATTGCTCATTCCAGTCGAGCAGACCAGCGCGAGAGCTCTTGAATACTCCCTCGTTCTTGTTGAGAGCCCGATGTGTACTCCAGACTATTGGGCGGGAAACCCATGTGGTTTTTGTCACTATTTTTCGAAGTTTCGTAGCTGCTTTGGTCGAAATCTTTGGAAAGGAACTTAGAAGATGCTTGTCAACCAATTCTTCAACCGAATTGCCGGTCGTAATATGCAGCTTAGCAAAACTCTTGGTGCATAATGTTAGTCTGGAACATATTGTCATGGTATAGAACATACCTCATCAATACTACTGGAGACTAGGGATGCCCTTTGGTCCAGCATTACTCTCTCCTCAGCCGTCATTTTGAAAGATGCAGATGTATCTTCTAACCACTTTTGTAGCCGAGCAAAAGCACTGTAAAGTTCCGTATTAAGTGCAATGCCGTTTTGGAGGCGAATTTCCCATGTGGTTGAGATCAATGCATCTCGTAAACCCGGAATTCCTGTGTCGAGTTTAGTTTTGAACCCACGTCTCATTGCTCCAACTTCTTCTCCTCTGACTAAGTTCATAAATGCGAGAGCTGAGACACAATAAACAGGCAAAGGTCTTGGGGACTTTTCATCACTGAGTTCCTTTCGAGCAGTTTCGTAGTCTTTGGTGATTGAAGAGACGTGAAAATTATTCTGATTCACAATGCATCGGTTTCTAGTGCGGAAATCCGCATTGAGCTTTGCCTTTTCACAGTTCGCCTTTTTAGTGTGCATCTTAGACGACTCACTATTCTCTTTATTGAGTTGGCCAAGTTTTTCATGGCGGTATTTCTGCCACGCTAGATACTCCTTAACTAGCCTTCGGTCTTCAGGAGAAGCACCAGGACCGGCTAGAATGATCAGAGCTGTGCTAATATGGAGAGATAAAGATCATAACATACCTGATGGTTTCGCGTCCCGCTTGCGCTTCTTATTCTGACGCTGAGATTCAGTCCAGGCGGTGATTTTATCGAATTCGTCCTTCAATCCTGCCAAATTATTCTCGACTTGCACCAAGTGTTTCTCTAGCTTTCTAATGGCCGACTCCTTTTCCCTCAACTCATTTGTCAGTTGGGTAGCTTTTTTGTCATTCGTTTTGCTGGCTTCGAGATCCTCAAAAATGGCTTTATCCAGTTCTGGATGGTCATCGACATACGATTGCGTGTCAAGCGATGCATCTGTCTGAGTCACGATGAAGAAAATTGAATCTTTCAAATAAAGTCCATCCAGCTGCATAGTACGTCGCTGAACATCATTAAGGATGTCTTTAGCTCCCTTGTCTGTGGCAGCACGTTTGGCAGCTGAAGTGACACAGCAAAGAGCTAAGTTTTTCATGTACTGTGCGGCCATTTGCGATCTTGCTGCACTCGTGTCGTGGCTTCCTGGCAAATCGACGAGTACGATTCCTGTCTTGAGAATATCTGCCTGGATGTAAAGCTTGACAACTTTCACAAGCGGCCAAAGAGAATATGAAAATCCATCACCTATTTCCTTACTCGTATCAATGAAAGGCTTGATGCTCCTCGAAAACTCTTTGAGATTGTTCTTCTCAATGATTCTTCTTGGTCCCAACATCTTCCTGGCGTTAGAATCTTGCAAGAGCTCGTTCACGGATAGATTCTTGAGTGCATTCAACGATACCAGTTGCTTGAACACACACCTGTACTTTTCGAATGTGTTATCCATTCGTTGTTTGAGCTCCGGATCCAGTTCACCATCTTCTTCCTCTTCTTGGACATCCCAAACTTTCTTATCCTCAAAGAGCCTCTCAAGTTCCCTTCTTACCTCGCTCTCCTCAATGGGGAGCACCTCTGCAACGTAGCGATAGTCAGATCTGGCATTATGAGAAATTTCAACAATGACAGCCGTTGAAGCCGAGTCATGACTGACTGGTAAAAGACTCTCCTCGGACAAAAGTGCATTGATGAGCGAGGACTTGCCATCCCCACTTGCACCTAGAAAACCGATATAGATAGGATGCTCCTTTTTTTGCTCCATGACTTTTTCTAACCCTGTCATCAGTCATCTAACATCAAAACAGAAGCGACGTCACAAAGGAAGATTACTTAGTGATGAAAGCTCAAATTTCACAGCTACGTCAGAATGCTCATGCTGAGCTATAATCTGCATAATGTCCCTCAAAGCTGCAATACCTGCATCGCTAGCAGCCTCAACTATGTTCACTTTCTTTGTAAGTGGCTTGTCGTCAATCCTCTGCCATGCCGCCGTAGGAGGTGCTGGCTGAGTTGGTGGTTCCGGGGTCATGAACTTTTCAAGTTCCTGGTCTTCGATCTTTGGTGATGGGAGCCGCATCTTTGCTCAGTGAATGAGTGACTTTGGAAAGCGGCCGAGGATAAAAATATGGATTAAATCAGGGTTGTTGATGAGTATTTCCCACGCTTGGCTTCGGCCTTTGCCAATTTGATCCGTTCGAGGCAAATAGTTTGTGCACGCAATGAAGCTTTGACATTCAAAGAGTCGCTCCTTTCAAAGGTTGTCGACGATATCCGTAGATGTTGCGATGAATTGTATCGGAGATGGAGTTGAAATGGTTAAGGGTGGGAAAGAAGTCACTAGTGAAGTGCTTGGTCACTAGCGTACTCCAGCCCCCTTTGAATTTGAGACTGGATACTGAATTAAAGGTGAACTTACGAGCCTGATGGAGTGACAGAGCGAGAGGGAAATAGCTTGGTGCCAGATTTGATTTCTAAAGGCTAAAAACTATGTAAGTGGAAAAGGGTACTTGTGAAGAAAAGAGCACATCAACGTGCAGTATACAAGCAATTATCAATAAGTTAATAGCAATAAGTTGAGCTGGCGGCTGTTGGGGATGATTGCCAAAAACTTTGCTCGGAGAAAAGTAGTTTGTTCGAGTATGATGGTTTGTTGGCTTGTTGGCTAGGAAAAGATTATTTCCAGATCGAGGTTGGTATCTCCATTTGCTGCAGCAGATATTCTGTTAACAGCAGAGGGTAGCCAATGACACGGAATGGGCGAATATTCCAATACCACCACCCTTTGCGTGAGGAAACATCGCAAGTCAAAATCGACGCCTTCAGGTGTAATAGAGGAGATGAAATCTTCGGCCTAAACATTATTTATGTATCAAGCCTTTGTGGATATACTAAAATTGAAGGGAAAATAAACACATTGAGGTTGTCGTCCATTCTTCTATCATATGTACATATATTCCCTAATAGCGCCATACCTCCACCGAACCACGATATCAACATGAATATTTCATGGGCCATAGTGTGAGTAGATTTGTCTTTTACGTAGGTGCACAGGGGTTTCGCCTGCTGGGGAATCTGGAATAACCTTCTCAAGTTTCTATTGTGCATCACATGTATTTAGCAGCTGCTCTTCATCAAAGGTGTAAAAGAATGCCATACCAGATTGTCAAAGACACATTTGTTAAGTTTCCACTCTTGTGGTCGACATTGCCATAACTGTTGGTTATTATTGTCGAGGCATCCCCTATAGCATGATTAACCATGGCCAATCTCGTCATACATTGGCATAGTGGGTGTTTATATTACCAGTGTTTCCGGAACTCCTGAAGACAGTGTTTGTTCACATCCTCAATCCTGTATAGGCGATTAGCCTACAGTTCAATAGGCTGCGATCGAACTGGGGGCCATAGTTCGATCGACCCAGCGCCCTTATCTATTCATCGATGTACAACAATCTGCATCTGCAGCCTCATGAAGGAGTAGCACTTACACGCTCCTCGCACATCTAGTAACTCTTCGGCCCTCCTTCAAACAATCAATCTCACCCTTTCCAGGATTGTCGTTCTTGCATTGCAT
The DNA here is from genome assembly GCA_025389075.1 of Sclerotinia minor. NCBI lineage: Eukaryota > Fungi > Ascomycota > Leotiomycetes > Helotiales > Sclerotiniaceae > Sclerotinia > Sclerotinia minor. The sequence continues at coordinate 2,002,687 of QRFH01000007.1, forward strand.
GAAATCATCATTGTAGGGTTTGCATCTTGCACCGATAAAGAAACTCGCGGACAATAATGGCGCCGAACTGCTACCAATTTCTGTGACTGGGGGGATTTCCGCAGGCAATGGGGTGGTGTCAATCAAGACCTGCTGGTTAAATCTGCGATCATGGTTAGCACTAGATAAATTTAAGATAATCTACCAGCGTAGGAGCATACCTAGGATTACGTGCAGCCATTTCGAGATGTGTTGTGAGGAGATACTGGGTTCGCAAAGCCCGTAAATGAGTGTTTTGGAGGTTGGATGCAGTATGAAGCTTTGAGGTCAAGTTCAAAAAGCGCAAGTTGATTGGCTTATCAGCCGACCCTTCAGAAGTCGCGACTGATCAAAAGAGCTTCGTCCTGACAACGATTTTATGTTTCTGCAAAATAATATAATTCACCCTGTGAAAATATTCTATCGGCTTCAACATTGAACAATATCTCGCCAATTCCTGCTGTCCATGTTTTAGCCCACAAAATAAATTGGCGCATTCTCTATCCGATAAATCTTTCAATTCCTAATAATATTTTATCGAGCGCGTTGTTCCCAAGGTCAGCATTTTCCTTTGAGTAGCTGCAATTGTGCATTTGTGCCAAAAGTCCCTCGAGGCTACTTGCATCTTCCTTCAGTGATCTATCTCGACACTACCGTAACTCAAAGCGCACAAAGAAGGCATCATGTTTGGAAGTACTTTCGGCCAAAGCCAGCCAGCTGGTGGAGGTTTATTTGGCTCAACAAACACGGCGCAATCAACAGGAGGTTTATTTGGCTCGACTACAACTACAGGAACTCAGAACCAGGGAGGAGGGCTTTTCAGCGGGTTAGGGCAAAACACTCAACAAAATCAACCACAGCAGGCCGGCGGGCTCTTTGGTGGAGGGCTTGGAGCAAGCATTCAGCAGAATCAGCCGCAAGCAGGAAGCTTATTTGGACCAAATACTCAACAGCCACAGCAGCAACCCGGAGGATTGTTCTCAGGACAGACTATGGGAGCACAGCAGCAAGCAGCACAACAACAGCAAAACACCATTCTTGGAGGATCACAACAACAAACTAGTTTATTCGGGCAAACACAACCGTCGCAAGCTTTGGGGCAAACACAAGGACAATTTAACAATACCCTATTTGGAGCCAGCGGACTAAGACCTCGTATGTACCTACTAGCTTATTCGAAGCGCAGGCTAATTCTTATATAGGAGAAAAGAGTGTCATAGACCAGATTGAGACAGTCGTGGGCAAATGGGATACTGGAAATAAGGATTGTGCTTTCCAATATTTCTTCTACAACAACGTCGGCGAGGACAGGGCGCCATTTTACCAACCTCAGCCTAATGAGGATCCCAGAGCTTGGGAAGAAGCCCTTTCGAAAAAGCCAGGACCTGGGTATATCCCAGTAGCATGTATTGGTTTCCAAATGATGGGCGAGAGAATCAAGGCTCAGCAACAGCATCTTGCAGCGTTCAACATTCGTCTACACGATATAAATGCTAGCTTGACGAACCTACTACAAACTCACGATACAAGGACGAGTATACGGGCAATGGATGCCAGGAGAAAGCATGTGGTATTAAAACAAAGGTGCCTGGCGTTGGCGACCAAAGTCCAGGTTTTAAGAAACAGAGGTTATGCACTCAGTGGAGATGAGGAGGACCTGAAAGCTAAGCTTATCAAGATAGAGAAAGGGGTCACTGATCCCGCATTGGGTGCCAGAGCAGAAGAGATTTGGGCGCGAATGATCAACGTTCAAGAAAGAGGCCGGTTATTAAGAACCGAACTGGAAAAGGTTGGGCAAGAAAATGGAGAGATTTTGGACGATACCATGACCGCGCGATGCAAGAAGGTACTGTCGCAGTTTTCGCTGAAATTATGAATTTATGCTAACCTGCAAACCAGATTCTGGAAGACTATCAAACTCAATTGGCACATTTGAAAAAGGAGTTGGATAGAGTACATAAGGATTATATCGAATGGGAAAAGGAGCAGCCGCCACAGACAGCAGCGAGGACAACATTTGGCCGATGATTGATGCGAAATACCCATGGTTAATTTTTTGATCGGAAGCTTAGACTTCATGGAGTTGGCCGGGATGTAAAAAAGATAGACATTGTATAATATGGAAGCTTTAATTACACGCTAATAGTCGTGATTTCTCTTTCACTTCTCTCGGATCAATCGCGAAGGATCGCCATCGGGGTGATTGCTGTCAAACGACGTTCTTACCCACATATCCAAAAAAAACGCCCTATCCCTTCTCGCCATGGCGGCAAGTGACTCACAGCCTAAGACTTACCTAGTATCTTCTCCCTATAAAAATAAAGAATCTCGTTAACGCCAACGCTCGCGATCATCCATCCTACCAACACTTGAACAATCTTCAAAGATTTATCCTCAAAAATGACACCACCTGAAATTCCACCTGTCTCACTTTACCCCGCCGATTTCGAGACATCCTCCCCCACCGTCTCCCCCGACTCCCCTCCTTTCCCCTCCCTGGTCCCACTCTCCCATACCACAAAGCGCATCTCCCTAATCCCGCTCTCTCTCGATCACATCCCGGATCTATGGAAACATGTCGGCGGAAAGGAAAAATATATGCTTTACAAATATATGCCAGGTGGACCATTCAACACCATTGAAGAATTCACAACCTACCTAACATGGCTCATTGACTACACGTCATCTAAATTTGTAAATTGGGCGGTTGTATTGCCTAGTGGAGAAGCCGTGGGTATTATTTCGCTTTTGAATATTGTGCCCTCTCAGAGGAGAATCGAGGTGGGCCATTTGTTGTTTTCGAAGTCCTTGCAGAGGACTACGGAGGCCACCGAGGCGTGTTATGTCTTGATGGAGTATGTGTTTGGGTTGGGGTATGAGAGGGTGGAGTGGAAGTGCAATGCGCAGAATGTGGCGAGTAAGAGGGCGGCGGAGCGGTTGGGGTTTGTGGGGGAGGGTGTTTTTAGGAGACATATGGTTATAAGGGGAAGGACGAGGGATAGCTGGTACGGGAGTGTGATTTTGGATGAGATGGGGTTGGTTAGGAAAGCGTTGGTGGAGTGGTTGAAGGTGGAGAATTTTGACGAGGAGGGGAAGCAGAAAAGGAAGGTTGAGGAGATTAGGGAGGAGGTGGCCAAAGGACTCAATTAGCAGATATATGGTGGAAGAGTCAAGATAAAAGGTAGAGGAGGAGATGAAAAGGAAACCTGGGTCACAGACTTGCTTTCGTCAGAGTTTACACGGAAAGCTGGTTTTGTATAACATATGTAGTGGCAGCATTCGGATTGTACAAAAACGGTTCTTCTTGATGTGCAACTTTAATTTGATAGACTCCCAGAATTGCTATATTTAAATGCCTTGAAGAGTGAGTGAAGACATTTTTCTAAAGTCTTCTTCTATGCTTGCAGAATATCTATGATCCTCTCTCGATTCTCAATCTTGTACTCTTTGCACAATAGAGAACTAAATGCCAATGCCAGCTAAATTATATGTGCAGCAGTTGTCCATTGTATCCATAGTTTGCCCCAGTACTATTATATACCCCTAGCTTCTCGTGCGTTCATATTGTACAGGTCGTTGTGATGCATTATTCATTTGCATCCTTAGATGAGACTTTGGATGCTCTTAACAGCGAAAGGTGCTATATGAAGGTCAGCAAACATATGATAGTGATAGGAAAGGAGCAGGACATACAGAGGTAAAGAAGAATAGACCATGTAATGACTCGTTGCACGGTAAGAGTAGCCTCTTCCTCTTGAGCCTTAAGTTCGGCAGGGGATGGTTGTGGTGGTGCTAAAATTGAAGTTAGAAAAGTTCGCATGTAGTATCGGATGGAAAAAACATACGTCCTCCGAACATTTTTGTGGTGTGAGATTGCAGATGTGTTGAGGTATTGAGGTTGAGCGTTGAGATTATTACTTGGTACCAAGTTGATGTTTACACTAATGATAAATTTTAATCCTTCCGTTATCGCCATGTGCGTAATTTCAACATTTAAGGTTTCTAACGGCTTGTGACACTAAACCACAAACGGGGCTCACGGCTATCTATCACTGCAGTTTTAGGGTAATTCACCTCTTCTAGTAAACTGTCATGCATTTTGTCCCACTCCTATCATGGCCAAAAAAATATGTTGGTTTATTTAAATTTCAAATAAAATCGACTCATCACTCATTCGTCTTTCCTTTTTCCATTCTCTGTCGTTTCACTTGTTTTTGATATCCAGATCTCAATCTATTCATCTCTATCATTCTTATCTGAATGTGGAGTGTATGACAACTTAGAATCCTAGTTATTCCTAATATTTCCGGGCCCCTCATCCGAGCTTAAGTTTCTCGTATAACACTCTCTCCGAAAGTTAGAGAGATTCTTCTCAACTTTCGCAATCAAAACTTGAGGTTCACGAGCTTCGCAGATTCTGCAAACCCGAGAACAATGGTTGCCTCAAGCCTTGCAATTCGTGCGAGATTTGCTCGAGCTGCACTTCAATCAAGAAGTTCATCCTTGAGAAGCTCAACCCTCACAAGACCATGGACTACTGGCCAATCCTCATTTTCTGCCATTGTTTTGAAGCCAATTGGGAGACGAAGTTACTACAAAAGCTCTGCGAAGGATGAGTCGATCAATTCGCCTTCAAGCCTCAGTTCTAGAGGGGTATATGCTCCTTTAGATACTTTTGCGCGTCGACACATTGGTCCCGATGCAGAATCCACAGAACAAATGCTCAAAGCTCTGGATCCTCCAGTCAAGAGTTTGGACGAGTTCGTCGAACAAGTTTTACCTCGTGATATTCTCTCCTCGAAAGATCTCAAAATCGACGCCGAATCCGAATCTTCTCAGGAAGGGTTTACGGAATCTCAATTGCTTGCAAGATTGAAGTCAATCGCTTCCGAAAATAAGATTATGCGAAGTTATATTGGATGTGGATATGCTGGAACACGAGTGCCAGAGGTTATTAAGAGAAATGTGTTGGAAAGTCCAGGATGGTATACAAGTTACACACCATATCAGCCTGAGATCAGTCAAGGTCGATTAGAATCGCTTCTAAACTACCAAACACTTGTCTCCGACTTGACCGCGTTACCCATTTCCAATGCATCTCTACTAGATGAATCTACTGCGGCCGCCGAAGCTATGACCTTATCCATGAATGCCCTTCCACTTGCTAGACAGAAGAACAAGAATAAGACATTTTTCGTCAGCCACCTAGTTCATCCACAAACCCTAGCAGTTTTAAAGAGCCGAGCAGAAGGATTTAATATCAAGATTGAAGTTGGTGATATTCTAGCGGATGGAGCGTCTCGCCTCAAGGAGCTTGGAAATGATCTCATCGGTGCATTGGTACAATATCCAGATACTGAAGGTGGCGTGGAGGATTTCCGCGGTCTGGCAGACGTCATTCATGCTCAAGGTGCAACTTTCAGCGTGGCCACTGATCTTTTAGCCCTTACTGTTCTCACTCCACCTGGTGAATTTGGTGCGGATATTGCTTTCGGAAATGCTCAACGTTTTGGAGTTCCTTTTGGCTATGGCGGTCCACATGCTGCTTTCTTCGCTGTTGGCGACAAGTATAAGAGAAAAATTCCAGGACGTCTCATTGGTGTATCAAAGGACAGGCTAGGAGATAAGGCAATGAGATTGGCTTTACAAACTAGAGAACAGCATATTCGCAGAGAAAAGGCTACTAGTAATGTGTGCACGGCTCAAGCATTGTTGGCCAACATGAGCGCATTTTATGCAGTTTACCATGGACCAGAAGGGCTCAAGGCCATTGCCGAGAGAGCTATTAAAGGAGCTCGATTCATCCAGGATGGACTCAAAAATCTTGGTTTTGAGACCAACTCCCGAGGAACAGGCTCTGATGGAAAGGTCCTTTTTGACACAGTCGTGGTAAATGTTGGGCAGGGTAAATCTAATGAAATACTTAGCTACGCTACTGAGAATTTCAAGATCAACTTGAGAAAGCTCGATGATAGCCGACTTGGTATCACCATCGATGAAACCGTTGACATCAAGGACCTTGAAGATATTCTATCCGTGTTCAAGAATTTCTCCAAGTCAGGATCAGGATCCTCCACAGAAACCACAGAACTAGAAAAGTCTTTTGATAGCTCGATTCCGGCTGCACTAAAGAGATCATCCAAATACCTTAACCATCCAGTCTTCAATACACATCATTCCGAGACCGAGATTCTTCGTTACATTCACCACCTCCAATCAAAAGATCTTTCCCTCACACACTCTATGATACCTCTGGGTTCCTGCACAATGAAGCTTAACGCTACTACTGAGATGGCTCCAGTAACATGGCCGGAATTTTCATCCATTCATCCTTTCGTTCCTGCTGATCAGGCAGCTGGTTACAAGACTATGATCGATGAGCTTGAGGCTGATCTTGCTATCGTCACTGGTTTCGATGCAGTATCCTTGCAACCAAATTCTGGCGCACAAGGAGAATTTACCGGATTGCGTGTGATTCGCAAGTTTCAAGAACAGCAACCCGGCAAGAAGCGTGATATCTGCTTGATTCCCGTTTCTGCTCATGGTACCAATCCTGCATCAGCTGCTATGGCAGGTATGCGTGTTGTTACTGTGAAATGTGACATTAAATCTGGTAATCTTGACATGGCTGATCTCAAGGAGAAATGTGAAAAATATAGCGAGGAACTTGGGGCTATCATGATCACGTACCCAAGTACATTTGGTGTATTTGAACCAGAAATCAAGGCTGCATGTGATATTGTTCACCAACATGGCGGTCAAGTATACATGGATGGTGCCAATATGAATGCTCAAATTGGATTGTGTTCACCTGGTGAGATTGGTGCCGATGTATGTCATCTCAACCTTCACAAGACATTCTGCATTCCTCATGGTGGTGGTGGACCAGGTGTTGGTCCAATTGGTGTCAAGTCTCATTTGGCACCATTCCTTCCTGGTCATCCATTGGTGAAGACCGGTGGTGAAAGTGCTATTGCTCCAGTCAGCGGTGCCCCCTTCGGAAGTGCAAGCATTTTGCCAATTAGTTGGGCCTATGTGAAGATGATGGGTGGTAGGGGATTGACTCACGCCACCAAGATCACCCTCTTGAACGCCAACTACATCATGTCCCGTCTCCGACCTCATTACCCAATTCTCTATACTAATGCCAACTCTCGATGTGCTCACGAGTTTATTCTTGATGTTCGTGGCTTCAAAGAATCCGCGGGAGTTGAGGCTATCGATATTGCCAAGCGCCTTCAGGATTACGGCTTCCATGCGCCAACCATGAGTTGGCCAGTCGCTAATACTTTGATGATCGAGCCTACCGAGTCAGAAAGTAAGGAGGAACTTGACCGCTTCATTGATGCCTTAATATCAATCCGCAAAGAGATCCAAGCTGTTGAAGATGGTACCACCCCAAAGACAGGCAACGTCTTGAAGAATTCGCCACATACTCAAAAGGATCTTCTTATTGGGGAATGGGATCGTCCATACACTCGAGAGCAAGCCGCATACCCATTGCCTTATCTCAAGGAAAAGAAATTCTGGCCATCCGTGACCAGACTTGATGATGGTAAGCTACTCCATATCCTTTTCGTCTTTCATCTACTAATACATTTTAGCCTACGGCGATTTAAACCTCTTCTGTACATGCGGACCTGTGGAAGCCACCGATGATGCCGAGGGTGACATTACCGGTGTTTCGGCTCCACAACCTACATAATTGTATTTTAGAATTTTGTTTTGCGCATTTTAACATTTAGCGAGCGAGCATATGTTTCACTTTATTTCGGGTGAAACATTAAAAGGAATTTCAACATGAAATAATTCAACATTGGGAGGAGTTGTGGATGTCTATCTATCATATATTATGATATGGTGTGATCATGACTTGGGAATGTATATGGCGTTTAAAGAATACATGACATATAGAGGGTTCTTCGGCTTCAACTGCCAGGATGGGATTGGTATGATGGATGGTTAATTAGCTGTGAATATAGGCATAGGTCATATGGGAAGGGAATTTTTGCGTTTCGCTTGACATTATCAATTTTGCTTTTGTTAGTGGCTCAATTTTGGAGGAAAGTGATTCAAGAGATGTATATGCAACAATTACATATTGTATTGGAGAGTATCCAACTTCATACTAAATCGTCAACTTGATTGATTTCTTACCGTGAAATAGAAATATCTATTGAAGATGTGTAAGGTTAACTAAAAATTTATAATATCAAAAGTGGCTACGGCTTTGGGATAAGTGTCCTTCCTATAATTATTACAAATAAAAAAGTCTTAAGATTACCAGCTTTTAAAAAATCAAGAGTCTTAAAATCAGGATTTTATTATAGTGTTAGGGTGTCGTTTTCTAGTTCTTTGGCTTTATTGTTGTTGTGGATGGAGTATGAGGGCTGAATGAATGGAATGGGATGAATGGGATTATGTTGGGATGGGAGTTGGGTGTAGGATGTAGGATGGAAGATGGAAAATGGAAGATAGTTAAGGTTAGAGTATATTGGAAGGTGAAGATGGGTGTTGGGTGTTGGAATTGAGGAGGGGAGAGGAGAGAAGGGGGAGAGGTGTGAGATGTGATATCTCTTTTTCCCCCTTTTTAAAGTGTTATAGGTGTGGGGCTGGGAACTTGGTTGGGGGTTTATGTGTATATGTGGTGCTGGGGAGGGGGAGAGGAAGAGTGAGAGTGAGAATGTCAACAACGGCTTTCTTAGTTGATTCTAAACTGAATATCAGACCAAGTTTTCCATGCCATTACCGTTGTTGCTAAAGCTATTACCATTACGAAAACCCACCATCAACTAAATTTCTTGCTCCCGTAACCTTAACATCTATTTAGCAAGAGAAGATACTTCTTGATTAAGAATTCTATCCTTCGCTTCTAGATATACTGACTGTACTTTACTTTATACAGAGAAATCTTGTATCGTGGTAATTTTACACCATTTCGTTGTTTCGTCTATTGACTCAGCAGTTATTATTAGTATGGTGATTATCGGTTTATATAAAGGGGTGCTTATATACTATAATATCTCTTAGAGTAGGAGATTAGAAAGAAAATATGTTTATACTTTTTTATACTTGGAGTTGGGGATTGGAAACCGGAGATTCCAATTTGTGATTGGAGTGCAATTTTGAAGAAGGAGCGGTATTTTCCACCTCTATGCGCTATAGCACACCTCGTTATGCATTCATTATTTGGGTGTTAGGAGGTAAACTCCCGGTGATCTTCTGGCATGTAAGGTATCTAGTATGTATATAAAGACCATCTGTATGAGATCTTGGAAACCTACTGGATATTCAGGTGGTGTTAGTAGTACAATAATGAATGTTAATCAATTTCTATTTTTGTGGCTGAGGTCAACAATTATGTGGTTGATTTCTCGTCTAGCCTTAAGGGGGAGTGTTAAATTACTTTTTCGGTGTGGTTTATTTTGAGTTTGTTTTTTGGTGATTGGTTGTTATTTTCATTAATATAGAATGCACTTGCTTTTCATTCTGGATTCTTCTTGTTATATCGCTGATCTAGTTTATTGTTGGTCATGGAATGACTTCGAAAGTATTTCCTGATCAATGTTCAACGCGTGACTAGGCATGTGGTTGTATATGGAGATAGGATGTACTTAAACAGCAAGTCTATGTATATTGTAACAAATTTCCTTGTTGTCGAAGTTCGTTGTCTCTAAATATATTGTGCTTGGAGTTCATTATATACCTCATACTCTTGATTTTTGTATGGTCATCCATTTCTTGTCCGTTTAACAATTGCGGATTTACTACGCTATCTTGCATCTGTCCGTGTATACTAAGTGAAGGCAAGTCCTTCATACGCTTAATATAAAGATCCAATGACCATATTATCCTATGAAAGACTCATCTCACGCAATAATTACCACTTTCAAATTTCGAACCACAAATTGTATCTCACTCCTGCCAAATCGTGATACTGTAAAGGAAGACATACCACAGCAGTTTTCAGCTCAAGTATAGACTTGTAATCAAGCATATTCTAAAACTATAATCAAGTTTCTTTGTGTTGTCACTTCTTAACAATCATCATCGATGATTCGGTTTTACTGCTGTAAAACTGTATTAATATTCATCTTGTCGACGCTCATTCATTCTCAATCACTATCAACTCCAGTCTTCTATTTGCGAACTTGGACGATGAAATCCTTATGGAAGTTCTGAGTGTATGTTAGTCTTAATCATGTGTTATCACATATTTTGTGTGTTCCCTTATTTTACTCTGACCTTCGGTTCTCCCATACTATTAAATTGAAGTTTGTTGATTGATGAAAGCGTTGTTCGCTTTATATACCTGTATCTCCAGTATCTAGTCCGCCTTCTTCTAGCAACTACCTTATCTGACTAGAATACTTTACCTTTAAGTGGGTAATTTCCTGCTATCCCGTGGCATAGTAGGGATAGAGTTTTCGAATTGACCATAACTAGTACATTTCTATTTCCAATTACTTTTCCTCCATCAAACTAGTGGGTATATAAACCGTCTCTTGAAAATTCTAGGAGGGGCAATGAAGCATGCATTGCTGGAATCCATCGAATGGTTTTCCGTCAGAAGATAACCTTAGGTCCAGCTGTTTTTTCCTATGACATCAGATCAAACCCTCTTACATACATGCCCAAAACCTCCCGAAGAGAGTTTGGAACTGCCCATATTCCGATTATTGTTGCTTTCCTTTTCATTGCCATTCTTTTAATTTCATCTTTCTTTCTTTCCTGCTGCAAATCATCAAATTATTAATCAATTTTGTCAACTCCACAACAAACAATCCTTATTCTCAACTCTAGAGTCTGCGTCTTTGAGTTCCTCAGACATCAGGATTCAAGTAAGATCTTACGACCTATCCTCAGAAACTCGCGGACTAGATATGAAAATCTTATTTAGCAACTTCCCAAACCATGACTTGTTTCCAATAAATACTCCAAGCCGTGTTCTACCTACACATGAACCTCGAGTTTTCCGAGTCTCGTGAACGTATAGCTTGGGAAAAGGAAATAGTAGCCTGACCATCTACTATAATTGTTATATGTTTATGGCATTTAATAGTGAATCTACTCCCTATCATTAATATACCTCTGTAAAAGATACTCCTCAAGTTTGTAACAGCAGTGTATGTGTTTAGAGCATACTGCTAGAATTGGTCCCCAGGGAATATGGATTAAGCTGTATGTATATGATACTTACAGGAAAATTGAACATGAATGTCGGATCAAAACTTGGAACTTGGTTATCGTTAGAATTTGAAAATGCAGACTAATATTGTTGTGTTGTTGTTGTTGATATTTTAGATCTTTTGCCTGTATTTGGTAATATAATTGTTGTTTTTGCTACCAATATTTCACGCCGTATGATCTGTTCCTGAGATGGACTTGCTGAATGATTTTAATATCATGATCGAATACTTCTAAGATGCTATACTTTTGAGGGTCAGAAAAACCTTGAGTCCTGTGGTGATGGGATGTTCTGATGTAATTTGCTTGGGATGTTGGATCCAGCTGAAAGATCAACCTAGATTTAGAGATTCTCAAGTCTTCATGGATTGGACTCCTGGATTCGGAATGCATGGTAGTCTATTTATTGTACTAGTTTAGGGCCGGTCTAGTTCTAATACTCTATTAGTATCGAAACAGAGTACCCAAACATAAAGGTCTTTTATTCCATACTTATCTCAAGCACTCACATTCACATTCACATTCACATTCACATTTCCAAAAGCAAAGAAAACAACATAAAATCAACTGCATTTGCTTTTCCTACATCCAAATAACAAGACCACATATACCTAATCAAACTAATAAGTAGTAGCCAATCTCTGAACCAAATACTCCCCTGAATTAATCCCCTCATATTTTTTCTCACCCAATTCACCTCCATACGTCCCCTCAATCGCTTCAATCATACGATCGAAATTGGGGTTGCAGAAATATGCTATACTGTATCTCGCTGGATAGACACCGTCTTCCTTAATTTCCTGACCTTCCTTGGGAGGAGGTTCCACAACCCTATGCAAAGTACTCTTAATAAAATCATTACTCCACCTCGCCAACAAATCCCCGGCATTAACTACCACCGTACCCTCTACCGGCGTCGCATCCACAAATGTTCCCTTCGGACTCTTGACCTGTAGACCTCCTCTATCATCTTGAAACAGTAATGTAATACTCCCATAATCCGTATGTTCCCCTGCCCTAACTTGCAATTTATTTTCCTTAAACACACTTGCATTCGCAGGAGGATAATGCAACAAGCGTAACGTGTTATCCCCCGCACTAGTAAACCCATCAAAATAAGATTCCGGCAACGACATCCCAAGAGCAATAGCTCGCATAACATTAATATGAAGCTCCTTGCACAAATCATGAAATTTCAACATCGTCTCTTTGAACTCCCTTGCATCTTCATCTTCGGGGGTAATAGGAGGCCAATTATTAGGTAATTCCTCTGCACCTTCTTTTCCTATCTCGAAACTTTCTTTAAGATCGGGTGCTTGGGCTTTTAGTTCCGCAACGGCCTTTTTGTCTGTAAGTGTTGTGGTTTTTTCGCGGCCGTGGGCTACGTAGCCTCGGTTTGCCAGGGGGGTGGTCCAGGCTAGGGGATCTTTTTGTGAGGAGGGACGAGCGAAGAACTTGGCAGATACGGAAAAGGTGTGTGAAAGAGTGGGTGGGGGAATGGGGTGGTGGGATAGGTAGATGAATCCTGCGGTGCGGAAACCATGGAGGATAGATTGGGCGGTTTGGAGACGTTGGGTTGGTGTACCAGTTAGGAAGTGAGAGAAGTTTATTATCTGGTGAGTGAAATGAAATTAGTTTGCAATGTGATGAACAGGAGATTGATGATCAGATGAAATTAGAGAAAGGAAGGATCATAGAATGAAATGAGGGGGAAATTACAGGAATAACGAGGTTATCGGCATCAACAGCCTTCGCTACTTCTATCGACATTTCGTCTGACATTTCTCTTCAAAATCACAAATATCGTCGTTGAGGAATCCAAATGTACTAGATAAACGTTGAGCAAGCTTGAGTTGAGTAGCTCAGGAATGTATATATTTCAATCCCTTATCCATGAATATAAATCGCCGAACGCGGCCAAAGCCGCTCTCCGCATTTAGCCAGATATAGTATACAGGTACAACTATGCCTTTTCTCGAAAAGGCAGGTAAATGATACCAGACGGGAAAGTTGTGTGATGAGCATTTGATAAGAGATGTGGATGTTTTGATATATGGTGGGGTTCATGAACTAGGGGGGTTTACTAGTGCGGGGTAGGTTTTGATGCTTAGCTATCTTCTTATGGATGCATGTACATTTTATTACATACTGAATATTACTTGGAATTTGATCAAGTGATTTCAGTAATTTCATTGCGTGTTAAGATTCAAGTTCTTTCTACACTGGATCTCCTTTACTTATAAGTTCTCTTGGTAAAAGTCCTACAGGATTCCCCTACATTTTCCCATCGTCGTTCACCTCTCGCCAGCTCAAAATGTCTTCAGCTCCGCCCCAAACCCCAATTGTAGATATTCACACACATATCTATCCACCATCCTACATATCTCTCCTCAAGTCACGAGATGAAATCCCTTATATTAGACAATTTCCCCCGGCGAAAGAACATCGATTGGTTATTTTACCAGCGGAGGATACGCCTAGTACGAGCCGGGGAAGGCCGATTGGAGCTGAGTAGTATGTTTATATTTTCTTGTTTTATGTTTTAGGAACGTTTTTATGGTATAGTCTGTGAAGAGGGGGTCGGAGGAGGAGGGCGGAAGGAGGAGAGGTTTAATCATGGGAAGCAATGGATTAGAATTGGATAGGTTGAGCTAGAGGAGGAACTGTCATGATTGGGGATCTAGTGATCATTCTCACGAATGACAGATTCGGCTATCAAGTTTTGCGGCTCATGAAAGTTCAAAGCCGTGGAACTGTCTCTTACACGTAAATTGTGGGACTTAAGACGATAGAACTATCCAAAAAGTCCACTTGTCTTCCAACCCTCTCTCTACATAATTTTTATTACGAACCCCTATCAAACTCCCAAACATCCAACTAATCCAAATCCCTACAGTTACGACATATCCGAAAAGATTGCCTTCATGAACACCCACTCCATCACCACCTCCATAATTTCCCTCGCAAATCCCTGGCTCGACTGGCTTCCACCTTCTACAGCCTTACAAACAGCCCTCGAAATCAACACAGAAATAAACGACCTCTGCGCCCTGTACCCAACCCGTCTCTATTTCTTTGGTACCCTCCCCTTATCCGCACCTCCAGAATCCATCCTCGAATCCATCACGCACCTAAAAACTCTCCCTCATTGTCGAGGTATCATCCTCGGAACAACTGGTCTCGGCTCCGGACTCGATGATCCCTCTCTCCTCCCCATTTTCCACGCATTAGCGAACGCTAAACTCACCATATTCCTCCATCCCCACTACGGTCTCCCAACTTCTGTTTTCGGTCCCCGTGGAGATGATTACGGACATGTATTACCCCTCGCCCTTGGTTTTCCCATGGAAACAACCATCGCCGTAACACGCATGATTCTCTCCTCCGTATTTTCCCTCGTACCCACACTACAAGTCCTACTCGCACACAGCGGAGGCACCCTCCCGTTCCTCGCCGGAAGAATAGAAAGTTGTATTCTCCACGACGCACATCTCAAATCCGAAGGAAAACTCAAAAAAGATATAAACGGAGGCCGACGCAAATCCATCTGGGAAATTCTCAAAACAAATATCTGGTTAGATGCAGTAGTATACGGGGATGTAGGAGTTAAAGGTGCTGTGGGCGCTAGTGGAATCGATAGAGTTATGTTCGGAACCGATGCACCTTTTTTTCCACCGCTAGATGAAGAGGAGGAAGAAGAGGAGAAGAGCGAGGATGGTAAAAAATGGCTTAGCGTTTCGATGAATATAGATGCTATTAGAAGTGTCTGTGGTGCTGGTAGTGAGGATGAAAAGGCTGTTTTGGGGGGTAATGCTATTCGACTTTTTGGGTTGGATATACCTGCTTCAGCTTCAGCTTCTACTTCGGTGTAAATGGGAGTATGAGTATGGCCGTGATATATTTCATGTCAAGATTCGAATAGGGATATATATATAACCTAATTATTAGGTGTGGAAAAACTTCGGAAGAGGACAGGCAATTCGGTAAAATAAAATAAAATAAGGAGAGGTTATCAAAATCTATTTGATTATTTGATTATTTGTATACGTACTATCCTTTGGTACTTGGTATTCAGCATTTATAATCTACTGTACGATCAAGTCGGAAAGAAAAGAAGAGAATCAATGATAAAATAAAATTTCATATCATACGAGTATGCATATGCGTAATTGAGCTGAGACCCTACGAAACTAACCTAACCCCTAGCTCTTGTCAGGCAATTCTGTCCTATAGAGCAGACAACCTAAATCAGCCTTAACCTAAATAGTCAATTGAATTGCATTGTATTTCTCTCCGTAAAATTCACCGATGCGTATCATATCGTGTCAATATCACATTACGCACTAAACAAGATTCATCCTGATCCGTCCGTCCGTCCGTCCGTCCATCCATACCCCCATCCTATTCTGGTATACCCCCAATCCATCCCAATCCATTGCCCTATTCCATAACTCCCCAAATACAAACGCCTCAATTCCCAGTCCATCCTGCTCTCTTAGCAGCAGCTCTTGCCACCTTATTTGCTGCTTTGATTGCTTGTCTAGCCTCCTTTCTCGCGGCTCTCTCTTCCTTCCTCACTGCCTTATATGCATCTCTCTTTTCCTTCCACAACTGAAACTTTGTCTTCTGTGATTTGGGCAGAGGTGTCTCCTCAGATTTTCCTCCCTCTTTAGCCTTCTTACTCATAGCTGTTGCAGCCCTGCGTTCATAGTCCTCCGCCTCCGTCTTCTTTCCTTGCATTTTTAACCATAAAGACTTAGATCTGACTCGGGCCTTAAGAAGTCCCTCATCCAATGGGGTACCGATGTTTTGTAGTGAATGCAATTGATCAGCAATAACCTTCTCCACACCTGCTAGATGAGAGCCAAGTTCATATGAAATGCGAGCACTGCGTTTGGCAGCCTCAAATGACATATCTCTTGCTGAATTGGTAAGTTGAGAGGTGATAGAAGATGCCCGATCCATGGCTAGACGTTTGGCTTCATCGATGTTGGCTATTTTTGACTGAGAGGATTGGCGCACATCTTTGATAATCTTCTCGGCAGCGGTACGCACGTCTGCAAGTGTTTGACCATCAGCTATGATAGTATCTTCCTTGAAAAAGGCATAAAATCTATCTAGAAGATCTTGCATGGTTTGAAGAGAATTACTTCTAAAATCAACTTGAAAAGTTTCGTTGATGCGTGGCTTCTTGGTAGTAACAACCGAAATGTTCAGAACACCATAGGCTTCCTTTTTTGGAAGTAATAATACAATTCCATCATCTGAACTGTATGCACGCTCCGTATCAACTGTGACATTGTCTCTCGTGATGTTGACCGACATTGCCAACTTAGTGAGCCAGCTGACCTTCATTGCGGGAGGGATACGAATCAATACCTCTCTATCTCCCAAGATCTCGGCTGTACAAGCGCCACATTTGCTTGACTTCTTTCGGGCGGCTTGCGTAAGTTTTGCGAAATCTAGTTGAGGTTTTGACAGACTATTTGGCGGTAATGAATTCACAACCGAGGGGGAAGTGGTAATGGTGGCTGGAGTACTGGATGCAACGCTCGTAAATGGTGCTGAGCCCACGGTAGATGTTTTAGCCATCGGCACAGCCGAGATGGTTTTGCTGTTGACAGAAATTGACGGTTGGTTTGAAAAGGAATAAGTGGGGATGCCGTGGGTGTAGATGGCAAATAGAACACTCAAAGTAAGCAAACCATATGGAAGTAAAGCTCTCCACTCTGCAAAATAGCGGATCCATTCTGAGCTCACTGACTTTTCCCGATTCGTAGGAATTACAAAGGTATCAAGTTTCTTGGAAATTGCTGGTGGCGTAGATAAACTTGCGGGTTCATGAAGACCGGTCAAGTAGGCAAGATTTCTATTCATCTGCCTAGCATCGATGTTTAAGAAAGAGTTAAGATCTATTGGTAGACGATGGATGATATTCCCTCTGCCATTTGTTTCTCGGGATTCTAAGCACATATGAATGGAATGCTGATCCAAAGACACGCATTGAGCTTTATTTAGTAATTGCTTGTGTGAAATAACAATGGATGTTATGGCATGACGAGCCATGAACTTTCTGGCGATAGTACGTGTGCGTCGTGCTTGTAAATCATCGCTATCAGAACAGTAAAAGATTGCCACATGTGGCAACTCCCATTCCGGCTCAATGATGAAGTGATCTTTCGCCGGAACAGAATGGTAACAGTAAGGGTCCTCGAGGTTTAACCTAATGACGTCGGGCTTTTCTGGGTGATCCTCAAATTGTAGGTTTTGAGCAGACACACAGTCATCAACCTTGATTTGGTAACCAGATGAATGCATGAGCTCGATTTCCGGTGTCTTCTCCGAACCAAATGCAGATACTGGCACAACATTGTAGATTTGAGAAGAGCTCCGACTTGAACGCTCCTGACCTTCAACCGAAGCAGTGACAGAGCTTGCAATCTTGTGTATGATGTCTTGCTTTGCAGCGTGGCTACCTATGTAGAGGATTCGGAGTGGCTCTTTAGTCGATAAGCCTTGCTTCGTCATCGTTTGTCGAATTGTGAGGATTAAATGATTTGGAGGATTTTGCATATTCATATCTCGTGCGATGGTTTGATTCTCTTCCTCGGTGAACTCTGCAACTGTATGTTTGACTGATACATTCTCAACCCCAAGGCTACCAAATGGTTCTTCAAACTCGATGGATTGTGAGAGTGCGGTATCGGAATCGTCATGCAAGACAGCAGAATTTTGACCGATGGTAGGATTATTGAAAGAATTGTTGATTGAGTTATCCAAACCATAGGCAGGAATTGAAGAATCGTGTGTATGTTCATCCCCACTTTCATCAGTATTCTCAGTATCTGCGAGGCTCTGCATATCATCTGGATGACCAAATTCAACCGAAGCTATGGACTCGGTAGCATTCTCATCATGACTCTCATCATCCGTATCAATAAATTCATAAGTAGATTCGGAAAGGTGACTTTCATCAGATGGAGATTCGCTGAGTGTGGACATCTTGTTAGAAGATTGGGTTTCGACCCAGGTGGTTACTCTTGTATCGACCGCGGGGGCAGGGAACCGAAATTCGGTGGAATTCTCAGGTTGATTTTGAGATGTCAAATCTAAAGAAGGAATCTCGCTGGATGACTCCATGTCATTAGCCTTGCGATATATTATATCAAATCTCGAGCAAATGGTAAAGTGAGGGAAGTGATTGTGGATGAATGCGAGGCAGTTCGAATGGAGATGGCTTTCAAGAACACGGGTAAATGACAAAGTTAAGGTTGATAAGAAGATGGAGAAAGAAGAGATCCCTACTTTAAGGTGTTCTTGATGATGTAAAGTTCCCACTACAGTTTCTATGGAGAAAGCATACACCGAGTGGTGCCGTAGGTTGGAAGAAAGTGGGAGGAGTTAACTAACTTTTAGTACTTGCCGAATCGTTGCCTATTGGCAAATCGAGGAAGTCCGGGCCTCTTGATAGATTAAGCGTAGACGTGTCAGAGATAGAGAAGTTTGAAGCTTCTGCTTCTGCTTCTGCTTCTGACTTTCTTTTGTATGTGGTCAACACGGAGTGAGTATTAATCAGGAAAGTTATATGGATGGGAGAGTAAAAAACTTGGGGTTTTTGTGTTGCACCTCGTACCAAATATGTAAGATGTTTTTCTTTACCTCTTATAAAAGGAGTCGAGCCGTAAATGGATGTTGACTTTACCAAGGCAGCAGCAGGTCTTTCATTAGGTATGAGGGTTTAACTAGTGTTAATGCGGGGTTCCTTATTGATTTTTAAGCTGTGTGGTGGTAGTGGTGGTGCTGGTTTGTCGCATTGATCATTGATCTACGATAAGCCAGTACGTAGTACGTATTTGATAAGTTCGGTGAACGGTTGTAGTAGAGATCACAGTACGGCTGAATTTTATGCATCTGCAGGTATAGCCTTATAGGTAAAGAACATATATATATATAATATGTATATATCATCATATCATATCCAGATTCATTAATTATATTCCCTCGAGCAGGATAGATACATACACAGACCTAGTACATCTAATAGTACATATTCTTCCTTTAATCAATCATCATCCTTCACTTCACTTCACTTCACTCTACTCACTTCACTTCAATATCGACATATCCATGCTCAAATCATCGATATTCATAAATACCCCACACCGGTATAAGGCTAGAGAACCATCTAGTGTAATCTTACATTAAATGAGATACCTGCTACGCAGTAAGAATCATCAAGTTATAATGGAAGTAAGATAGGTAACCAACGTAGCTACTTTACTCCACCTCACCTAAGGTTAACACACTTTCAAAGCTCAACCATTCTTTTCCCTCCCCAATCCTTGCTATTTCTATTACTACATCCTTACTACCTAACATCTAATAATCACTAATTTCTCATCATTCGAGCTCTAGAGCAGTCCATCAAGTCAATCAGCCAGTTAGTTAGACACCTTATCCATCAAAAGTCAATGAGTCTATCAAAACCTTGCTTTTGGGTAATTCTAGCTACCTAGATACTAGGTATATACTCGTAGCATTATTATATCTTCTCTTCCGAAATCGCAGTTATATACCTAGTAGCTAAATCATCATTATTCACCTCCTCATAATCTCCACCCCTCTCCACTCCTCTCCTCTCGTCTCCTCTCGTCTCCTCCGCTCTCCGCTCCACCCTAGAAGTCCTCTCTACCTACCTAGTACCCTACCTCAAAACCACCCAGAACAACCTTACTTACCCCACCATCCATACTCCGTACTCCCGTACTTCATCATCCATCCACCCATCAACCCCACAACTCCGGTTGATCTCATCCCAAAAGAAAATGATTTTCGCTGCACCACCAGCTAAGCTTTCTTTCCCAGCCTAAGGTTAATCTTCAGTCCCACTATTCCACTATTCTCCATCATATGTATTCCACATTCCACATTCCACATTCCTCCCGCTATCAACTGTGCATGAACGAACACTTCAGAATACGTGGTACTATTACCTAGTAAAAATCTACATAGTAAGTGAACCAACTACCTCCAAAATATTAAGTATAATAATGTTAATAGCTATAAAGATTCGATTCTACTCAAATGTTACACCTGTTGCGATAGAATGTCACATGACCTTGAAAACACGTGATGGAACGGTGAGGAACGGACGTTCCTAGGAACAATCAGGAACGCCCGCTCCTAGGAGCAACGGCTCCTGACTAGCCATAGGCATGAAGGTCTATATAATCAAGATGGATTTCCTTTGTATAGAGCTTCGTGCTCAAGATCAATCATTTAGTATACCATACTATTAGTTACGAATTGCATCATATTATTGTCATTACTTTAAGTCCCTGCTTGACGCCTAGTTACAAACCACCTCGAGAGCCTAGAGCACTTCCACGTGATCTAGACGGCAAACCTCGTAACACTCAGTTGCAGATTCTAAGGAATAATTGAACCCTGGTTTACCAGCAGTTAAAGGCAATTAGCGTCATATAATATATAATTTCCAGAGTATTAATTTTAAAATTATTAAATAAATCAAGTTTTAAAAAGAGAGGGCTTATAATATCTTTATTTTAATTAAATTTCCAATTGTATATTAGAAAAATATTTATCTGTTTTTCTCTCGAATGATATTATATTTACACTCTATATCCTATCTACATTGATCCCAGCACAACATCACTACATATATCTTCAAGACTTCAAGCCCTCAACTCTAAACCTAAAATCTAAATCTAATTAAAAACAGATCCTCATTCCCATATCCCATCTTACAACAACCACACCAATATAACTCTCAAAGTGCTAATCCCTCCAATTACTACCACTACTACACCCTCCACATAACATCCCTCAACCATTCCCTATCCCCTTCGGTCCCAAAAATAACCTCGATTCCATTTCGTGCCAATCTACAAAGATCTTTTCGGTCCAGGTTGAAATGTTTAGCTACTAATGCGTATTCATTCGAGAGTTTACTTCCGAAGACTCCTACGTCATCTGTCTGTTATTGTTGTTAGTATTAGTATTTTCAAATAACGAACGGGGTAATTATGCAATCTCAAGATATAAATCTCCTCTGGAAAAGAATGAAAAAAAGTAAAATCACGCAAACAACAAAAAGAAGTGATGAAAACCGCAATCAACACATACACATAAAACCAACGCACACTTTCCCTCTCTTCCCCACCACTCCCCAAAATGATGATCACCAAACGACCCCGTAATCATCTTCGCATGCACATTACAACTCAAACAAAGTTCCAAGCCCAAGCCCAACCTTTCAATCTCCCGTTTCAGATCTTCGGGTACGTGTATCACATGACCTATCCTATGAGGCTTAAACCGCAAAAGCGTTTCTAATTCCTTCCTCGAAACTTGTTTCATCTCGGCGAAATGAATCGTGATTTTCATGCCATGGTTTTGTGCGGCGCGGAAAGCGACTTCGAATATACTTATATCGCCAACGGAGGGATCGCCACAAAGATCGATTCCTACAACGCTTAGGTCTTGGGAATGGTATTTGTGGGCTAGTTTCACAACTTGCATTGCTGTTTCAGCATCGTTTCGTCGGTCGATGGAGAGGATTAAACGTGTTCTCATGGAGGGGTTTGCATTGTTGTGTTTATTGATGCAGTCGAGGATTGCTTGAATGTAGATATCTTTGGTGATGCCCGCTGAAGGGATAGCTCGAGGTGTGGTGCGTAATTCGAGGTATACTACGCCATCGGTCTGGAAATCTGAAAGAACAGAATTGGTGGTGTAGATTAGAGAGGGAAGGTCGTTGCAGAGTTCGTAGATATACTTGGAGAAGAGTGGGAAGAATCTAGAGGATATAATGAGATATGCTGGGTAGTCAAGTGTGGAAAGCGGGGTATATGTAAATATTCGAACTGGTAGAAGATTCAAACTTCCAGTGTTCGAATAGCTTCCAATCTCTGAAAAGTTGTAAATGATGAAAGTGATTAATTATCCGAATGAACTCATTGACTCAATCTACGGATAATCTGAACAAATCCAAGAATCAAAAATTTATCGGTATTGAAATGCAGTCCGACTATCTGATAGCCTGCGAAAAGACTACTATGGCCAGTACATGGCTTTCCCGAACTTAGGATCTCGTTCATCTGAACAATTGTTTGCTTATCCCATAACCTTAAGTTACGAAGAAGAAGAAGAAAGTAATAAATGAAACGCACATCACTCACGTTTCAAGATCATAATCGAATTTACTATCCGGCATCTCAAGCAAAGGATCTTCCAATGTAGTCTCACCCCTTTCCTTTTTCTGAAGCCATACTTCATGAAGACATTGTCGACTGATACTTCCACTTAGATGGGCATGTAACTAAGTAAGAAATTTCTTTCAGCCTTATATCGATGTTATTCATGCGGCTGGGTACCTAGTTCGAGTAACAGTATTTGTCGGGTTTTGGACGGACATTAAATATGTACAACACGAAATGTGCATGTACGGCACCATTTAGAACTTACTTCAATTTTCGGCAAGGATATTAAATCAATGATTTCTGAGCTTGATGAATCCATGGCGTTGGAATGATTTTGGAATTTGTCTTGGGTGAAGAGAGACTGGGTCTAGAGGAAGTTCCTCGGCTAGCTTGCTTTCGAATTATGGTGTTTTGGTGTTCGTGATGTTTCCCTTGAATAATAAATGTTTGAAGTTCACGGCTGCAAGCACTTGTTTGATGCAGCAACTATTAACTAGCGTCCAGTAAATACCCTGATGACCAATCTTACTACTGACCAATCAAAATGATCAAACTCGACTTCGGGAGATCTTCCCATCTGAGAATCGGTAGATACTGAATTCGTAAGTTACCTATAGATTCTCCACTCTGCATAATGAGAATGGGAAGTGGATATTATGAAGAAGAATTATGGATTCGTTCTTCTGCCAATAGGATTGATAGAAAACGGTTCATTCGTCCTTTTTTTGATCGGTTCCTGGTAAAAGCTCAAGCAAAAACCACTCCGTGCAGATAGAACACCAAGAGCGGCGAGATTACCTGTGATCTATCTTGCTGCGCACTTGATGGAGCCGACGGAGCTTGTTTAATCTTTAAAAATTGGGTCTAAACTAATTGGAGGTCGTCGTAGTCCCTGTGCGGTATGTATTGCGGTAGATGAAGGGGTAACAGACTCAATTGCGCGATGTGATACCGTTGAAAGTCGAGAGATTAATGGATTGATGGATTGATGGATTTGGGTTGATGGATAGAATGGATGGATGAGACAGATGTAATAGATTTCTTAAAGCTCTTCCTGTCTTGCGCCAAACCAAAAGATTCTTAGATATATCGGATCTTGGATGGAAAAAGAGACAACTCCACAACACCAAAATGAGAAAGATAATTTGATTTATTACGGGGTATCTGTACTGTACTATGAATTAACCAGGGGAATTTAATAGAGCCCGCCATCACAATCCCCGTCAATCCCAGTACCCAACTGACCGACCTTGATGCTTGATTATATTATTTAAAATCAAGTCCCCGATGTTCATCCTAGTCGAAACTCAAGAGAGAACGGGAAGCAAAAGAATTCCCCACGGTGCAATATTTGGTACGCAAACGCAATCGAGGTCAAGTTTGGGACCCTTTGACCTTACCAACATTGAGATCAATACGACGATGAAAATATGGTTGTTGTACGAATGGTGTGCATCTTTTATATGCGCTCTTGATCCTATAGGTCAACATCCGTCGTTAGTTGACAGCAAGTTGAAAAGCTGGAGAAGCATTAGATCTAATTACCATATTTGTGCCCTGCTGATCAATATGCATCTGCAATTAATAGAAAGACCCACCGATTGAACCATGTTGCGACTTGCAGGAATGGATGCAAGATAATACCGCAAAAGGTAACTTGATTTCTCCTTCTTCGTGTTCTCCTCCTATAGCGTTCGAGATATCATGTTAGAGGTAACCTTGGTCAAGGAGATAATAACGAGATGCCTTTTCTCCTTCTTGAGGCTGGTGCCGGTGTGAGATGTGTACGGACTGCGACACTGTACGGAGGTGTCGGATGGGTAGGTAGTATGGTAGGTTCGATAAGATAATGGGGGTAGATCTTTTAATTCCCTAGTATTTATTTTATGGATGCCGCAGCAAGCATATACTCCGTAGTTCGATGGATGGGTAGAATGGGAGGATGATAGTGAAAGCAGGTACAAGTCGATCTAAATAGTATACTAACTTAGGTACAGGAGTTAGTGTTGTGTTTACGTCCCTAGGTAGCTAACTCTTTGCTGAAATTGATGTACTGCTAGCTGTTATTTTCTACTCGACTCGATTAACCTGCTCTGCCCTGCCCTGCCCTGCCTCGGCGTTCTTGTAGCTTACCTACTCCGTAGTACCTAACTAGGTCCTTAGTATTTTGGTTATCGTCATTTTAATCTCCCCATTCTCCTTTTTTATGTCATCCAATATTTGTATATTTGTATAGGTATTTGTAATATTTGTAATATATGTAACATTTATAAATTATTAGGACTTGTCATTCGTAGGTAGACAAATCAATCTGATAACTTTCATTATTTAATTAGATATCCGTAATTCAATTGATATCCCCAAGCTTGACTGATACCTTTATGCAGCACGGAGTAGGTATCTTACGAGAGTACCGGGTAGGTTCCTCTTCTACCTCTTTTTCCAACCCACCTGAGGTGGGTATTCTTTCCGGGAAGAATGATAGAAGGAAGTTGCCTTTTGCTTTGATGTGTGGTTACATATAAGATATCAACTGGTTTATCTTAGTTTTATTTACTCTATTAGTTGCTTTAGTTATTCATTCACCTGGTGGTTATACGTACCTTATATTATTTACTTGTTATATTACTCTCTTATTCACTTCATATACTTATAACCGTCAAACTCCTCCTTTCCCTCCTTCGCATACCTCGATACTTATTACTCCTTCTCAGAATCTTCTTGTCCCCATTATTAATTTTGATTTCCACTAAACCAGTTCTTGCCATTTTCCCACCGGCTTCCTTCTCACTCTGCTTTTATTTAGCCCAGACCCAAAAGAGAGCTGCTAGCGCCATCAAACCCAAGTCAATCCAGGTTATAGGATCATTAAGCGAGAAAAAGAAAGGCAAATAACTGGGTGCTACTTGCACTACCTACCTTTTTACTATACCTTCTAAATCAAATCATCCTTCTCAATCCCATCCCATCCCGTTCAAGAAGATTGCCTCAACTTTCTTCAACCCATCAAATCCGAAGCAGAGGATCCCTTCCCTTCCCTTCCCTTCCATACAAACTCTTGTTCCACAATTTGATCAAGCAGAAGGCAAAGAAGTTTGTCCCCATTAACCTTGATATACTTCGCATTTTATTCATTTCACACAAAGAAGCAGAGGGACCTTTAATAAAATCCCCGGCAATTACCATAAACAACCAGCCGCCCCAAGCATACCCAATTGATACCAACCAAACCGGCGACAAATTCCTTAATACCCTCCGATAGCTGAACTGCTTACAACTCAGCCAATTTCATTCTTGTCAACCAACAAACTCGGGAAGCTATCCTCCGCTTGGTCGCAACCCCCTACAGCCTCGTCGACAATTGAAACAAACTACGATAATTATCGAGCTGAGATATTATCGCAATTGATACCATCCATCAGACTGACCGAGATGTCGTCGAACGATGTATCGCCAGAGGCGATGCAGTCGCGTATTCAGCAGGCTCGTCGTGAAGCAGAATCCTTAAAGGATAGGATAAAGCGCAAGAAGGATGATTTGGCAGACGCAACGTGTGAGTAATTAATCATTATTTCAGCTTTCACAACGATCTTCGCTTTCATCGGTAAATGTTGATGATCTCTGCGACTGTATGCTAATTAATCATGTTACAGTGATGAACCTTGCGAGGGCTCAGCAAGAAGCTTTACCAAAGAATCAAATGTTAAAGACTCGAAAGACATTAAAAGGACATCTCGCAAAGATTTATGCAATGCACTGGTCGACGGATAGAAGGCATTTGGTATCAGCATCGCAAGATGGTAAATTAATTATTTGGGATGCGTACACAACGAACAAGGTTCACGCCATTCCTTTAAGATCTTCATGGGTCATGACCTGTGCCTATGCACCAAGTGGTAACTACGTCGCCTGTGGTGGGCTGGATAACATTTGTTCCATCTATAACTTAAATTCCAATCGCGATGGACCTACGCGGGTTGCCAGGGAGCTTTCTGGACATTCGGGATATCTATCTTGCTGTCGATTCATCAATGACCGAGCTATCCTCACATCTTCCGGAGATATGACCTGTATGAAGTGGGATGTCGAAACAGGATCAAAGGTCACCGAGTTCGCAGATCATTTGGGTGATGTCATGAGCATCAGTATAAACCCAACTAATCAAAATACATTCGTTTCAGGTGCTTGCGATGCCTTTGCTAAACTTTGGGATGTTCGTGCCGGCAAGGCTGTTCAAACTTTTGCGGGACATGAATCAGATATCAACGCCATTCAATTCTTCCCAGATGGACACTCATTTGTCACCGGTTCCGATGATGCTACCTGCAGACTCTTCGATATTCGTGCTGATAGAGAACTCAATCAATATGGAGTAGGTCTTTACCTTTTAGGCCCTATAAATTTGTCACTAACAATGTCTAGCATGAGTCCATCCTCTGCGGAATCACATCTGTTGCCTGCTCTGTATCGGGTAGACTGTTGTTTGCTGGTTACGATGATTTCGAGTGCAAGGTAAGTCATAATAAATCTAGTCATTCCTTCAAAGGACTATGATCTTAACCTCTCTTATAGGTATGGGATATCACTCGTGCCGAGAAGGTTGGATCACTGGTTGGCCATGACAACCGCGTCAGTTGTTTGGGTGTTAGTAACGATGGAATGAGTTTGTGCACTGGATCATGGGATTCATTGGTGAGTGAAAATAACTTTTTTATTCGTTTTCCTTTCTCTTTTCCTCAAACTAACTTTTCCATTTCTTTCTTCAGCTCAAACTCTGGTCCACATAACTTACAATATTTTACTCCCACTTCCAGCTCAAGGTTTGGGCCATGTAGATCTGGCCTATTATTTCGACGATAACGAATTCTCGTCCCATGCAGTGTCATTTTCAACTGACACTTCGTTTTTACTTAATCACCTCCCAAATACGACTCTTTAATATTCGTGACTTTCGACATAGATTGGTCGAAGTCTTTATAACAGTCTCACTTATACTTAAGCGACAGAGATGGTCCTTCCCGATCAGTTACTTCCGATACAGTAAAATAAGGGACCCAACAAAGCTGCGCATCTCAGATTCTGTGCACAATAATTCTTCATTTCGATGTTCTTGTTTCTATGGGAGGTCCTATTGCATTGCTTTTCATCAGCGTTTTTAAGCACTGGGACCTTGCGACGATATCCTGGAGAAACTTTTTGGTTTCAACTTTATGGTTTCAACTTTACTACGCCCTCACACACACACACACACACACACACGACATCTTCCAAATTTCTTCCTCCGTGTCTTTCTTTTTTTGCGTTATCAAAATCTTCGAGGGGCGGTTATATGGCTGGAGGGGGAGGAGGAGAATAAGTATAAGGAGGAGGGGAGTGATGAACTTTGAAGTCGACAGAGTTTCTCACAATATATTGTGTGTGGTATTTGATAAACTGGGTTGACATTTCCAAAGTGAAGCTCCAGATGATACATTTGGTATATGTGATGTTGAAGTCGGTTAGGCATGATGAAGAATAAGAGAGGAGTTTTATGGAGGGGGAAAGACTCATAACCTAGGCTCTGTAATGCATCGGCAGGTATCACTGCAATAAACTTTTAACAACTATTGAATCTGGCGTCGGTTCCATACAAAGCTTGTATTATAGTCTAATAATGCCCTTGACAGATATGTCCTTTTTATCAATTTTTTTGGGGTCTTTCTTCTCTCTGGTGAATAGTGATTATTTTGTTTTTAGGAAGTTTGATTGGGTATTAGAGGTTAGGTATCGCAGGTTAGGTTAGGTTTGATAGGTGTAGGGGAGTCTGGATAGGAAGTTGGAATGTTGATTGTGAAGTGGTGTTTGTTACCTATGATAACTATTAGATAGTATTAGGTACTACTAGGTATTAATATCTAAAAGGATTCTAGTTGGAATATTTAGAATAGCTAGGAATATTTGGATCTTGTCTTTGTGTTGTGTTGTTTTGTTTTGTTTTGTTTTGTCTTGATTGAAGTTGGCTTGACTGTGTACTGGGATTTGGCGGTTTAATGGGGGGAAAAGTTGGGATTGGGAAGTTGTGTGTGTGTGTATATGATTTTTATGTGAGTTTTTGGAGTTTTTGGAGTTTTTGGAGTTTTTGGAGTTTTTGGAGTTTTTGGAGTTTTTGGAGTTTTTGGAGTTTTGGAGTGTGTGGATTTTGTTTGATTATGTGGGTGGTTTGGGGGGTGGTTGGAGTGGGTGTGTGACTGACGGAGTGATTGGGGAGAGAGAGAAAGGAGGGGATGGAATGGAAGGAATGGGAGAGTGAGGAAGCTGGGGGAAGGGGCGAGGGGGGGGGGGGGTGAATTTGGAAGTGTGAGAGGGGGGGTGGGAGGGGAGGGGAGAATGGATCGGTGGTTGTTAGATGCTTGGTTACGGTGTAGAGATGTGTGGGTGGAGGTGTGGATAGAGGTGTAGTGTAGTATGTATAGAGATATATTTTAATGGCACAATATATATAAAGGTATATATAGAGTTGTATATATATAAATATACCTAAGCTGGGATATATTTGTGTTTATGAATGAATAGTTGATATACGGTATTAGCGGATGAAAAGTTGAAGAGTTGATGGTTAATGGTTGAAGGACGAAAGACGAAAGATAGATGATGCTTGAGTGAGTGGTTAGAGGGGGAGAAGGGGGGAGAGGGAGAGATCCGGGGGGAGGGAGTGGATTATTGGTGTCTGGGTATATTGAACGATTTTTATAATTGGTAAGGTAAGGTAAGGTACAGTATAGTTCATAGCTATAATGTATTGAATAGAAGTTTGGTTTACAAAAAGAATTGAGGAAAAGGAGATAGGATATAGATTTAGATGAAAGTTAGGATAGGTAGGATATGTAGTTAAGAGGTTTGAAGATGGGATTATTATTTATCTATGGCTTATGTATGCTTATAAGCCGTTCGGGTTGAGGTCTTAGGAAGAAAGGAAGAAGGGAAGGAGAGTTAGAGGGGAGAAGTAGAGGATTAGAGGTATAAAGAGATAGAATGAATTGAATGTAAAGCTGAAGAAAGGGGTTGTATGGTAGGGAGGAATCGGGGAGGGGGAGCGGGTTGAATTAGAGATTGTGTAAATATATCAAGTTGATGTATGTACATATTCGGTGGAATTGGAATGGGAATTGGATGGAATAGGTTGGGTAAGGATGATTGGGAAAAGAGGCGGAGGAGGAGGGCGGAAGTTGGATATGCTATGGTGTAATGGAGCAGAGGTTGATAGATTAGGTGGGTTGGATGAGTGGATTGTTGGAGGGTGTACATGGCGGAGACTGCGGAAGAGGGAGGGCTGGAGAACTGGAGGAAGGGAGGGATTTTGGATCGATGGGTTTATACATTGTTGGACTTGTATCTTGTCTCTTGCAGGATGTTTTGGTTCGTAGCTGGGGAAGGGGAAGGGTTGTAGAAATTGAGATCTAAGATGCTCAGGTAGATGAATAGATGAATGTTCTTTATTTGATAGTTAAAACAAAAATAGATGTAGAAAGACAAAAGTTGAATCTTTTCATTTTATCAACGGGAAAGTAGATACTTTATTATAATGATTGAATTTCTTTTGATTTCTATTTCTATTTCTATTTGGTTTTGTATATAATAAATAAATCTTACTAGATATATATAAGGTTATGAAATATCAGGAAATTACTGGATGCATAATTATAGCGAGTCAGGAAATCGAGATTGTTTGGAATAGATGGGCAGATTGGATGGGTTTAGGGTTGGTTGAAAGATTGATCGAGTTTGAAATTTGGATGGATATATAGAGGCAGAAAAGTATGAGAAGGGAAGAGGGTGGAAAGAGTGTGAAAGGTGATGAGTGTTCATTTTTGGTTTTGAGGTTAAGGTAGAGATGGTGTGGACTGAGCTGAGAGATTGAGAAATTGAAAGAGGTGAATACAAAAAGAGAATAATAGTTAATGAAATTTTGTTCAAATATTCAACACTATATATATTATTATCAATAATGCCGAGTCTAGATTGTAAGATCTTATAATAATTAGAATCTAAAAGTTTTATAAATAATAAATATATAATTTGATGAATATAATAATAATATATTATTTATTTATTTATTTATTTATTTATTTATTTATTTATTTATTTATTTATTTATTTATTTATTTATTTACTCGTTTATTATAAAACTGGCTTTGTATTTTTAAACTTTGTCCTGTTTGAATTTGTAGCTTGTAAAGGGAAAGAATTTAAAAGGGATAAAGCTGGGAATTGTTTAGAGTTTTGGTAGGATGAAGGGATGAATAGTAAGTGGTGATTGTTATATTGTAAGATCTTATTATATTAATATATTCTATATCCTCCTGGAATGCCATTCGAGGTTTGATTAGATTATATATACATAGGTACCTATATATTCATGCAGATAAGTCCTAGTAGAATATTATATATACAAAATTTAATCCTATATATTTATTTAACTGAAAGAAAAACATAATCTTACAAAATGAGAAATAGAAAATAGGTTTATTGTTCTTAGGTTAATCTTATGATGGGATAAATTATAATGGATGGGATGATATGATTGTAATCTTATGTATGATGAGATCATATCATAACAAGGACTTTCTCTGCTTTGACTTTGGCATATAATGCCAATACCTCCTCGAGTACTCGTACATATGCAAAGAATACCTACCTACCTACCTACCTACTAGGTACGAACGAGTCCGAGAGTGCATGTAACCTACAGTAAGATCTTACTACGATATGCATGCATGCTTGGGTATGAATGCTTAATTTTGAAAATCTACAGTAATTACCTAGGTAAATAATTAACCTTATGCGTATGCATATAAACAGTTGTAACGGGATAGCCGACACTAATGGGATGGCATGGGATGGGATGAGATGGATAGATGGACGGACATCGATGATGGTGGCTTGTAAGAATGAACAGACCTACAGGTGGGAGAGATCAGATATCAAAACTCGAAACTCGAAACTAGAGATCTGAAACGGAGTCGTGAAGTGAAGTCTTTGATGAACTAAGCAACTACAGTGAAAAAAAAATCATTTGATACAATACTCTAGCTAATTAGCTCGTAGATCGTAGAAGCTTTGATCTAAAGACCTACTGTAATAAGGTTACCTGCGTTTTAGAATTTAGATTGTGTTATGGCGGTTGTTTGATAATTAAGACTTTAGTGCGTAACTTAGAGATACTGGGGAAGTACCGTAGGGTTATGACTCGATATGATATGATATTGGTGTACATGATTATGATGATGTTATATACTCGTAGTGATTTTGGGATGTGAAGTGGATAATGGATGTAAAGAGTATCAAGATAGGGTTATGAGATGAAATCATCAATCATCTGGTTTCTTAATAATTATCTACCTAGGTACACCACGGTGGTAGGCATCGATAATTGTTTGAAAGTTATTGGCTTGAACCTGGAGAGTTAAAAGGACCCGGATTGATTTCGTCTTTCTCTTCTCTGAAGAGGGATTGGGATCCTGGATGCTTATTTGCTTCTAGAAAATTTGAGGAAGTATTGGTCTTGGTTGGTAGATATATTGAGTTACATAGTTTATTTTTTTTAAAGACATTACACTAGTCACTAGATACTAAGATATGGGGATCCTGGAGGATATCTATTAATATCTATACTCTGTATTCTATAAGGAAGTCCTCGCGTACATATCAGAAACATCAACCTCGTTATTTTCTATACAAGGCGTCTGTGGCGATAATCATTGATAGAAGGGTGTTAGTGGCGGTAAGATAGGATTCCAGGCTCGAGGTAGACAGATACGTAGGAGTTGTATTGATGTGAGATGTTAATATACTACACAAACATCAAGAATCCTATCTACCCTTCATCCCCCTCTCCTTCTCCTTCTCCCGCATTGTTCTATACGAATGTAACAGAAGACCATTAACCCAGTAAACATAAAACCCCTGAACCAAGCGTACGTACATTGGATACTCTAAGCCTTAAAAGATCTCTACTGTACCTTATTATCCTAGCATTATCAGGAGGTTCCACAACTTCCACTCCCATGTTTGGGTAGCATGATTAGCATGATTAGCATGACCATCGCGATCACCGAGGAAAGGGACATTTTGGGAACGATGCAGTGATTTTTATATGCACGTTCTTTCAGGTACAGTTCAATCGGTGATGTAAGAAAAGAGGCTGAATCGAAAATAGAAACAAAAAGTAAAGAAGATTGATATCAATATCTTCAATCATATATGTTCGTTCTTTTCCATTTGCATCCTTCAAGAAAAGCACAGTTTGCTAGGTAATCTAAGCAAAGAGAAAAGTTTCCAGCTGATAAATCAATGAGATCAGATCGTTCAAATTGTCTGTGTTAATAAAATTATCATGAAACAAATACCTACTTTTCCTATATGATCTTCTCTGCCTGATACAAACTATTGAAGTCATAATCAATAACTCCAAGTCTCAAATCTCAGGTCAAACCCAGCGATCCAAGTCCAACCAATTTTCCCCAGGCTTTTTTCCTGCCAAGAAGGTCCTTGCACAAGGAACTTCCTCCCATTTTGTACCACCAAATTTCAGCTTAACCCAGCCTCTAACCACCCTAGCATTCATTACCTTACCACAACCCACAACGCACATCCTACCTACTTACCCACATACCTACATCATCAGCGCAAAAAGTAAAAACTAAAGACAAGAGACGAAAAAGAAATCCGAGTCCTCGAAAATAAACCACCCACGCGTTACCGTCTCAAATTCAACAAGGAATCTCCCGCTCCTACAAGGTCAATCCATACCATCCACGTCTTAACCATCTTTCCCACGCGATCCTTCCATCCTTCCACAGCGCCCAAACATCCACCTACCCTCCCTCACAAACCAAGTACCTCGTGGCTCCCTTGCTCTCCTATAAATACTCTCATCTCATCATGGCCGGAAAATCCGCCGCCCAGGAAGAATTCGATAGCATTATCGCCAAAGCATCCGCGAGGGAATCTCACGATCATCCAGACGACGAGAGAGATTATACCTTCGATAGGGAAAATAGTGATATAGACGAAGAGGAAGAATTTCATAATAGGAATATTGAGGAGAATATGAAGATGCCGTTGTTTGATCGGTCGCACTCGGGAGGAATGATGGGCTTGAGTGAACCGTTGAGGTTGCCGCATAGGGATTTTGATAGTGGGAGGTCAACCGGGGTTAAGGGGGTGATTGCTGATGCGAGGAGTTTTGAGGAGGCGAGGAGGACGGGCGGGTGGAGGGCGAAGTTGAGGGGGAATGGAGGGGTGGGGGCGAATGCGAATGGGAGCTCGATTACTCAGGGGGGAAGAAGGTCGAGGTCTGCTTCGGGTTCGGGCTCGGAAGGGGGGTTGAGTGATGATGAGGAGTTTTTGGAGAGGTGGAGACAGCAGAGACGAGTAGAGTTGCAGAGTGAAGGGAAAGATGTTAGGAGTAGGAGGACGAGTCCTAGTGTGAGGAGATATGGTAGATTTGATGAGGTAGATGCTCTAGGGTATCTCGACGCCATTGAAAAAGTAGGAAGAGAAACCATCGTTGTTGTTTTTGTTTACGATCCTGAGGTTCGTCTTTTTTCTTCCATCTCTTCTCTATCCATTCTTCCCTTCTTCATCACGAATATGCTAACATATCATACCCATTCAGTGTGACGTCTCTCAAGTAATCAACTCAGCACTCCTTCCACTCGTTACCGCCAACCCAACCGTTCATTTCGTCCGCGTCCATTACGAAGATGTAGAATTTGATAATGCCGGTGTACCGGCTATTCTGGCCTATAAGAATCAAGGAGATCTCTTCGCAAATCTTACGTACATCATTGATCAGATTCCTGACGATACGATCTTTGATACGAAAGCTTTAAAGGATGTTTTGGTTAGACATCAGATTTTATGATCCATTGATGGATGGATTGGTGGAAATGGTCATTTGGGAATGATCATCAATCAAAAGATACCTGGATGCTTGGGTTCGTTTCTGGTATTGGTGGTATCTATATCTACCTACATACCATACCTCTGTTTGAGGTTGAGGATATATAGAGACGGATACATACATGCTGTATTTATATTCATGGGTTTGGCTTGGCTTGGCTTTACTTTACTTTGGATTTTGTATGTATGTATTACTTGGTTGTAATACATGCAAAGATCTTCCTTATAACGTACAATTTCTCTACCTCGACTCTATATCATTTTTACTTTATTTTACTTTATTTTACTTTACTGCACTTTATTGCACTTCACTTCATCATCTCTCTCTCGTTGTAGGAGGGGAAAAGAAAGAAAGAAAGAAAGGAAGGAAGGAAGATAGCAGGATATCGGGATTGGGGATTCAAGAAATCATAAAAGATCTCACTTTTTTGGAGAAGAGAGAGAGAGAGAGAGAGTGTGTGTGTGTGTGTGAGAGAGAGAGAGAGAGAGAAAGGAGTCAAGTGTGATTAATATATACACATATGAATAAATGAGAAAGACGGTTAATCATGGGACGGGATAGATAGATGGATAGATGGGGTGGCGTTTTGGATGGAACGGAAAGCGAACGCGGATGGGAATGGGAATGGGAATGGGAGCGGGAATAGGGATTGGAAAAACATGACTGGCTTGTCTTGTTTTGTCTAGTTGCTTCTTACTTGGGTTTTAGTTGGGATAGTTGGTGTGGTTTAGAATATGTTTTTGATTCTTTGGTATTGATTTTGATTCTGATTTGGGGGATATTGGTAGTAATATTGGCAGTGATAGTGATATTGATATTGATATGATGAATATGGATGTTGATATGGATCATTTTATTATATTTTATTTTATTATGTTATGTTGGGTGTGGGCCGGTACAGGTGTGAAATACCTTTGAAGATTACTTTGCTTAACAGAATATTGTTTTATATAAAAGAATGAATTTATAGAAGTATAGAATTAATAGAATAGAATAAAATTTTTCTTTTTTAAAAGAAAAAATATTAATCTCAATATTTAATTTTGAGAAAATAAATAATTTATATTGATATTCTTTTAAAAAGGAAATATAAATTTAATTATTGAATAAAAATATTACACCATAGTAAACACACATTGGATGGTCCAGTCTCTACCATGTGTTTCCAGCTCTTTCAATTCAGGAATATTAAGTGGTTCTTCTTCCAGCTTTCTGGTACAAGCAACTCATTGAAACTCGTTCCCAGTATGCTATTTCTGAGAGTGCTCTGAATCTTCCTCAGAGCCTTTCTTGAATGTTCTTCGCTTTCACAATTCATCCACTTTTCCTTCTATATCTTAACTGTAGTAGCGAGAATCGGAATATGATACCTTGATCTCCAAAGCTCCGCCGTAGACGGTTGATGAAAGGCCTCTCCGGAGCTGATGTTACCAGGATTTTTGGACGCTTTAACATCTCTGCTAAAGATTAGATTAGAGATAAGTTTGCCAATATGATGAAGGATAACTGCTAATATTCCGTCGAAGATATGCTTATGTAACTTGTTCCTTGACTGCCAATTGATGCTTCGAAGAATTCCAATTAATAGCTTGGTGATGAACCCAAGCATCATTACTTCATCACTTCTAGCGCACAACTTATGCAACTCAGTTAAGCCTTGATGAAAGAAAGAGCATAAGGAAAATGGAAAAATAGCGTCAATCTGCAATTCTTTTCCAGCGATGGTTCCATAATGCTCAACTGAAATCTCGACACAAGTCTTGACACTCTCGATGATCTTATTCGCGAGAAACATCAAACACTTAGTTTCTTTACTATGGTAGTTTGCTCCTTTGATGTCGCTGTATCTGACAATGCAGTCAGACAATGCTTTCCAGCTCAACTTTAAGAGCTCGCGACATGTAGCAGGAGTGGGTTGAGTTGAAGAGATCGACCGCCCTCAGAAATTCGATATACTGCAGAATAATGTGTAAGTGACAGAACAATTTGATATATAAGCGCAAGAGCCCGGGACTTGTTACTTACAGTACGAGACAAACATTACATGATCTTCACTATACTCCAAAGACAACACATCAGTTCCCATCCAATTGTTTTCGTTAGGAATTGTATCCACTCTCCTAATTTTCCTCTTCTCTGTGGAGTAATCCGAAGGTTGGACGACTCGAGGCTCTGACGGGCGAGGATCAGAACCGGTCGGGGCTTCACCTTCATTTGAGCCATCTGTCGAAGTTCTTTGAGCGCCCGTTTGACAAAACGATAATCTCTCCTTTAAAATTACAATCTGACTTTCCATTTCATTCTTAACAATGCTTTGTCTTTCATATTGTCGTTTCCAGAATTCTTCTGAATCAACTATACCATTGCATCTTGATTCTTCAGGTTTGATAGATTGTCGAAATTCATTCAAATAATCTGCAAAGATGTTAGAACAATATATGACAACATATTGTAAGCTCTACCTTGGATAGATATTTCATCTGGTTTCTTCTTCAGGACTGACAGTATCAAAGCAATTTGATCTGTAGAAAAGCTTTGGGTGAGTTGATCCATCACGACAGCTGTATCAAGCTTGTCAAATTTAGCATTTGGATCTCTAACAGAATTTGAGTTCGCTGCCTTTTGTATTAGCTACTCTTCTATTTGAACTTTATTTCGTAGTTTCTCCTTAACTTTAGACTCATGCGCGACTTATAGTTTCGCACCTTTTAGCTTCGCAACTTTTAGTACTTTCACACGAGGCATACTAGAATATTGACAAGTAAAAATGAGAAAGATAAGAATTGGGATCCGATTAAAGATGATTGAAAAAAGGGTTACTCAAGTGATAATCAAGTGAAAATGGCTCGCAGCTTAAATGGTAGGAGACTATGTGGACTTAAAGCCTTAAAGCAGTCCTAACAAGATATGGAATATGGATAGGAATGTGAGGAGATAGAGAATAAGATTAAAAGAACATAATTTGGGTGAAATGATTGAAAAGTGCGAAGTTTGATTGTATCGTATGCACTGAAAATATAGGGAAAGAGCGTTGTGCTCCCAAATGGGAAGGAGTTTTCCCGTGACATTCTGCTCTAAAACACAAAGCCTTGAGCGCTATCTGTGACTAGATGCGCGAAAGGAAATATTCTATCATTACTGCGATGATATTCCTTCTGGATTGAATCTCCGAAGGTGTAGAAGTTCCGCTTCTCATAGAAATATGCTCATCGAGGCTGTTTGTGGATGTGCTTCTATAGAAATGAGAATGTTTGTTCAACCTACCTACTATTTACCTACTTCCCTCGTGGCAAATCATATATATATATATGAACCCAAAGATCTCGTATAAATTCAGATATAGATAGACACTTATCCATACACCGACAACTATCGTTATGCGCGTTTTAAACAAGGAAGGAATTCCAGCACGTGAATTAAGCCATCATGAATATAACTTCATACGACATGGTTATCTCCACTTCTCATACTTACCATGAAAAGATGCAATATACCACGTTGATCACGTCAATCGCATTTTCAAAATCTTGAGCATCGAATGATGTCCATGAGATATTCATAATGAAGCCGTGTCGGCGAATCCCCGGTCCCAATGCCCGCAGAGCCTCGCCTCGCTTCACCCCGCATTTACGCTAATGAACTTCAGATTGATTGATTAGAACTAAGATTCGCTCATCAATTTCAAGCTTCAATTTCCAGCACACGAATCCTTACTCCTTGCGCCAATCCACCAAAACTCCCGCCAACGCAAGAATCTTCACCAACCACATATAGTGCACCGAGTAAAAATCAATCGCAAAGCAACGATAAAATGGTTTATTTAAATACCGCCCAAGAATGGCTCACTCAATCTTCTCTTCTATTAAAAGCGCATCCTAGCACCGTACGTGTCCCTCTCCTTCCCCTTCCCCCCCTCTCCCTCCCAAAATAACTAACACATCCTCAAACAGACCCGCATAACAACCAAATACACGATCCTCCACGCCTCTCCCTCCCCCCACGCGCCCTCCACAACACACTCCACTCCCAGCAAACCCCGCCTTCCAAAGCCCTCCTCCTCGCAACCCGCACCTCCGCGAGCAACTCTCACAATAACTACCTTCCACCCACACTCAGGCGTAAATCTTAAATATTCAACGAATAAAGCAGCGGAAGTAAGTCGATTGATACAAATTATGGGACGACTTGGGAAATTGATGGCGGGGTTACCGGAGAAGGAGGGATTGGGGGAAATTAATATGGGTGAGGCACCTGCGGGGGTTGAAGAGGAGAAGGGCGAGGAAAAGGAGAAGGAGGTTGGAAAACAGGCGCAAGCGCAGACGCAGACGGCGGGTAAGGGAAAAAAGAAGAAGGGGAAGAAATAAATGAGTGGTTTGTGAAATTTGATTGGGAGGATCTGGCGGAGGAATTCTGGTGTTGCTGCAATAAATTGGTAGGATTGATTGTACACTGCCACAACTCGGGAGATTTACAATCTATCGATCAACCGCATTGTATCAGTTTTACATCACAAATCCTCGCTCCTGGCCGGAAAGAGGGTCAAGGGGAAAAGCACATATGGATTGGCTGCTCTAGCATGGCTTGCTATATCACCTTGGTATACTGTAGAAATTTGCATGGCGAGGATGGCGAAGGAGTTTTGGGCATAGAGGAGGTAGAGACATGGCTGGCTGATATGCTCACGTGTACTAAAGTAAATAAATATATCAGCCATCCAAGATATCCAAAATGTACTGCGGAAAGTCAACAAAATCAGTCACAACAAGTATCGACAACAAATAGACATATTGAATCTTTTGTATATTGGAGACTTTATTCGTTATGCTAACTAGCAATTTCATCGTTATCCTATCCTATCCATCCATTCAATCCTACCATGGTATACCTCAACCATGATTTCCCTTTCAGCCATCTATGCCCAAAAGACATGTGTACATCATATTCA
The DNA here is from genome assembly GCA_025389075.1 of Sclerotinia minor. Classification (NCBI taxonomy): domain Eukaryota; kingdom Fungi; phylum Ascomycota; class Leotiomycetes; order Helotiales; family Sclerotiniaceae; genus Sclerotinia; species Sclerotinia minor. The sequence goes on from QRFH01000007.1 coordinate 2,042,003, forward strand.
TTCCGCCCAGCCAATTTTCCCCAACACCTCAACTCCTTCATGTTAAAACATTATTGTACAAATCACATACCCTCATCAAACATCTATGTGAGTAATCCCCATGAAAAAAGTGAAGAGCTGTACAGAGTAAACGCCAGTACCATCTTGAGATAAAAAGGAAAAGGAGAAAGGGGAGATAACATCTAGAAGTCTTCGTCAAAGTTGAAGTCACCTCCGTTCTCTGCCTTGGCTTCGGTTTGAGCTTCGGTATCCTCATGTTTCTTTTGAGTACCGGCCATGACACCGGCCTTTTGATAATCTCCAACTCTCTTCTCGAAGAAGTTGGTCTTACCAGCCAAGGAGATATTCTCCATGAAGTCGAATGGGTTGGCAGATTTGTAGACTTTGTCGTTACCCAAAGCAACGAGGAGACGATCAGCGACAAACTCGATGTATTGCTTCATGAGAGTAGAATTCATTCCCAAAAGAGCGCAAGGAAGAGCCTCGGTCAAAAATTCCTGTTCGATTTCAACGGCTTCGGTGATGACATCTTGGACAGCTTGTTTAGATGGGCGGTGCTTGAGATGAGAGAAAAGGAGGCAAGCGAAATCGGTGTGGAGACCTTCATCACGGGAGATGAGCTCGTTGGAGAAGGTGAGTCCGGCCATGAGACCACGCTTCTTGAGCCAGAAGATGGATGCGAAAGATCCAGAGAAGAAGATACCTTCAACAGCGGCGAATGCAACGAGACGTTGAGCAAAGGTAGAGTTCTTGTCTTGAATCCATTTGACGGCCCAGTCGGCCTTCTTCTTAATGCAAGGAACTTTCGAAATTGTGAGATCATGTATTGTGTAGTGGTATAGGATGACTTACTCGTGTCAATAGCATTGAAAAGATATGTCTTTTGTGCCTGCTCCTTGATGTATGTGTCGATGAGAAGAGAGTATGTTTCGGAGTGGATATTTTCCATCATGATTTGGAAACCGTAAAAGCATCGTGCCTCTGGAATTTGAACTTCACCACTGAATCTCTCGACCAAGTTCTCGTTGACAATTCCGTCGGATGCTGCGAAGAATGCGAGGACGTGGGAGATGAAGTAACGCTCATCGTCATTGAGTCTGTTGTTCCAATCGTGAAGATCCTTTGACAAGTCAATCTCTTCTGCGGTCCAGAAAGAGGCCTCTGCCTTCTTGTACATCTGCCAGATCTATTCCCAAATATGTTAGCCCTCTACGCGTCGACGCGTGAAAGACGCGACCTACCTCATGGTACTTGATGGGGAAGAGAACGAAACGGTTTGGGTTTTCTTGGAGAAGAGGCTCATCTGCTTCTTCCGGCTTGATTCCAGGTGCAACTGTAACAGCCTTTTGTTCCTTGACGATTGGCTTCTGGACTTCTTCGACAATTGGCGCGTCAACATCGAGTGCATTGTTTTCCTTTCCGGCAAGGTTGAGCTTTTTCACAGGCGATTCCATTTTCATGTTTTGAATTCCAGAAGCAGCCTATGAGATTCGAGTCAGTATATGATGGTGTAGACGCGAAAATAAATTGAATGAGGGGCAGTAATCGAAGGAGGGGTGGCGCGTTTCAACGTACAGTCTTCGATGGGGTCATTTGAGAAGTCATTGTGATTGAATATGATGAATGTAAAGGAGGTTGACTGATTATTGGTATTCGGTATATGCAAGAAAGAAAGAAATTGGGGAGTTGTTCGTGTTTGTATGTTGTGTTGAGTTGAATGGAAAGAATGTATGAACAAGAGAAACCGCGTCTTTAAGAGCTTTTGATAATCGTCACGTGCAGAAAATTGTTAACACGCTAATTTTCGCGTTCGCGTTGAAAAAAGGCTGGGAAATTTTAGATGGAAATACACTTTGACAACGAACCACTTATTCCAACTCAAAGAACCACTCAGCTCATGAAATCGAAGTTCCAATTAATGCCAAGCAAAGTTATCAGATCTTAATCCTGGAAGATCAATAGGAAACCACAGTAACGCGTGAAGTATTAACAAAAGTCTTGATAAAAGGTGGAGTAACATCAGTCATGATGATTCAGATATGAGTGCATTTGGACATTAGTAGCCGCCTATTGAAGACGGTGCGGAGATTTAACACGTTTTTATTTAATTGAAGGATTTTTCATTTTCATTATCTTGCATCTATGGTATCTTACATCCTAAAATCTTCGCCTCGTATACGCAATGCATCTCCCTCGTTACTTACGAAAAGCAAGCGTCATCAATTATTGAAGCAAACAAAGAAAATCATGCCAGCATTAAACATCAAACATTCCTAAAACCTTCCTTCGGCATTAAAATATGGAAAATCCTTGGAACTTTCTCCAAGTTCGAAATGACAACGATATTTATTGTCAACGTCTACCACTCTTCTGAACCTTCTTAGGACGAACCGGAAGTGAGGGCTCTTGTGCGTGTGATTCATCGCCGCGACCTCGTTCGACATCAGCTTGCCTTGTCCGCCGTGGTCTATCGCTACGACGACCTTGCTCAGGATCAGGTTGTCGCGTTCGCTGTGATCTATCACTACGACGACCCTGCTCAGGATCGGGTTGCCTAGTCCGCTCTGCTCTACCTCCATAACCGAACCAGCTATTACGATTACGTCCACCTGGCTCCCGAGGACTAACGGACTCTTCATTTTCTCTGGATGTGTATCGTGGAGGTTCTTGATCAGATAGTTGCTCGTCGTAAAGATCGAATTCATGGGGGTCGGTAACGTCAACGGCAGGTAAGCCTTCACCTTTTGCCTTCAGTATTTTCGCTCCCTTATCGCGCAAATGCTTTTCGAGCTCGAGGGCGTTTCTGGTATTCGCGCGGAATACTGCATCGACTAAGTCTCCTGCGAATGGTATAAGACCAATAGCAAAATCAAGCATGATATTGAACATCATCTTGGATTTGACACTGTTTGGAAGTCCGCCATCAACTTTATTGCATGTTCGAAGAACCATCATCGCCATGAATAGATCGATAATGTCACCAATCCTATTTTATGTTAGTGAGGCAATGTGATGGGAGTGGGGAAGAGAACTTACGCAGGAACGATACCGATCACACTACTCCATCCGAATCTAATTCCACAAAAATTGAAGAGACTCATATCTAGTCTATAAGCTCTGCGCTTGACTTTGGTAAGAATTTTTGCATCCTTTTCTGATATGCCAGCAGGTATGGCCTTTCTTCTCCTCTGGGTTTTCTTTTTCGAGGGAACACCGTCTAAGCGGGAGGCAGGCACAGTTTCGAAGTACAAGTCCTGGAAATTTGTCAGTGAACGATCTCTTGACGAGATAGTTATTTGTTTAGTATCATACCTCTGATCCGAATTTATTTGCAACAGATTCCCCCAATAGCTTTTTACTAATATACTTTGCTGCGAGCGAAGTCATGATTGTGAAGCTTATTTAGGTAGGTGTAGTTTTTGTGTTTGGAAATAATAGGTGTTTAAAAGGGTATTTTCCTCTCTAAGGAGTTATTGGAAACAGAGAGTCGTTACACCAACGTCTTTCCGATAATAAGGGCTTTTTGGAGAAATTCGTTTGTTCTTCGTTTCGTTGGTGGTGCTTGATCGATGAGTGGTTTCAGAAAGCACTTGATATCACTATTTTTGGATTGCTCCAGCTGGACACATAAAGTATGAATGTCTTTTTTGGATTCAATGAACAATGAAATGGAATTGAGAATAGAAAACCTATTTATGAGAAATACAAACCTTTAATCACTTACCCATAAAATCATCCTTAGAAGCTTGAAACAAAGCTTGATTTTCACTTATCTTTTATGTTGGGCAAGATTTTTTGTCCAAGATTCGACTGCGCCCCTGTATTGCCTGTATCAAAAAAACGTCATCCGACACCTGGAACTTGCAGATCCGACGCGAACTGAAGAGAGAACCTTATTCTTGCCATGTTAGTTAGTCATGTGATAATGTGGCTGAGGAAATGTGGCGTAAATTTGAATTAACCGTGGCTTTCCGCTCCCACCGCCGTACTTGTAGTTTCTAACGGCAAGCTAGCTAGCTATTGACACTGCCTCATTTATCAACATCCAGCTCACTGACGCTCATACCTCCACAACCTTCAAGTCAATCAATCATCCATAGGTGATCACCGTGTTTACCTGTACAACATACCAAAGCTTTTTACTAAATAGGCCACTTCTTCACTTTGCCACGAGATCTTTATATCATTTTGGTTTTAGGTTATTTTGGCCTAAGCGTTCCTAAGCGTTCCTGCGCGTTCCCCGCCCCGAAAAGAACGTCGAGTCGTGGATATGCTTGTGACGCGAATACAACATGTCAGAGAGAAAAATGCAGCTAGAAGACTGTAAGTATTTTGATGATGCCGTTATCGAGTAGACCTTTCTACCATGCCGCATCGTTCTTCGCTCGAGAACTCTATCGCACTGATCAAGTGCAGCCTCACTATAATCAATATTCATAATCAAGTAGTTTAGCTAACCACATGGCAAATATTCAGGGCTGGACGACCTTTGCGTCCGATTCATAATAAATATTCCTGCGGCTGATTTATCACACGTTCCTCGAATATGTTTTCAAGTCGAGGAAGCGCAATGGTACTACGAAGATTTCATTCGGCCCCTCGACCCAAGCCTACCATCGATGACTCTGCGTAACTTTTGTCTAAAGATCTTTCTACATTGCCCCTTACTTTCAAACTTTTCTGAGAGTATACATATGCGAGCTTTTGAGGAGTTTCTTTTATACAAGACCCGTGTTCCGGTAAGGGGTGTCATATTGTTGAATGCAGACATGGATTCAGTTGTTCTTGTTAAAGGTTGGAAGAAGGGTGCAAATTGGAGTTTCCCGCGGGGGAAGATCAACAAAGATGAAGACGATCTTACATGCGCTATCCGAGAGGCATACGAGGAGACTGGTTATGATCTTGAAGGCTCAGGGCTTGTGGCTAAGGACCGAAGTCTGGTCAAGGGCATCGATGTTACTGGGCATGGTCAGCAGATCAGATTATACGTCTTCAGAAATGTTCCTATGGATACCCGCTTCGAGGCACAAACTCGGAAAGAGATTAGTAGGATAGAATGGTGGCGGTTATCTGATCTTCCAGCTTATAGGAAGAAAGGCCAGCAACAACATCAACCGGAGGCTGCTGCCAATGCCAACAAATTTTATATGGTAGCTCCTTTCCTACCTCCACTAAAGAAGTGGATTCTAGATCAGAAGAGGAAGGATGTGAAGATAGCAACAGATAACCAGCAATTTGAAGCTACGGGTAATATCAGCCACGATGAAGGTATCACTGAGGATGATCAAGCAATTGAACCAAGCATAGATTATAATGCATCCGCCTCACACGATGCAGAGCGGAATAGGCGAAATGCTGCCGACCTTGCTCTCTGCGCAATAATGCAAGTGCAGCCACCGAATCAGGGATTACAGCCCAGCGCCCTCAATCCAGCTCAATCACAAGCTTCGCACAGCTCGGGGCAGCAACTACTTGCTCTTTTACATAGCAAACCACCAGTGGACCAATCACCTTCAACACAACCACCTCCCCAAACACCGCTAGATCAAACCATCACACAACCTCCTTTTCCCGAAACGCCTCATCATCAAGTACCTAAACCTTCACATATCCCGAATCAAGCACCACCTACATTTCCACTACAACAGCACCAAGGCCAACACCCAATGCAGAATTATCCTTACCAGCAGCCTGACTTCCAAGCCCGTCACGATCAAAGGTCTATTCCCAATATGCAATATCGTCATCAGGTACGGCCCCAAATGCCACACCAAATGCCACACCAAATGCCGCACCAAATGCCACACCAAACGCCACATCAAATGCCACGACATATACCGCAACAAATACCGCAACAGATTCCACAACAGCGAGAACGTCATCCATACCAACCTCCTCTGATTCACCCCCAACCATTACCTCCCAATGCCCAAAAAGTATTGTTTACGGGAGGTCCAGTACATTCCACAATAGTTCCACAGCATGTTCAGCAACAACCTCCGCATCCCAAATTTACGACCACTGGCTCAATGCAACCTCCCCAATTTCCTAATGTACATGCTACCATGGTCCCACCTCAACCAAAGGAAGCATCTGCTGCACTCACTAGCCATTCGTTGTTACTTCTAAACACTTTCAAGACTCGCGATCAAACGAATGCAAATGTCACTTCCAGTGGCATGTCTTCCCAAGTACTAGCTCAGCCAAATGTAAGCCCTGCGATACGCGAAGCTCAAGAGCTTCCGGGAGAAAGTTCTCGGCCTATATCCGTTACCGCTCCTACTGAGTCAAAGTACATACCAGCTTCCAATGCAGGCATCTCAAGTACCAGCAGTAACAATCAGACGGCTCGCCCACCTGTCAGTGAGCATCAGCGATCCATGTTACTGGGCATGTTCAAAGGTCCTGCAGCTCAAGCTGCAACTTTAGCTGCAGCACCAGTCGCTATGGCCCTGCCAACATCCGGGTCACCCTCTGCGGTAGAGTTGAGCGCAGTAGATCTTGCTTCCCCACCTCCTATCCCGCAGCAAAAGGGCACCAATTCAAACGCCGACGTCGGCAAAGCTAGCCACGCGAATCCAGAAACGAATCCAGAATCAAACCTTCCATTCCGAGCTACATCAATTCTTGCTCGTCCAGCAAATGGGCAGAAAGATACCAAGTCACGTGGTAGTTTGTCGAAGAAGCCAAACACAGGACCAGAGATGCACAATAGTAGCAAGTCTGCCTTTAAGACTTCGCCAGAGAAACCATTTCAGCCCCAGATTCTCAAAAGACCACAAGCGAATACAATCAAGGCTTCTCCGCTTCTTGCGCCTTCCACTATTGCTGCTTATTCACCAAACCTCGCCCCCGCTAATGTTGCTGGTCCATCGACGTCTCCGCTATCCTTCACTTCTCAGGCTCCTCAGTCAACTGAACAAAAGCATGCTCTTTTGTCACTGTTTGGAAAGCCGCCCATGGCGGCGTCCAATTCAGTGGCTAGAACACCATCGCATGATGGGCCGCTTTCTCCTAATACTTTGATAGATACAACGGGCAGTGTTGCATCCAGATCTAGAGTTGAAAATTTAGCATCTGGAAATGATGAGGGTGTGTCACGACGTGGAAGCCAGACGCCAATATCTTCAGCCGACAAGGGGTTCTTGTTGAACTACTTAGACGCCGTTGCTAGTAGAGGTTATTGAAGGAGGATATTTGAAGGATGGGACATTTTCTTTTGTTTTGCATGGTTTTGGCATTTCAGCGGGAGTTTGGATTTGGTAACATTCGGAGCATTCGTTCAGTGATATCCCAATACCCAGATTTGCCAAAGCTATGTAGTTGCTCGCCTTATTAGTTATTAGTTTAAAAATGAATTTTTTTTCCTCAAATTTGGAGTTATAGATGTGATTTAATTGGATGAGTTCATCTAATCATCTAGTTTTGATGTAGTTGCATTAAATGGATAGTGTACTAATATTGAAATAGATCTGACAAAATTGCCCCTCTTCTTACCATGAACCTTAAGTTCAATTACAGCCAATCATCAGCGAACATTCAAGTACCCATTATTACGTCATCCGCATCCCACGACAAGTGAAGCTTTAATGGGATTCCCCAATCCAAACAAAAATATTGTCAAACATCCACCCACACCTTAACAAGTGATCCAAGCAGCCTTACCAACAACAAAAATGAAATCTATATCGAGATTCCTGTCTAAAAGACCCGTATCAGTACCTGCAAATGCATATATATGTAACAGCTGTTCAGAACGTCGCACAATCGTGGCACGGCCGAGGAATCGCAACTACTCCTCAACTTCAACGCCAGCCTCAACCCAGGATTCAACATCATCTTCAATAGAAACTCCGTTCAAGCTCCCGAAAAAAGGTGTAGCGCGTCTCTCAACTCGTAGACTCATATCCCTCAGAGGTCCGGACTCGACAAAATACCTACAGGGCGTTGTCACGAATGATATCTACAAAGAAGGGAATAAGAAGGGCTTTTATTCTGCATTTTTAAATGCCCAGGGAAGAGTCTTAAATGATGTCTGGATTTATAGGGATATATATGCGGATTTGAAGGGAGGCAACACGTCTGAGGGCGATAATTGGTTAATAGAAGTTGATGCGAAACAAGTGGAAGTTTTGGCAAAACATATTAAGAGGTATAGGATGCGGGCAAAATTCGATGTCGATATTGTAGATGAGGAGGAGAAAAAGGTTTATAGTCTGTGGGGCACAAAAGTAGGGGTTAGGGTTATTGATGCGCTGGAACGGGATCGCGAGAATGCGACGCAGGGAATTGTTACGGCGGATTCGAGAGCCCTTGGGATGGGTAATAGGGTTATTGTTAATAAGGGTTGGCATATGCATATGGATATTCAGGATGCGGAGGTGCAGATGCATGGGGAGGATGTGTATAGGGTGAGGAGATATTTGATTGGGGTTCCGGAAGGCCAGGATGAGATTCTGAGGGAGAGTGCACTGCCGCAGGAAAGTAATATTGATGTTATGGGTGGAATTGATTATACGAAGGGCTGTTATGTAGGGCAGGAATTGACGATTAGGACACATCATATGGGGGTTGTCAGGAAGAGGATTGTGCCGATGATGTTGGTTCCGGATGGGGAGGATATGCCTGGGTTGGGAGAGTTGAAGTATAAGGGTGGTAATCTGGCGAGTTGGTTGAGTGGCGGAGAAAATATTAAGAAGGTTGGTGGAAAGAGACCTGTGGGGAAATGGTTGAGTGGTGTGGGAAATCTGGGGTTGGGGCTGGCGAGGTTGGATGAGATGGGTAAGTGGATGGTAGAGGAGAAGGAAGGAGATGGTGTGGATGAGTTTGTGGTGGAGGGCAAAGGAGAGAAGGAGGGAGAAGTAAGGAATATTAGGGTTAGAGCTTTTCCTCCTGCTTGGATCGAGACATAGTAGAATACACTAATGGTTTTCGGTTTCGATTTTTGGGGTCAATACACGGAATCACATCGTGTACTGCACATCAAACTGTATAATGAAATGTATTAATAGATACTACTTATAGCTTATAGTCGGAATATCTAATTATCTCCACACGTATGTGAAGCATTCCCCCTTCCCCCCAAAGCAACCAGCGCTATGCTAAATTCAAAATATTATAGAAATGCTAACCATAACTCTATCCCTTGTGTCTGAACGCCGTTGGATGTTTGAACTAAATAAAGTCTGTGGATTTGAATGGATAATTTGAAAACAATGTTAGGGCGTAGCACAAGTTACAGCATGCACCCCGTTAAATGTTGGGTTCGAGTCTGCTTTCAAAGTAGTATCTGGTGCAGAAGATTTGGTCGATTTGCTTGCTTTCCTAGCCTTTTTATCTGCTTTTCTTTGTGCTTTTGCCGCTGCAGCCGCAGCAATTAGACGTTCAAGACGTGCAACTTTTTCGTCTTCCGAATTTGACGTGGCAGACGTTGAAGGTTGTGGGCGAGGTTGTGATTGCGCTTGCGATTGCGCTTGAGGTGGCGGCCGCGGCGCTGACATAGGTGAGCTAGGTGAGCTAACATTCTCCGACATCATACTCTCCCTCTTAACTCTCCTCTTCCTTCCCTCCTCCGCCAGCTTTTTAATATTTTCATCCATCTCTTCATCCTCTCTACTCCTCTTTCCTAAAGCTCCTCCACGTTCTCTCGCCTCCAAATCCTCTTTCATAGCTCTTCTCTTTCCTTCGAATAATGCCGCTGCCCTTTGCCTTTGCATCCGCCCATTGCGAAAATTATCATATTTTTGCTTGGATTCGGGGTCTGCGAGTACATCATTTGCAGCTTGGAATTGCTCGTATTTGTCGGCGTCGAAGGCTGCGCCTAATTTGTCTGGATGGTATTGAAGGGCTGTTTTACGGTAGGCCCGTCGCAATTCGTCCACTGTGAAGGATTCGGGCGTCAGGCCCAGAAGGGCATAGAAGTCGATTTCTGAGGTTATCCATTTTGTGAGGTCGTCGGAGGGCATCTTGATGGTTGGTGTGCTGGAAAATTGTGGTTGTGGGCTTTTTGGTAGATTTGCGCGACGAACTTTTCTGGGGTTTGGTGATGGAGAGGAGGCTAGAAATATTGTGTCATGGGAAAATAACCTTAAAATGCGCTAGTGGGGCTCATTACTAATGGCCCGTTCTAGTGCAGTACAATACCAACCGCTATTTAGCCGGCCCAAGTCGAAGTCAAGGAAGAGTCATTCATGTTCTGGTTTATACATTATATTATACGTATGTCAATATTATCATGAAATTGAATATCTTTGAAATTTAAACTTCGCACTCTTGACTAAGACAGCCAGTACTTATCATATGCTTATTATTTCCATGGCCACGAAACACACATACTTCTAATACGTGACTAGAGAAAAATCTCACTAGTATGGCTACATGGAATGGTGAGGCCATTGCCAATGGCATGGCTGCTTTGGACTTATTAGATCCCGAGCCCAACTCAGAAAGATCAGTGACAGAATTACTTCAGAGCTCTAAAGATTTGATGTCCGAGCTCGAACAGTTCAAGGCTGAATTGAGGGAGCAGAAGCAAGAAAAGATGGTTGAACTGAGGCACTTTTCGACGAACCTCCAGTCCGAGATCAAATCTTTAACAAAACTCGCAAATCTGGATCCAGAGAACGAAAAAGTTGCTCATACAATCAGTTCTTCCAATTTTCCCTTCTATTCAGCTGTTTGGAATGCTGCAAAAGGTTGCAAGGGCATCACGGCTTTGAGGAAACGTTTCTTTTGGTGCACTGGTCAAAGCTTGCTCAAATCCAAGCGAGGTGATCTCTCAGCGCAGAAGAATATCAAAAGTGTGGAGGTTGATATCGTGGCCGGAGAAGATCTTGAATGGATCAAAGTAAGCACAATTACTGCTAAGAGGATGATATATGATTTAGCAAAGGCTGGATGGGCTGAAGATGACTCGACTGATGATGAGGAGGACTGTGCTGTAAGGTTAGATACAGAAGATGAGCCGGAAGGTCTCTTGAAGCAAGCCAAGCTACTTGTAGAAGCCTCTAAGTTGGCTAGAACTAAATATCGGCATCCATCAATACGCATGGTACTACCTAGGATTACGCGAAATTGTCCAAATCAGGTGGCCAATGTTTTGAAAGAAATTCGGGCATTAGGAATCACAGTGCAGATATATGAGGATATCCCTGCGAGCCTGGAAATATCACAAGCTCTCAAACGTATGATAGCAGATCCTTTCGAGAATTTCTCCAAAACACTCAATGTTGATTGTACAATGATCTTCGCATTTATTAGTGAGTAAGTAAGAGATATTGTATCCCGTGATGGGTGCTTCCACTTCCCAAAAAAAAAAGTCAACCATTTCCTTGTTGCTAATTACAAAATCTTCAGTCTGTCGCATGGCCGTGTTGAGCCAAAAGACTGGCATCATCGGTTTCTGATCAAACAGATGGAGATGGAAAGTCAAGACCAGCTCTTACCTAGTATTGTTTGGCCTGCATGCGGATCCAGGAAGCTCGTATGCACTCGTGAAGCAGTTGGAAGAGCTCAAGAGATAATAGACACAATTGGAACAGACACCGAAAAGAAACGAATGGAACTGATATTTGGTTTCAATCATGGCTCAACAAGAGACCAGCTGGCAAGGGAATTTCAGAAGCTCTCAGAGTACACCATTCCTCCAGGATGGCAATTACCCATCGCGGTACTAGATGTGGATATATCCAATATTGTATCCAAACTTCCTATCGTTGCCAACGACGTCTCAAATGTTCTAACTGGTGTTAATCAGTCCGTGTTTCTGTACGGATGGGCATCCGGGTTAACGACAATCAGCAGTAACCGTGTTGTTGCAAAAGAAATTGAGGCTACGATCGAAGCAAATCGAGGTTCTACGGACGTCCAGGGGCCGGACATCTGGTTATCCCCAATGGCTAGATCTCTTGTAGGAAAAGAAAAACAGCGACGGGGAGTCAAAGAATGATTTATCAAGTACTATCGATTCGAGTGTGTAGCTCGTACTCTGAAGTTGGACTCTATAAATGCATTACTTCTGACTCATTAAAGTTAGCGCAAAGGGTAGACAAAGTTTACATCAGTGAATGAAGTTACAGCTTAACGGCTTGCTTGCAAATATTACCCGGTTAGAATAACTGTCCTCTAGCGTTTGAAAACTTGACCTCGGAATGATAATTAGCGTCATGTGTTCCCAAAGCTAGAGACAGTCAAATATCAAAGTCTGCGCAAACCCCCTATTATCCTCATCGTCCTCGTCATGCTAAATCATTGGAACATTTCCGTTTGCTTTTATTGTCTCTTCAATCAGTTTATCTCATCTAGGTGAGCGAGAATTAGGAGACTTGTAAGTTAAGCTTCCAATGGTCTGGTAAATACTCAGCTTCTAGTCCTATTATACATAGCGCATTAAAAGACTTTGTTCCTCAAAAGTTTCGCATTTCTTTCGACTAAAGTGATATTTATTATATATATATTCTTTATTTGGATATTCTACAAGTAATTATATGTAATCATTTGGCCATGTTTTAATTCGAATGTGCTGTTCAAGAATCAACATTGGCCACAAAGTTGTCGGTGAACAAGAGTGATTTATGGTCAAGTTCGCACGTAAGGTCCTTTTTAATGGATGTATTGAATTTTATAGATGGTTTGGATGTTAGAAGCGTTTCTGGATATTATTATAATCAATCTGACTAACCAGGGGACTTTCCTTAGTGAACTGCAGCCTGGATTACTCGGATTACTCGGGAACCTTATGTACTTTTGTATGTGTAGAAATGATTGCTGATAATTAGATTGTTTGTTTTCGAGTATTGCAGATTTTATACTAGTAGTGTGATTTGTCGTCGTCCATTTGAGATGTGATTCAGCAGATGGAGTCACTTGCCGTTTAGGAAAATGTCATCATAACCTTAATTAAGTATTCCGGTATTACAGTCTCAACCCTTTAGTTCGCCAATTCACTAGGACTCGATGAAAGAGCCTTGTAAGCAAACCGTGATCAGATTCTAGCTAGGTTATGTGATGGCAATCGTCGAAATTGTTAGCTAGCTTCTGATTTGTGGTTTGCTTGAAGGTCTGGGATATCGGCACTTCTTACTAGCTTCGGTATCTGTCAATTTGTTGCATATCTGAGAATTTTGGCATTTATAGCTCGATATTGATAGACCCAGCGGTCACGGGGGATATAAAACGGATATCCTTGGCGTAGTATGCTATTATATACGAGGTGTGGATGTGAATTGGTGCTTTGACTGGCATCTTTTAGTTCAATCGTATTGATGGAGTTGAATCGAAGTCACTGACATGATGCCCGTAATGGACTTTGGAGATATAATCATTTTGGCCACGCTGAGAATCAAAGTATTCTAATTTCAGGCAAAACTATATTATGTTGTTAACTTGGCAATCATATTTCATTTTTACCGAGTTTTACCCCTTGATTCTATTTACTTTTCACGTTCTAAGGGCTATTTGTTGCTTCACTTGTCCATATTTTTCTGCACCTACAATGTTCTTAAGGTTCATCGATTGAAGATTCTACGTAATTATTTTCCAGAAATGTTACATATGCATGCCGGAGTACTGGAGAGTACTAAACTCCAAAGTTAAGACCTATTCGAAACACATATTTCAATGAGTTATTCTTCATCATCAATCCATTAAAAAAGTCTTTTTTCAGATTTAATGTCAATTCTTTTAGTTATAATACACGCTGTTGTCTGTCCATGGACTTTCTACTATCTACCCTTCTCATCCCTGCCCTAAGGATAATGGCCAGTCCCACTACATTCCGATAGCCTTTCTTCTCTTTCCTCCTTCTCCATCCCCCCTGCCATCCTGATCCTGACCTTGGACTTCTTGACGAGCATGACCACGCTTTTTTCTAGGTGGGTCAATGTTCATACTGCTATCTTCCTGGATAATTTTCTTCTTCGCTTCAAATTTTCTGATGAGCGCGAGTTGTAGAGATCCTTGACACCAGCCGCATATCCCTCTTCGTGCTGAGCATGGTATATTTTTCTGGGAATAGCAATATCTGGAGAAACTTTACTAGCCACAATGGCATAGACATCAAGTGCTCTCTGTGCCACCACAGTCGCAGACCAAACGTCGTCATGATTTGTTTGTAGGTATTGCTTGGAAACATCGGAGACCTTCTGGAACAAAGACCAAAATGTATAGTTTTTCGCTGTATGAAAGTCTGGTTTGATACTCGAGGTTTGCTGAATTGGTAGAAGTACCAGAGGAAAAGCTAGCTGCTGGAGCCCAGGTAGCGCCCCATTTAGTACCTGACGGCCTTGGAAGAACAATCCGACAAGTTCACTGTGTTCGGCGATCATGTGAAGAAACTCCCAGGTTTGAATAAGGAGTGGTGAAAGCTGGATATTTGCAACTGTCATACCCCGCACGATGTCCGCAACTAGATCCAGAACCAGACTATTACGGAGCAGTTCGTGCAATCCGAATGTAAGTGACCCACTTCTTGGTACTACAGCCAGGATAGTTGTAAGAGATTCTAGGAGCACCGGATACACGTCTTTCGAGTCTTCAACTGTTGAGAGTACTGGAGATACATAGCTAAACTTAACCACCGCTGTATCGACAGAGAGGAGAGCCTGCCAAACGATGCGAGTATCGGCAAAAATACACTCCGTAAGGTGAGGAGCCTTGCCACAAGGTAGACATTGTTCCGAGTTGCATCTAACACATGTAGCAATGTTTAAATTTGTCTGAGTTGCTTTCGAATTTGGGTTAACTAGTTCAGGTTGCTGTTGAGCTGGCATCCACATATCGTGAAGTTGGGTATTGGGTGAGCCATCCGCACTTGTAGCACTTAATTGAAGGACCTAGTTCCACCGCTAGTGCCATATTGTATTCGAACTGGATCGCCTCGTTGCTGTCGCGGATCTGTTGCTCCACAACACGCTGAGAAATGTTGCTCTGATGAACTGCGTCATCATCATCAACCTCTAGATCTTTCCATGCGTCTTCGAAGTCATCTTCAAAATCCTGCTCTGCATATCAGTAGGTTAAATAAAACGTAGTAGCATTGTGAGCTTACATCATCTTTAGTAGGATTTACGGAAGAGATAGTTGCGGCAATAAAAGCTGCATGTTTCTCGTCTAACTTCAAATACTGGAGCCTAGCGGGGAAGACATTGGCTAGGTCTCGAACAGATGTTTGTTTCTCGTCTAATCTCAAATACTGGAGCCTAGCGGGGAAGGGCGTTGACCGGGTCTAGGATAGATGGCTGGGAGTTGACCTGCGGCAAAGCAATTGGTTGGACAGGAGTATTTCTTGGAAGTTTGGATGAATTCAAGTTCTCAGTAAACTGTGTGTGCTCCAAGGTAATGGGACGGAAAGATGACATCTCAGAGGATGATCCGTAGGTATTCTTAATAGGTGGATTTGATGCGTTATGATTTATGTGATTGGAGACAGAAACTTTATGTGAAGTAAAAGTTCGAAAGCCGTTGAAGATTTCAGATGTTGTCTCTCGAAAGCTCAGTGTGTGGAGAGGAGAAAATCAGAATGTTTGACTGGGGGGGAACGCTCATATATATATATATATCTAACCAGTAGAAGTTACGGTGTTCGCTACTCAGATGCAGCAACCGTATTGACCGTACGGATTAGTTCCAAGTTCGAGACTAGCGCGTCAGATACAGCCAGAATTTGATGTACGGTAGCTTCCTTGCTTACTTTTCTTGTTTTGATGATTGGCGCTAATTAGTTGTAGTCGATTTTTAAATACGTCAGTGTCTTCGATTATCCATGTATTATTGTCAGACTGATTAGCAACGAGTATACGTCCAATTTTTGAAGTACGGTGGCGAAGTTTCATACTACGGTCAGGTTGGATACGACCAAGTTGATAAATACACCTATCTGCGTGCCGATATTTCTGAGTATACTGCTTAGTGTGAAGCACATACAGCCAAGTACTTAAGTACAGCAGCTGTCTTACGTATCAAAATTTCTTAGCACATTGATTAGCGTGCACTATACACAACCGTAAGCTGTATACACCCCACTTCTGAAGTGAGGATATCGTTTTGCTCATTGATATCTCGTGTTTACGTCAATGGGATAAAATAGATACAGCCAATTTTTGAACTGCCGCTGCGGTATTGCTCAGTAAAATTCCATGGTACGCCGAGAGATATCGGAGTTAAACGTATACTGCGTGGACAAGACTAAAGAGCTAATAAGTTTCAAATGTGTGTATCATGTGGTGATCTCCTCATGCATATAAAGTGAGAAATATCCGCTCAGTACTCAATAAATCAAATCACAGAAAGTCCCTGCTCCGTTCTCAGGGAGCAAAGTAGAATTCACTGCTTCCAGGAGCTAAATAGTCCTTTTGCATTAACTAGAGCCATGAAATTTTATGACAAAAAGACTCCCAATCTGCAGCTTTCTGCCCCTCTTCTTCACCTAGCCTTTCCTTCGCTTTGATCTAAGCCCGAGATCATCAGTCTACCGTTAACAGCCACATAGACTACTCTATTTCGTAGCATCATTTTCCATCTCCGTAGAATGCGCAATAATTCACTTTAAATGACCAATCAAGTCTTTGAAGTGGCACGATATCTGTCTGTTGCAATAGTAAACAAGAAGAAAGTTTCCGTGACCAAAGATCTGGCCATGAAGAAAATGTGGATACATCTCAATGCCGACATCCACCGATGTCAACAGTTTGAAAGGTAGTGCGCTAAAATTGTATCTTGACTGATATTTGTGCAGATATGATTAATTGGGGGATTGGTTTGTGTTGTAACAAACTTGAATGGTCTCCCATAATCTTCATCTATAATAATGCTCCGAGTCTTGCATTCCGCTTGCAAGGACTGTGACACTGGCCTCTATTTTTTGTATATGTATTCTCCATAAAAAACCTCCGTGGAAGCCTTGGAATTAGCTCTTGTGGACCTTATACTCAACACGACACTTTTCTCTGTGAAACTAAATGGAAGCAACTGTGTGTTTTACAATGGTGATATTTCTTCCATAGAATTGGCGAAAACTTATGTTGTGAAATATATATCAGATGTTTGAAATATTGCTAAGGATTTATTTACAATTGATCTAAAGTAACTAATGAAACGATATTCCCAGTTGAAGGAGACACGGTAGTATTCTCAACAACCAGGATGATGTATAGCCTTTAATATTTTCTTAAAGCCACAATTGTGCTTCCGTATACCTTTCGTTTTTTGGCAATCTAAATGATTTAACTAGTTATTAGCAAAACAACAAATAAAGCAAGACAGCACATCAGCTAATTTGCACCTATGCTCGATAGGATAGACGTGATTTCATACGGAGAATAATAGCATTTTGTATGCTTGCATAAGAGTACAGAAATCGCTTTTCTCGAGGAGCTGCAAAATTCAAACTAATCTTGTGGAAATACCACCACTAGTCGACATAATAATTATGGACAATTGGCTCATATTAGAGAACATCCTAACTTTTGCAATGTGCATTATACTATACGTCCACGAACTATGCTGATACATATTCCATAATACTTTTGCTAAAAATTTTGATATTCGCTTAAATTGGGTGGTTTTGATTTACCGAAGAAAAGGGGTAAACGTTCTTAGTAACCTAGAACAGTGATTTGTCGGATCAAATCGGGGGTAACATACAATTCAAGTTTGCAAAAGGTTCGTAAATCAGCTATAAGAGAATTCCTTGAATATGCAATATCGGTTCTGTAATTTTTGGCTGTGTAAATTTTGAGAGAACTAGGTTGCTGTACCGTAAATTGGTAGCTGGTTTGCTCATGATTATGGGAATCTAGTTTGTGAAGTGATGCTATGAAGACATCGGATTGAGCCTCGTAGAAAATCTATCCACTGAGCTCAAAATATTAAAAAGTGAAGGCCAAGATTAGTAGACAAATATGGTACGCTCTGGCCCTGGAAATCTGTTTTTTTTTTTTGCTTCGGTTGCTATGAAATTGCCGCCATCATCAGCTTTGTTGAAATTAGTCACACCACTCCTATTTCTCTTAAACTACAAACATGAACCAGATTGGCCTGGATTTACTCTTGGTTTCTAAATTGGTAGAGCTGTGCAGCCCTTCCACAGCTCAATCAGTCACCAAATTATTAGTGAATGGATAATCACTCGAAAATTCTATCTTTCACTGGATAGTGGGAAATGGGTATCACGAGCTGGAATAAGACTACACAGTATCAATTGAAGAGTATGGGTGAAATTCTGATTCTACAACCAACGCAGAACCTTAATTTCTGTACGAAATCAAACTTCTCATAACAGCCTCCAAAAAGCTAGAAGTAATACATACAATGGTGTTAGAGGCGGCAAATTGAACTTCAAGGCACAGCTCTAACTACAGCCCTCCAACTACTGAGGATGATGAGAACATCACAACACAAAATTAATCATCCGGAGACAAATCCTACAGTTATGGATTTACAAGTGAGTCAATCAAGTCACTTTTCAATTTAGGAATAATTAGAAACTTTATTTGGAATCAAAAAAGATGGTTCAAAAATCATATGTTCACGATATCACTAACGTGATTGCTCAGTGCCTCTACATTTCTCTAAGCTAGCTAGATCGACGAGCGCGCGATGGGTTTCGTCCAAGGGGATATGTTACAGTAAATTTTCTGATCCATTAATTTGCACCAGCAGCTTCTTGCTAAAATACCCAAAAATCATCCCTCTAAGCCCGTTTTTAAGTGCGAACTTCTTTCTTGAGTATATCTGCCGCTAAATGTGGGCATGCATTAGTCAGGGCCTCCTTCAGTCTCGGAGCCTTCCCTCCCCCTCATCTGACTCTGGATATAGCAGGACCTAAACCACCACTCCGCTAGTCTCTGGCCTCTTTTAAATCACTTTCAAACTCCAGAACTACCTCACAGTCCCATCTCTACTTCAGCCCATAATACTTCCTTCGACAATACGATCGATTGCATGAGCGGGCCTTGAACCATACCAAGAGCTGGGTATAAATACCCAAAAAAAAAAGAATGGAATTATGGTAGCTACTAGTGGACAAAGGAGTCACTGCGCGTCAAGCATTGAATAATGGCATGTAGGATGCGCATCGGCACCTCTAGAGCTTTGATATTATATCACAGCTCTTCATTTCTACAAATACTTTTCTTCATCGTCAATTAGTTTAGAACAGGCTCAATGTCTTCAATTTCTACGTATAACTTTTTCATTATTCTCTCCAAGAGATTTTTCCTCTAATAATACTGTTACTAGAAAAGAACTAGCTTCAATATTAAACGTATGTTCTACATTTCTTATATCCTTTGATTAAGCTATTCTAAATTGAAATTATATTGAATAAAAGAAGATAGTAGTTGAAGAACCTATAGCAAATAATGAAAGACTATGTTGAAAGGGTGGTCACTGCGGTAGTAAAGAACAAGGGTGGCTAGCCCTAATTCGTACTAGTAGAACCTTGTATATATATAGCGTTCCCCTCTTGTAACTTCCCTTTTAGTCGAAACATTATACTCCGCAGGCCAGCATATCCTAGGCGCTTTACTTCCCATCATTCCTGTGACAGTTCATTTTTAACGGACTATGATACCGAGTTTTAATTATCACTTTGAACAGTTTAGACGTGTAAGTATATCAAAGTTTAGCGATCAACATCTTACTCACGTAGAAACAGTAATTAGTGGATTTCAATTTTATCAGTCGTTGGTAATCAATCATTTCTCCAGCTTGTGAGTGACCCAACAGCAACTAATTCCCAAGTGTGATTGGATTCAAGCCAGTCATCATCATGCATTGGCCCGAAACAACCTGTGATATTTCAGCTGCTGTACAAAAAATGCATCGTGACTTAGAAGCGAGAAACTTCTGCAATATATAAACTTTAAATTTGGTATATTCAAAAGAATGCCCTTCTTTCTTACAACAACCATATTTTGACCTTCTCTGATCACATTTTTCCTATTTTGCCAATGTCATACAATGGTTATTCAAAATGAGCACAAACACACCACCGCCTTCAACTATAAGGCTCCTGTAGACAAAGGGAATGGAAGATACCTCATTGAGCCAAACTTTTTATCTTCTGAGTCTCGTGGCAAACACTTGGCAGTAGCAAGGAATTCGGAGATTCCGAGGTAAGTACCCAGCACTACCTGAATCTCCCATAAACCCCTTTCCCGGCTGCCATCAGCGCCACTCTCCCCGACGACAATGCTAACTCTTACCCTTTTAGGCTTCTTACAACCAAGGGGGAACTAACAGAGGCCGAGAATACATCGATGATGTATCATCACCTGAAAACAAATGAAACAGTGTATCTAGGTACAGAAATAAACAATAGGACAATAGCAGGCTACTTAGACCCGAAATCCTATCACCAAACAAGCCCCAAAGCCTACGCAGCAGCCTCCAAAGCACAGAAGATGGCTTTAAATCGTGACGAAAGGAGAGCTGGCGAAAGTAAGCTTGAGATGATTCTTGGTGGGGAAAGGAGAGCTAATACTAGGTGCTATACGCTTGGATTTACCGTTAATCCACAAGTGTTAGCGGCAGGTTCTGGCCCTGTGAACAAGACCATTCTAGCAAATTGAGCTTATGTGATCGAGTTCTTGAAATTGGTAACAGAAGCTCTTATTGAACCAGCGGAGACTATTGTTTCAACAGAAGAGCTAGATCTTGTTGCTAGGCAGGGGGAAATTGATGTCCCATTCACATTCGGATCAGCTGCCAACTACTTATTTAGTAAGATATGACCTCTAACCCGTCTGAATGCTTTCCTGACCCCACACTAAACTTCTATTAGCATCCTTATAGCTCAACTACTCTGACCTTGACCAGGCGTCTCTACAGAGCTCACTCGGTTCCGCAGGCGGCCTCCATGTTGACGCGAACGATAGCCCTAACCATTGGACCTCGCTTCTAAGCCTCTCAAATATGCCATCTAACTACAGCGAGTTTCCACCCCAGGGAAAAGGCATCCTAGTTTTCAGAGCCGTGCACCCTCATCTGAGCATCGGGCCCGCAAAAACGGAGGAGCGTTCAACAAGAAAGCCTTTGCATTTTGAAATGCCAGAAGGCGACGGGGAACTCGATCCAGCGAGATATGTCACTTCTCGCTGCATGGCAATTAGTTATGCCAAAGAGCACATAATGAAGAAATCTCCCGAAATCCAGCGGAATCTTACCCCTCTTCTTTATAACCAGAAACCAGATACCAAGACCAATACTCCAGAGAAACTTCCTGAAGCTCTCTTGGCATTCGGTACTAAAGAAAATCAAGCTACCTGGTACGCCATGGCAGAAGCAAAGAACCAGGCTCGAAACTTCCAAAACGATTCTTTATTTGTACCCGTGACTGCAACTGAAATAGCTCCACCACCGGTATTCTTTGGAAGATGGCTCAATAGGCATTCCTGACGTTAATAGGGTTCAAAACACGTTACTTGGTAACTCAGCAGCTACTAGAGACTCTACACATTACAAGAATTGGGAAGCTTCAGATAAATTCAACAGGGAGATATTATCTCAACGATTCTTTCGCACGACGAGAAAGTCCGGGGGTGATTCATGGACCAGCAAAGAAGGTTTTATTGAACTAGTCGAAGAATCTGAGATAGGATCTATAATCCGGAGAGTTGAAATTGAGGTAAATATCTATATTTATGTAACATCCTTCCTTTCTATCCAACTCATCCTTACCATTTACTGACGCAAATACGCTTTTAGTTGGCTACTCAGGCCACAAAAAATCCAAAGCAACTCAATCTCGAGACCTCCATCCAGACGCAAACACAATTCGAAGCAGCCGCCAGGGAGAAATTCGGCAAACGTCCATTTAAATGCCGTCATTGCTCTTCACGATTTCCTGCTATGAAGAAATGCCACTGGCATCATATTAACAAGCATGCCAAGGACTACGAATGGGAGGCTGTGAAGCCAAGTTTAGATCCAAAGTCTCTTACTAAGTCGGAATCTATAATCGGAAATGAAGACGTGGATATGGAAGAGGGAGAGGACGAGGAGAGAAGAAGAGAATAATGCGGGTGATTGTATGGAGGAAGACTTAGGCAATTCTGAGGAAGAGAATGAAGATAGTGACGAGGAGTCAATTCATGGAGGCGGAAAGTGAAAGCAGATGGGATAAAATAAGAGTTTATTTCCTAATAGTTACATAACAACTAAATTATAAATATCTAAAATGAGAAGTTTATAAGATAGTGAGTGAATCATTCAATTCAAAATTGATTTATATAAAAGTATATATATATTTATAGTCATTTCTACAATCCTCACTCATTCATACCCACAACAAGAGGCCAAACATTTTGTTTTGTTTTTGTTTTTTTGTTTTTTTTTAAAGAAAAAAAAAAAAAAAGGGAAATTCTATTTTCAAATTTCCTTCTCCCTCTCCTTTTCCTTTTCCTTTTATAAAACCTAAGAACACTCTCGGCGAGTAGCCCCGACAGAATGAGAGTGTTCGTTCCTCTTTTAAGTTATACTCAATTCATAATTACAAAGTTCGTTCCCACTTACCATCCCCGACCTCAACCCCTGTCCTCATTCCTCGTCCTCATTTTCTCATACCTCCTCAAACATCTTTCGTCTTCCAAACGAATCCCTCCGTTCTTCCCTACAATCTATGCACCTACTTCCTTAAAAATCAAATTCGTAAAATAATAACGCGCGACGTCACCTCCCCCAAATCATGCATTCCCTCGATGATAATCAATATATTCATTTTACGTCTCACTTGATCGAAAAAAAAGCAAATAACTTATTGATGAAAAAAAAGACTGGAAAACAAGAACAAGAACAAAGAACTAAAAGCAACGAAAGAAAATAACACACTCCAAGCAATGTAGGTATTAAATCAATCCACCACCCAAACGAGTCATGATCTCATCACAGCCACGGATTGCCTTCCGTAAAGGGATTGGATTTTGAAGACACTTCCCTTCTCTCCATCCAAGATGGTCATTGGGGAAGCAGATGTCGTGATTATAATGGTACATCGTACCGCCGAGGAGTAAATTCCCCTTATATGGTTGTTCAGGGTTCCGTTTCTTGTTGCTCGCGTTTCTTGGTGCTTTCTAGCCAGCGTCGTTTTCCAGAACGAGTATCGAAGTGAGGAATAGCAGTGACATCTCTTCCAGCATTCCCAATGTTTTCTTTAACCTTGTTGCGCCATGCATCAACTGTATCATATGGTTAGTAATGATCATCGCAGTAATTGGCAATTTAAAGAACCAGAAAATTACTCACGAGCTTTTTGTAGGAAAACAGCCTTGTCCGCAAATGTTCTGCTTTGATGCCAGGTCATTCTATATCCCAAGTCATTAAGTTTGACCTCCAACGCTCTTTGAGACTTGCGCATTCTTGGTATAGGAATTTCGCCCTCATCACCGTTTGGCAATTGAACAGCAACCATTTTTCTGCCCCGTCGAGAACGACCTCGACCTCCATCAACTTCATCATCGCTATCATCATCCTGGAAGAATTGACTGCCGTTAGCCGATGGAGGGGGCGATTGCATTTGTAATGGAAACCAAGAACGCTGATAGACCGAGTTACTCTTTCGGAATGAATCCGGAATCTCATTGATGTCAACTGTATCCAAAGTAACTCGGACACGAATGCGACTTTGCTTTATAGGATCCTCAACCAAGATGAACTTGCGCTTTTTTGCTTCGGGAACATTGCCAAAAACATCAACACCATCTTCTTCCTCTTTTGATTGTGCAGCGATCGGGTGGGCCGAGCGAGCCAATGGGCGTCCGTCATGGCTACCTGGGACCATGGAAGCTCCACCTACTGACGAGCTCGAAGGGTAGTTGCTGGAAAAGCCTGTGAAAGCTTGACCTTGTCGCACATCATCTCCAGAGTTGGCGGATTGACCAATCGGAGCTTGATGGTGGTGATGAGTGTTCTCATCCATATATTCGTCGTCGCCTACAAATGGGTTTATTGATTAGCCTCTCAGGTTTATCCGGGAAGCAAAACAATAACAATACAAAGCAAGCAATGGGGAGCAATACAATAATACAAAGACATAGCGCGGGGTAATGGGTAGGTATCGCAGAAGGCAGGAAGCAAAGTGCAATGTTGTATTATACATGAAAGTGCTTTTGTGACTAGTCACTTTAAACGGCCCAAAATTTCCCCCAATCAACAGGTATATTCGCAAGAATGGTATCATAACAAAATAATAATAATCGCACATCACATCTGGTGAAACATACCGACTTCTTCTCCTCCTTGATTACTTCCATCTGGGTGAGCGTGGTGGTGATGAAGTTGAGGACCACCCATGCCGCCAAGGTTAGGCTTGCCCATGCTTCCGGCGCCGCCAGGGCCCATGTTCGCAGGTGGCATCCCTGTAGGACTAGGACCAGTCATGTGAGGATTGTGGGAGGTAGCCGCCTGAACCGCTTTACGATTGTTAATTTTGGCCATTCTTCGAACTCTTCGACTTCTCAATCGTGGATCTTGATTACTGTTTCTCCAGCTATCGACCGCTCTTTGTATCAATCCACGTTTGCCACGTAGGCAAGGGTTCAATTCTGCCAAGGCCCACCCGACAGTGTTGCACTCGGTTTCGTAAACCAATCGATTTCCCCTGTATTGATCCTTGCTGCAGCACGCCCTCGGGTAAACACAATTCTCCGTTTTAAATTCCGGGGTCAAGGTCTCAACGTTCACAGACTCAACATCACATCTGATCGTATACTCCATCTTGACGCGGTCGCGGGAATACTCAAATGCAATCCATTGAACTCCATTGTTATCTTGTCGCACAACGAGAGGTGTGGTTGCTGGAATTGGACCCGGCGCAGCGTTTGGATTAACCCCGCTACCCCCGTTTCCAGGCACATTGTTAGGTTGCATTTGAGGCGTACCATTTGCAGAATGCTGAGCTCCTAATGGTGGATTTGGTCTTGCAATTTGTGGGACGTGTGACTCCATCTTCGTTCTTGGGCTACCGGTCATACCTGGCTGCTGGTGTTGATTAGGATGTTGCTGCATCGGGTGTTGATTTGTCTGATGCGACATGAGGAGTGTTGGCTGTGAAGTCATGGACTGCTGATGATGATGTTGCTGTTGTTGCGGAGGTGGCTGCTGTTGCGCATATGGAGAAGGCCCTCCTTGGGCCATCGGGGGAGGATATTGCTGCTGCGGTGGCCCTGGATAATACATCTGCGGGTTTTGTTGCAATTGTGATGATGGCGCGTACATCCTGTTCTCATGTGCAGGAGATGCAACAGAGGCGGGGGAGTTAGATTGAGGAGTTTGGTAAATTGGAGGATATGGCGCTCGCGTCATATGTTGAGTAGCCGCCATAATGTCTGGTGTTTCTGGACCTATGCGATAGTTAGTATTGAGTCTATTGTGTGACAAAAACGCGTTTTTTTATCGCGTTCACGTACCTGCGGATGAATATGTACCAGATGCGCTTGGCGTACTGTAAGGACTTGGGTGAGTCGGGTAATATGGAAGTTCTTGATGTTGACCACCAGGTCCTGTAGCAGTCTGTGGGTATTGAGGTATCGCGTGCCCCGAAGGATACGCGTTAGAATGTTGTGGTTGGGGAGGAGCTTGCTGATGATGCTGGTGCACGATGCTCGAAGGTCGCGGTTGCTGTTGTAGATGGTGCGGAGGTGGAGGAGGACCTTGCGGCGTGTGGTGGGGATGATGCTGCATTGATGCCATTTGTTAGTGATAGTTCCTTCAACTTTTGTGATACATGTAACGTTGAAAATGTAGAGACCATTGAGAAAAGTAAGTTCGCGTCGCGATCTATACTTCGAGACTTGAGATGTATGAAAGTGGTGGTCGATCCTTGATGACGAGGGTCAAGTGCAGCAGCGCGGTACCTGGAATGAGATCTTCTGACAGGACAGGCGGCGTGCAATAATAGTGGTAGAAAAACAGCAAGAAATCTTTAGATGCGGGACTGGGACAAGGGAACAGAACGAGGGTGTACCTCAGTATAACAGATGCCTTGCTTCTATTACGAAATTTTTCAGATGAGTGGACAAGGACCACAAGCGATGAAGGCAATGTCCGAGGATCCAGTTTTTAAGTAGTGGATCTGACGAGGGTGAAAAGCTTATGAGATGAGGGAGAACAAAGGACTTTGAAGGAACCGGAGAATAATAACAGAATGGGGTAGGTAGAAGATTGATCTGAGCGAGGATAAACGTACGAGGGTATGTAACTTTTGATGAGATAAATGACTGTAACGAGGAAGACCGGAAATAGAAAGGGCGATTTGAGTGGTCTGGAAGGGGGAAGATTAAGCTTGAAGAACAAGGGCTTTGAATGGATTGATTGATAATGATTGTATAGGATATTCAAAAGAAATTGTGGAAGAGGGCAAGGGGAACAGAAATGAAAGTTATTCAGTGGAACCAAGGACAACGCATGGTATAAACGTGACAAGGGTTATATCGCATGAAAATATAGAAAAATGTGTGCAAGGTATTGAGACCGGATGGGGTATGAAAGAAGAGCTAGGGGCAAGGGGTGGGGGTGAATGATGTTTACAGTTATAACTTTTCTTTTAAATGGCACAGGGAAAGGAAAAAAACAGATAAAAAAAATGGTCCGGGTCGGGTTCGGATTTCGTTTGGCCCTGAAAAGACAGCGGTGTGTATGAGTGGAGGCAACTAGTCTAATCGAAGAGAAATTTCTGGGCTGGGCTTATGAATTGAAAGTGGGACCAGCCACATGAACTTTTGCGCATTTTGGATGGAGTAATAATGTACACTGTACGGAAATGAAATAAACAATGAATCCTCTAAACTTTTGACTAAACTCCTCTAGGAGAGTGAGGCGAATGTATATGAAGTCTGTTATGTACGTTATGTATATTATGTATAATATATTTGACGCAAATTAATAAAATAATAATCTTAAGACTACCCAATAATAAAAAATGATACGACTCGCGATTAGAAAGCTAAAAGCTAAATATTAAATGTCAAACGCTAAAAGGGACTTGTCTTTTTTAGTGTCGTGTATCAGAATATTACTAGAAGGTTTAAGATGGAATAAGAGGGAGCATTAAAAAACTACTTCATCAGTGTTGATGCGGCGCTGTAACCTTGGCAAGCCACTATACCAAATGTCTCCTTAGATTTACTGCAGCCTAGGACGAAATACCCTGCTCATGCTTTGAAAATCCTCTTTGCATTTGTTTTTTGTATCGCTCAAACTTGAACCAATACGAAGGGAGCGATGCAAAAGATGAATTGCCACAACCAATCAACCATACAACCATCTTTATAATTGACTTCAGAGGCTGACGAAATGATTGAATGGTGAAAATAAAAAAAGCTATCAGGTGCCGCTTGTACACTCCAATCTTTTGATCAACATGGGCTTTTAGCTGCATGCTTGCGCAACATTACAATTTTCATTTCAAACAAAACATCCAATCAAAAATGATAACATCATTGGTTCCACCCACCCAAAAAAGTACCCCCAAAATAATCGGTCAGAGATTAAAGTCACTTCTGTCTTTGAAGATCTTAACCGTCGAGCGAATGGCTGAAAAGGTCGTGCAGAAAATGTGTGCAGACCCAACCACCAACTAAATGTTTTTCGCCTTCTTCGCGTGGGACTGGGTAGCTGAAAATGAAATCCCTTGTTTATTGTGAAACGAGCCTACGAATCCACGATTGCTCGAGTCCAGCTCAATTTTGTGTTCTGGAAAATTATGGAAGCCATACTCCCTTGCTTGCTTGTTTTGTGCAAGGAGGCTTGTCCTTGTAATCTTATCCAAAGAAGTGCAACTTGCGACTTCTGGAAAGATCTCAAGACTCGAGAGGAAGAAAATAGGCAAAAGGCATAAATATTAACTTTAATATGATCAATCATCGGATATCAGCCCGATGGCAAAGATTACTGTAAATTGTGTACTTACGTGATCGTTATTCACAACATTAACACCTGGCTCTTCCTTATATTGACGATGCGACATCTTGGCTGATGAGTGCTATTTCAGTCAGTAATGGGTTATATCAAGCCACATAAAACACCAGCCACATGTGAACAACCGTTGAAAAATCAATGCCAGGAACATAGTCGTTCATGTAAAACAAGGAATATCATGTATTGTGCCATGCTAATGCCATGCAACATCTGTGCTTTTTGTGCTAGATTACAGGAGTAAAAAGGGTCGAACTTACAGTTGACGGGTAACGGATGATTTGGTTCGAAGTCTCGAAGATGGTTGACGTGTGCGACAAGATAGGACGTAAAACGAGTCCAGTGTATGGTGTAGATCTCTATTTGTGCTGGATTCTGAAATTAGCTTTTATTCCCTATTTCATATTGTCTCGAGCTAATTCAATGCGATTGTCGGAGCAGAAGGTATCCAAAAGTGCAAGGCTGTGCAAAAGAAAGAATTGTCGTCAAGTTCGCCCCATTTTCAAACCCCCGAGTAGATCTAATTGAGAACCATACAAGGTACAAAGGCGGAGAAGGATCATGAAAATCAATCCAATTGATTCTTGGACCTGGGTTGTAATGGATTCAATCGACTTCCTGTCCCTGAGAAGCCACAGTCCCTGGAAGAGGCGGGGGCTAGTGAGCATCAGACAATCGAGTAGATGCCCGAAATATCTTCAGCAACTGACAGGCCTCTTCCGTAATACGAAATGGGCGGGACCGACACCACTAGCTATCCCAACAAAGATTGTTGGTGTGGATAGGGGACTTAGACGCAACAGGGTTCTGCGGCGCAACTTAGACATTTACCGTGCAGGGCACGCTCCCTCGGTACGCAAAGATAACTCTTCCATACTCTGGTCACTGGACCAGCATGCTCTTCACAGGATAGATGATTTGCTGTCAAAACCCAAAAACTATGTTTGGAACTTACATCCTGACAATTGCGACGGTAAGATGGCTCAAATCGATGTTAGAGGGAAAGACCTGAATCCCGCGTTAGTCATGCTCGCTAGAATGCTGAAGCACCGAGTCTGTGAATAAAAAAGATTACATGCATAAAGCAGAGAGTACGGATGAACCAAAGATCGGATAATGACGCAACAATGTGAGTGAGGCTGATAGCGGAAGAACAAGGCACAGCGATGGTAAGGAGACCAGGTCTAAGAGCAGAGCGGACGGACAGACATATTATACAAACATGGGTAGACCGATTGGTAAACAGGAGACAGCAAAATCAACAGAAACATGGAAAGGTTGCATCCCATACAAGGGCGATAAAGCTGGTCATCTGCAACAAGCCTTGCAAGCGGATGACCTTTCGCCTAATAGTGTGGCGGTGGAGAGAGGCAAGGATTGGGAAGACCTCGCAGCAATGGTTCGATCAAAAATACATCGAGCTTGGTGGATAAGAACAATAGGATCCAAAATCTAGAACACTTACAAGTGAGATGTCTTATGAAAATATCGTATAAAGCTCCGGTTAATGCGTAAAAAGCTGGGAGTAAAGTTATAGAGGTGGATGGTTTTACTATAAGGATTTGAGTTAGAAAGCTATTCCATGCAAAATACCCTGGAAGCAGTCCCCTGCTACTCCACCGATAAGCGTGTCGATGGGATTTTCTTATCACAACCCGTCCCACTGAATATTGAGTTTGTGGCGGTAAGAACGTCTCTTGAAGAAATCTGGAAAACAACTCGACTGTGCAGTCGTACTTGGAATGGATAGTTTGATTGAAGGAAAACGAGGGTTCACCTACTGAATTGATTGAGGATGTAGGTAGATATGCGATGCGCCGTGAAAATATATCCGGCGATGAGCTCCTCCCAATTATTATTTTGTTTTTTCGATTTCCGATTTCCGATTTCTCGATGTTCCCGAATTTATTTTGAGAGTCCCAATGAAATCAAAGCTCTAGCCGAACTTGCAGACGCAGACCGAAAGTTCCCAGATGAATGGTTACAGTTTATGCTCGTCGAGTATCTCGGGGGTGGATGGCTGCTGCTGGAGATCGTGGGCGGGTATGTAGTAGTTGACTGGGATATTTTAATCTTTGGGAATATTTGCAGATCGAGTCTGGGTAACACAGAATGTTAGCACTGTAAGAAGTTTGCATGCGGCTGAGAGAAATGGCACCAACGATGGCAAAAAGAGGAGTAGGGAACAGTTTCTGTCGAAGACTTTGTCGAGATGGAATGCTGATAAATTGCGGTCAAGAAAATTCACTTCTGCGCTATGATTCAAAACGGCGCGTCTTCTCTTTTGTACGAGATTCCACGTTGATGAGTTGTACAGTTGGCGA
Source organism: Sclerotinia minor (assembly GCA_025389075.1). Lineage (NCBI taxonomy): Eukaryota > Fungi > Ascomycota > Leotiomycetes > Helotiales > Sclerotiniaceae > Sclerotinia > Sclerotinia minor. Next base: position 2,072,236 of record QRFH01000007.1, read on the forward strand.
CTCTTCTGTAACCTGAGCACTTGTACCAGGGTGAAATATCGCGAGGTCGAGGTGGGTTGTATTCAGAAGTTACCGGCAAGAAATCGCTAAACTGTATGTGCCCGCGACGCGCTTCTTACCAAATGTGGCGGCGTTGGACAGATTCACTTGAAAGAATTCCAGAGACTCGGTAGGAGAAAAGCAGAAAAAGAAAACAAAATGATAGAAAACAATTGGATCCCACCTTTCAATATAAATACTGCTGTGTGCTCTTTTTGATCCCGAAAGTCGAAATCCGTGTATGAATTATACTCTGGTTTTATCTATATCTTTGCCAAGGGGTAAGAGTGCGGCCAAATCACTCTTCTTGGCCTGGCTTGAGTTAGAATGTTTATTGTAAATAGTTATATGAATGTGTTATCAGGTTGGGAAGGAGAACTCACGTTTTACGGAACGAGTCCAAGAATACCTAATAGGTATTCAAAGTACTTGCAATACCATTATTAGTTGAACCATGTATACATTAGGTTTCCTCAACCCAACAGAGGTATGACTCACAATTCAGATTTCCTTTAATAGATTGTCCACAGCATTGAACAAATTGCAATAGAGCAAATTCTCAACATCAGTCCTTGTTCCGAATAGCTTCACTTTTTTCTAATTGGAAAAGGCGGTGATCAATAATATTATTTTTCTGCCAACGGTCCTCTGCGGAAGCAAGGATTGCAATTACACCGGCTGTTCTGGAGATCCTTGTCGTCGATTGCAGAAAAAGCTTGATTCACACGGCTGGGTTGTTTGTAGGCTTGTAGCCGTCAACAAATGACGAGCGCAGCGCAGGGCTTCTCTCTGGGATGATTGAAAAATGTTCGTCCAGATGTCTAGAAACTTAAGGGGGATTTAAAGTTATGAGGCCAGCAAGGTCAAGGGCTCAAAGTAAAGAGGGCTGAAATTGAGGGGAAAGTAGGGATGAATTGAGACGATTAGAAAGAACAGGTGTGCAGCTTCAACCACCTTGAGTGGAAATGGGAAATGGAGATGGGCAAGATGTCAGGATCAAGGGTAATTAAGTCTTGGGCAGGAGCGGATGGCGAGGGAAAGAAGTGGTGGGTAGATGTGCCCTAGTCTCAGGGTGAAAGAGTCATTGTTCACTAAAAGAGAAGGCACGAGAGAAGGGGACAGAGTGCGGCATCAACAAGCTCATAGATTCGCCCATAGATTTGCCCATGAACTTACTCAAACGGGTTCTTATTCTTTCCAATTAGCGTTACAACTTACCACGTTCCTCAATCTCTCGACCATTACCAACAAGCGAATTTAACCTATTTCTGTGAAAGGGCTCAAAGTAGCCGGCACGAATTGTTGGAAAACGGTGCACGCCCATCGATCAGTCCAAAATTGAGGCCCTAGCGTATTCCTCGTGAGAAAATGGTGTAATCCAATCAACAATTGGTATTGGCGAAGATCTATTACTGTCGCAATCTCTTAAACTCATAAAATGGGAAAATTTGAACTTTCAATAAAAGTTTCATTACACAGGACTGCACATACCGAGTACTATGCAAACAGAATCAGTACAGTACTGTATACAAACGCAAAAGTTGAAACCAAAGCCAAAAGCTAAACCTTTTCTAGTATCAATATTTTAAATACTCGCCTCCTCGAAACTTTAATAATAATAATACCGGTGATAAGATAAGTAAGGCATGAACGGTTCCAGTATGAACTGCATATAAGTACTTCAATTTATAAAAAGCCACAATCAAAAACGACTCCGAAACAAATGTGTTTGATTGCCCAAGCGGCTCGAGTCTTCAAATCCAGAAGGACGCGCAACTTTGCAGCGGAGGTACTTCCTATTCAGTCGATCATGGACGTGATCGGCAACAGCAGGATTTTGAAAACGCTAATAGCTGTGGGTAGGTCGTACGAGATGGCATAAGAATGCTGGAATTACTAACCTTGGCGTATCGTGGTGGCATTTCGTCCGTTGGGTCCGAAATAGGTTTCATCATCTTTGATGTCAGTACTCCGTATGAGTTGCGTATAATCGGTTCAGCCAAAGTTGATAGGGATGCAGATGGATAAATAAATGTTCTGAGAAAAGGATTTTTCCCGAATAAAAAGCGAGAAGATTCTATTTCTATCTTGATTTCTTGAATGATCTACTCTACACTAAAACCTTTTGCCCTCCTCTAGTCTACTAGAGCTTTACCAACTTAATACCTAGACTAGAAAAAGACTAATGAAACCCTTAGTGGAAGTTCTAATTTCTAAGCCGTTAAATATTTTCAACGCCCAATGACTCCGGAGGTCGGCAAATGTATCGAGTCCATGGCTTATTCAGCTACTGTATTTGCAGAATTAGAGAAGAAATGAGTTTAAAAAAGAACCAGTTGTACAAAATGACGGTGAAGCTAGTACGGTAATCGCGCGACGCCTAGTTATCACTCGCAGCTCGCTCAATGAAATGCCGAAAGGTTAAGATATGATGAAGGGGGAAGTGCAAATTGCAATGTCATCACAGCTTTCGGTCTTCCCGTCTGCCAATGACAGTCGTTATTGAGTCCGCTATCTTTACGAACTCGCATTTCCACCCACTACAAAATCTCATCTACTTTCCTTCTTGGGACGTCTTGTTCAAGTTCGTGTGGACATGCCTTCCAGCTTCCGGTCTAGCTGTGTTACCAATCAAAATCCCAGTGATAAACCGTTTTAGCCGGGAGCGTAAAAAACTCCTTCTACTCCGTGTCTCTCCATCAGCAGGTATTCCGAGGCTTGAAACTAGAAAATTTGAACGCTCGTTCAAGATGGATTTTGGATTCACGACATAATTGACAAGATGTTGAGGCTCACACCGGGTGACGTTGGAAAGATGGATCTTGATAGCTATTAAGTTTATTTTAACCCATGGTAGATTTCCAGGCTGAAGAGCCCAGTACCGGCATCGTGAACCATTCGTGGGGTGCCTGCGTTGGGGTTGTAGACCCTCAAGGTCTTTGAACAGCCTTGCACGTTGTCTCTTTGCCCTGCTGCCTCGGAGAATTAGACCGCTGTAAAAATGAAACTGCCCTCGAGGATGTCATCTCGCACCAACATGACATGTCAGAGCGGGAGGGAGGGGCGCCACGGTACGGTTTCTCGAATCTTGGGGAATGGCGATTTTTGGTTCACACCCACAAAATGAATACACCTAACTACACTCTAGCTGTCCTATGATCCTATCGGACGTAAGAAGTGAACATTATCACCGCAACTGCGCTGATATCATGTCAACGATCATCCATTCAAAATGGAACATTTGGGACTCAGGTCCGATGCGAAATCCTGCCACCGAGGTTTTTTTCTTTTCATGTGCCCCTGTGGCACGTAATCACAACCAAGTAACGTTTGGACTCATTAACCACAGACCCAATAGCAGTAAAGAAATCATACAAAAAGTTCCAAGAAAAGTCGCGCATCGCCCGAAACCTCACGGCAAAAGTTCCTGCTACTTGGAAAAAAGCATCCCGTCATTTCTTCAACGCCAATTCTCATTGCATATCCTTACATGAGATTAATGGACGATTTGGTTTGTGCGCTTGCATGGGCAAATTATCACCAGGATCGAGAAAAGTTGCTGGGCTATGCTGGAGGACGCCACAAGCACCCTGAAAAACTTCCCTTTGATCTCCATCCCCTGTTAGGCGTGTTTAAGACAGAAACAAACCGTTGCACGCTTTTTCATTTTTACCAGCCCCTGTTTGACAGCTTCTAATTCCTTGTCGACATTAATGCTTGCTTGCTTGCTTGCACTTAGATTAGTGCCCACATGGGAAAATGTCAATATCAACCTCATGGCAAATATGCATGGGATGATGGGACACACTTTGTACCTTACAGCGAACCAAAGTCATGTGAATTTGCATCCAATTTTTGAGTCACGATAATGATGAATGGGTGAATGTTGGACGATCGGACTCTGCAAAGTACAAGTAACCTACTACCTGGACCACGGGAATCACATTCTGTATCTAGCCGTTCAAACGAAAAGTCGGGTCACCACTCAGACCCGAGTAGCTTAAAGTCAGTGAAAAGTTCTAAGGTTCACTAGTCCTGGGAAGTCCCGTGGCGAACAGACTCTACTCTATGTTACCTCAATGCATTACTCGACATATTATTTGTTATTATTTGCGAGATAACATTCTCTTATTTTCTTACGTAGTACTTCCCAAGTCTTCAATCTCTGATAAAGAAAGACCGAGATGAGCAATACGATGCATTATCAAATGAAATAAGCCTTTGCACAGTTACGACCATCTGGGAAATGCCGCATCATCATATCATCATATCATCACTCTATTACTACATTATTTACTTTTAGCGATAGAACATCAGGTTAGAACTTAGAATGCATCCGAACACGAGCTATTTTCGGTTGTTTCAAAGGGACTAATACTCTGTAGATTTTTGGTGAAGATCAAACAGTTTCTATTTCAGATTGCGGGATAATGGTCGACCCAAACCCCACAAGAACACAAGAGGAGAGCAAATAGATTGTGATGAGCGACAGATAGGGATATGTCGCGAAACCAAAATGATTCTGACGACGTTTTGAAAAAGGCTAAAAGTAAAGCGCCTCGAGAGTCGAGACGGGCGGAACTAATTTCAACGTCCGCATGATTCGCGGAATGAGAAAGAAAATCCTCACACTTGCGGATATGTGTAGCTTATCCAAAATTGAAGGGCATCGTCAATGGCTTACTCCAATCCTACTTTTCCGCATTTTTACGTACGGTAGCAAAGCACTTATGGCTTTTTGAGATATTTCCGATACTGAATCCTAGACATTCGCTTGAGGGGAAGCTGATCCGAATGTAACTCTCAAGCATTACGGAAGACTTACGAGAGCCCTTAATGCATACCTTAATCTCACCCGCCTCATCTAAAGCATCCAAATCATCAAGTCAAAGATGCAAAAATACAAAAACCTCATTTGTCATCAGTGCTCCAATGAACTGGCACGTCCTGGAATGAAGCGACTCCACCATTTCCCTATCTGCTCCGTACCGTGATAATCCAAAATCTACTTACAGGCATTGCAGGCAACAAACGGGGCTCAATTTTGAGTTTCCTCTCCCTGAATTTCCACCCCCACATACATGTTCCCACATACCAAGTTCTAGACCTTCCTTTTTACGATATGGTTTGTCTACAACAGCTCACCTACAGAGTCACAAGGCGGCAGTTACGCTTGATCTGGTAAACAAATGTATTTTATTAATCTAATTCTCATGCTTCATGCATAAAGAAATCCACACGGGACGTGATCAAGAAACGATTAAAACGATCGAATAATTGTTACCGTTCTGGTGATAGTTCTCCACAAGATAAATCCTCACGACCATTCAAAATTTTTCCAACCGCTACTTTCCTTCTAATAATAATGAGAGAGAGAGAAAAAGAAAATACACACTGCCACGTCGAGAGTTGCTCCGAGACATCCGGATAATCCAGCTCATGATCCCAAAATCTGCGAGTCAAAACCTCCTACTGGCTCTCCTAAAGCAAAACTCAAAAAGCAGCAATGTAAACTCACATGATCTTACACCTCCCATACGCCGACGGCCAGGTTCCGCGCACCAATGAAACACAAGTAGAGCCTTATATGTCGTTCCTGATATACCCTCCTTGACGAGCAAGTCCCGATCTCAGCACACATGCAATGAAACGCCTGGAACGAATGAGCATCTCCCAATAGCATCTTGGTCCTTGGATGTAAAATGGATGATGCTGATATATACGTAGGTACATATTACGATATCAGAATGATCAAAGGTAGCACCATCTTGGCTGCAGCTTATCGCGTTTCTGTACAAGACAAGTACAGCCAGTAAGTAGCACAGTAGTACTCGACATGAATACCACCACATGATGTATCGCCGAATCGCCACACACCATCGGCTTATCACCAAAGCATCTCGCACTTGCTCAAATCTAAAAGGGATGACGCCACGTGCTGTGCCTCTCCTCGGCATGAGATATATTTCCCCTTCTGATTTTCTCAGCTTGCAGTCCCCGGGGCCTTGGGAAATATAATTTCATTGGCAAAAAATAGGGAGTTAGTGCGCAGCGCAATGAAATCCTATTTTCATCTTCTGTACTCTCTCTGTCTTTTTGCTTCCCTTTCTCCTGCAGCATGCATGTGCTGACACGGAAAGGATTCGTGACCCGCAGGACCGAGCAAGCCACAATATAAAATTTGATAGAAACAATTACTCACTCTGGAAAATCGGGAAAACGCCAATATATCATTTAATGATTTAGAAAAATAATAATAATAATAATAATAATAAACAGTTTTAGGAAAAGACGGAGGTTTCGTAACCGAAACCGAAAAGAAGAACGAACGAGCGGATGAACTACTGGCTGGGGAATGATACTAGTAGATAGCTTTTGGATATTAGCTCGGAAAAAGGAAAAAAAGATGTCAAACGGAATGAGAAACCAACTCAAGCGATACATAGATACCATCCCGTTTACCGCATTTGGAAAACCTGGCTATTGCTATCTACCTATGCTATGCTATGCTATGCTATGAGGTTTTGGCTGCAGGCAGTAACCAAGTGCTCTCTCCAAGACTTCCGAATTGTTGGTAATCAGCATTGCATCGCATTTGCATGCATCGCATCATCAAATGAAACGAAGGTTTTTGCGTCTACTGTACTTCAGTGTACTGTAGGTATCTACAAATCGCACATCGCATTTTCCTCTTCGCATCCTTCACCGCTTTGGGTAGCTAGCTTGCTAGCTATCATACCATACAATACAATACAATACAATACAATAGCCAATAAGGTTAATCACTCATGCAAATTAACTATAAATAAATAAATAAATAATTCAATTCAATATCTCATACCATACATACATACATACATACCAAGTACATGAGTTATAATGAGAAAAAAAATTGATCGGTGAACACTCACTCACTCACTGCACAGTGATGAAAGAATGAAAAGAAGAAAAGAATACAAATTAAGGTATGCGTCACGAAATGTCGTGTTATCTAGGTCACTTACTTACTTACTAATACCTAATGTAGCTTATCCAAATGAATGCAAGCAAGGCATAAGAATATTAAGAAGTCCTAAAAATAAGTCAGAAGCTAGAAGCTCGCTCTTTGGATCCTCCTGCTCTTTCGTTAGGTTGGCAACTTGGCTTGGGTTCCTTGGTAAGGTAGGTAGGTAGGTTATCGTAGAGGCATCGCATCATAGGTATCATATCATTTCATTATCATATCGTATTATTGTATTGTAAGTCTTGAGATATCTAGCGAGGTCCTTCCTTCCTGCCCGCGACGAAAGCTACAAACGAGAAGATCAGATGGAGCGAGCAGACGGATCGCGGATCACGGATCTTGAAATGCTTTTGAATTTCTATGCTTATATGTATCTTATATATATGTAATGTATGTATGTATATAGATATGTAGTGTACAAATGCAATGCAATGCAATGTAGTAAGTGAAATGTAGAACTATCCAGCAAATTCCGGTACAAGTACAGTCAATACCTAGGCCCCTAGGTAGGCAGCAAGCAAGCAGACAAGACAGATATGCAGCGAAAGTTTGAAGTTACAGCACATGTTTATTTATCGAGACGGGATGCAGGAAGCCGTTTGGAAGGATGGCTAAATCGGCGACTGGGCTATTGGGTGCTGGCTGGGTGTTGCGTGTTTGAATTATTTTTTAAGGGAAAATTGGTTAATGTTTTTCATTTTATTTCATTTCATGGGGACCTTGAGCGGGAGAGTCGGAGGGGGATTCCTGCCTGTACGGTATCGTTTGTCTTTCTTCTCGCCTCTCTTGTCTTTTCTTCATGGGCTTTCCGTTTGCTTGGGTCGTTTCGCTCCGCTTGGAGAATTTACCTTGGTGACGCGCTGGTGGATGGATGGATAGATTAGAGACAGGACAGGCATGCTTTATTTGGTGCGAATTCTCGGGTTCATGTTGATCACGTGATATTGTTTATGTTCTCGGGGTCGCGAAGATCATGATGAGATGAATTGGCTGCTTTGGAGTCATGGTGTCTTTTGTTCTGCCGTGAATATTACTTACTTACTCACTTATATATACATCAAATTTACTATACACAATTACCTACATCAAACCTGTAGATTTAACCATGATAATGTAGAGAGAGAATCGCGCAAACGGACTAAATATCACGACATTGGCTAAGATAGGAAGGTTTCCGTGTCACATCATCTTTTTTATCCAAAGATACGATGATTCAACCTCTAATACGCATCAATTGATGTAAGATTCGGTGTTTTGCTCCTTTTGAGCGTTGGAGTTCTTGATATCTTCATATGTGGTTGGTTCCCAATCTCAAGTGAGGGGAAACTGGGTATTTTGGCCCTGAAATGTTATGGATACAGAGTGCAAATTTTGGGATTGGGAAGTAGATCTTAATTGGAATATGATTTTGTTGAGTTTTTACAATGCCATGCCCCTCGAGTCTCTAATGAAGTTGTTTTAAAGTCTGATATTTACGCGAACGATCGCTGGAAGATATTGGTAGTAACAAGTACTTGCGATTAAATCAATATCAAATTGCAAATGGCAACCACAACTGATGATGAGAAGCAAGTGACGTCTTCTCCAGCGAGATCAAAAAGTGACGTTGGAGACAATGCATCACCAGCTGCTTCAACGCACTTAGATGATAACTATGCTCTGTACGAAAATGCTAGGAATATCGAGGTTGATCCTCAAGAAGCAAAGAAGGTGCTTAGAAAGATCGATATACGGCTCATGCCCATTCTTTTCGTTGCATATATGTTGCAATATCTGGACAAGAATTCTATCAACTTCTCAAGTGTGTATGGATTGCAGAAAGGAGCGCATTTAGTTGGACAACAATATTCCTGGCTAAGGTAAGAAGATCATCAGATGCATTGTTTTTTACATTCATACTTTTTATATTATACTAAGTATCAAATAGCTCAATCTTCTACTTCGGCTATCTATTCTTTCAATTCCCATCAGGCTACTTTCTTCAACGTCTACCTATCGGGAAATTTCTCTCCCTAACTACCATCGCCTGGGGAGTAATCCTTATCACAACCCCAGCGTGCGTCTCCTTCGGCGGAATAGCAACCAACCGCTTTCTCCTCGGCGCCGTCGAAGCCACCGTAAACCCCGGCTTCGTCCTCCTAATGTCCATGTGGTACACCTCCGCTGAACAACCCCTCCGCCTCGAAACCTACTACTGCACCAACGGCATCGCAACCATGTTCGGCGGTCTCATTGGCTACGCCATCGGTCACATTACCACCGGCCTCCCAAAATGGATGTACGTCTTCCTCATCTTCGGATCCCTCTCCATCTTCTGGGGTATCATCTCCCTACTCATCCTCCCCGATCTCCCCTCAACCGCCAAATTTCTCACACCCCACGAACGCCTCATCGCCGTTAACCGCGTAGCTTCCAATCGTCAAGGAGTAAAAAATCACCACTTCCAATCCTATCAAGCCTGGCAAACTCTCCGGGATCCCAAAACTTGGATCCTCTTCGTCATGGCTGTCGGTGCTCAGATTCCAAATTCCGCGCTTACTTCCTTCACATCTATTATTGTCAAGACATTTGGTTTCGATACTCTCGGTACTCAGTACTTGCAGATTCCAGGCGGAGCAGTACAATTCCTCGCGCTAATTGCAGGTGGCTATATATGTACCAAATTCCCGCGCAATTCCCGCTGCATCACTATGATTGTTGCGAACACGATATGTATTCTCGGATCAGGACTATTGGTTGGTCTTCCGAGTAGCAATAAATGGGGAAGATTGGTAGCATTGTGGTTGTGTTATTTTCAGGGCTTGGGTTTCAGCATGAGTCTTACCATGGTGAGTAGTAATATTGCTGGATATACAAAGAAACAGTTGACGGCCGCGGTTCTATTTACGGGGTATTGTGTGGGGAATATTATTGGACCGCAGACTTTTATTGAGGCGGAAGCTCGTGAGTTTTTTTTTGCTTGCTTTTTTTTTTTTTTTCTTCTTCTGGCTGTTCTGGTTTCTTTTGTCGTTATTGTTGCAATTTGTGATCATGGAACTGACACTAAGCAAGCGGGTTATCATTCCGCTTATATATCAATGCTCGTTGGATACTCGGTCAAATTGGCAATGGTTGTAGTATTATATATTTATATGTATACGAGTAATAAGAAAAGAGATGCAGAGCAGGCGGCTAGAGGAGAAATGAGTGAAGAAGAAGCGAGAGAGGCGGTGGAAAAGGGAATGATGGATATGACGGAGATAGATAATAAGGGATTTAGATATATTTTGTAGGAATTAGGTATGAGGTGTATATTTAGATAATGTATGTTTGCACGTTTGTTGATTGATTGATTTTATTAACGTCCATCTTCAGTCCAAGACTATATAGGACGGCTAGGCCCTAAGGGCCTAACGGGTAACTTTTTAATTTACAATATTGGATATGATCTAATTGGGGAAGTGAAAACAAATGCTGGGGAACAGTGCCCGCTCATTATACGCATTGCATATAATAAAAAGATTTTGAAAATCAAGAAATTGTGAGGAGGTCAAACCCCTCTCTTATTTCCTCAACTGCTTCTTCTTCATTCTCTTCTCCTCTCTCCTCTTCCACTACTACTCCTTCCTCTACTACTTCTTGTTCAAGAGTCCTTGCTAGATGCCATGCCCTTGTAGCGATTTTAGTGATATTGATAAATTTGATAGCTAATTCGATACCTATTTTTGTATGCAATAGGAATTGTATAGTGTTTTTGGATAATGGTATCTTCTTAAAGATCTCTTTTCTTTTTGTTTTATATATAGGACAGCTAATAAGGAGGTGTTGTGGTGCCTCAATATTACTGCATATACATTTGTTATTGGTGAGTTTGGAAACGATGTAAGTAGGATTTGATATATCCGTGACCTAATTTGAGTTGAAAGAATGCGCTAGCAGTATTTCGAGTAGTTCCGCTTGGTAGCTTGATTTTGGAACCTATTTTCCATGGAAATAGCTTCGAGTAAGTTGATGGGGATTGGTTTGATCTGAGTTCGTATTGTTTGAGAGTATCAAGCCATTGATCTGAGGCATATTCTTTGACAGTCATACCTAGTAGTCCAAAGCTTGTTTCGTTCGAGGTAGGTTGTATTGTGGTTGCTTCCTTGGCTAGCTTATCTGCTAGCTCATTTCCTTCAACTGAGGTATGACCAGGAACCCAATTTAAGGAGATTTCGGCTCCTTTTGCTCTGATAACTTCTGCTGCTTTGATCGCTCTTATCTGATTGGCTTGTCCTGGGTGATCTGAAGGAGTTTTTAAGCGGTATAAACCAGCTTGATTATCCGAGTAGATTTTGAACTTTTGACCAGTATAAGCGATTGAGCTAGCGTATTCAATAGCTCTTGTAACTCCAAAAAGCTCTCCATTATATACCAATTGATTAGTACCAATATTGCTTCGCTCTTGATATAGAATTCGATTATTTGATTGTATAGCTACTATGCCTACTCCAATACCTATTCCCTTTTCGGTGGAGGAGGCATCAGTGTAAATATAGGTGGTATCTTTATCCCTATGTTTGAAAACAATATTATGAAGAATGGCAGCATCTTCTTTTGACGAATTGCTAATGTTAACTCGGAAGGGGGTTTCTCTTTTCCATGGGGGAAGTTAAAATGAATGATCTTTTCGAGTGAGGAAGGGTTGAAGTCCTGGTTTATCGATTCTTTGATTTTATCCAGTTGAGTAGGTTTATATCGTTTTCTTCGAGGGGTAGAGATCGCATCCAAATTGGCTTGATATTGGATTAGTGATGCTTTTTCGATATTGATTGGATGATTTGGTGAAAGTTTAGCTAAACGGAATGCGTATTGCCTAATATTCGAGTCTAATCAATTTTTGAGGATTTTAAGCCTGCTTCTACTTCCATTGGAAGAATTGGAGCAGTTTTGAATACTCCTAATATCTTTCGAAGAGCTAGATTTTGAAGTGATTGCATCATATCCTTGAAATGGGCTTGGCCTCTCCACCAGATCACTGATGCGTAATCGGCTATACTGGTCACACATGCTATATATAACTGTCTAAGAGCTTTCGGACTGAGGCCCTTTTCGATATTAGCTAATCGGGCCATTCGATGGAAGGCTCCTTTTGCTTGTGTGATTCGAATATTAACATGTTGATTGAATTTGAGGCTCGGGTCGAACCATATTCCCAACCATCTAATTAGAGATTGAGGTATAATTATTTCCGAATTGGGTAGTTTGATTGGGTAGTTTTTCGTCAATTTGGATGATGAAAAGTGCATTAGCTCTGTTTTTGCTAGGTCGAATTGAATAGCATTCTTTGAGCTGAGTTCGTAGATTTGTTTTGTAGCTCTCTCTAGAGATTTGATATTCTTTTTCCATGTAGATGAATTGGTGATTAGGGCAATATCATCAATATAGGAAAGAAATTTGATCGAATTGGATAAAAGAGGTCCCTAATGTATATAAGGAAGAGAATTGGAGAAATTGGACTGCCTTGTGGTATTCCGGTCGAAATTGGCTTGAAAGATTCGATTTGGTTATTAAAGGATAGTTTTAGTTGTCTTTGTTGAAGAAATGAAGCTATCCAGGAGATGAGATTCGTCGGTAGTCTTAACTTCTTGCAGATATCCAGTAGTCGATTTTTTGAAACGTGATCGAATGCTCCCTTTATATCCATAAATAATATTGAGGTCTTCTTGTTATCTTGCTTGTTTCTTTCGATTTCTGTTGTTAATAGAAGTGCAGCATCGATTGCTGATTTCTTTTGGCGGCCTCCTATTTGACTCTTGTGTAGAAGGTGGGTAGTTTCCGCTAAATATCCTAATCGTTGAGCTAGAATCCTTTCACTAATTTTTCCCAGACAGTTTAAGAGTGCAATCACTCTATATGCTTTTGGAAGTGAGTAATCAGGTTTTGAGGCTTTCTTTAGAATAGCTCCAGTAGCTTGTTTCCAGCATTTAGGGTGATATCCGAGATTGAGGAGTTTGCTGAAAAGAGTAAAAAAGATCTGTGGGATTGCTTTGTAGGCCTTTGTAATGATTTCTTGAGTGATCCCATCTGGACCAGGGGTCTTTCCTTGTATCTTAGCTGAGCAGGCATTGCTTAATTCGATTTGAGAGAGATTGGGCCATTCCCATTTCTTGGATTGTTTATACCCTACCCATTGTGGTTTTAGAGTGGTAGGAGGGGGAGGGAATAAAGTCGATCTGAAAGCAGAGCATTTTCCTTCAAAAGAGCTTTCTGATGAAATATCCGGTATCCTTTGATCTTGGAAGTCTTTGGTATAGGTCATTGCTTTGAAAACTGTCTGTGTATCCTCCTTTTCTAGGAAATCATTCCAATGATCCTTTTTTGCTGTTTTAATAGCTTGAAAGTATTTGTTTCTAGCAATTCGATATTCTTCCTTAAGATTAGGGTTCTCTCGATTTGATTCGATTGATTGCTTTGCTTTTCCTAGCTCTTTTCGAAGATCTTTCAACTCGGGTGACCACCATGGTTTAGCTCTTTTGATTGAAACAACTTTGGGTATACACCTTTCTGTTGCTTTTTGGATAATCCTTGTAAGTTCGCTTGCTGCTTGATCTAGAATTGAATGGGAATTGTCTCTTTCTTTCAAGAAGTTTAGTGAGTCCTCTTCCGTAGAAGTTATTGAGTCTAAAATAGAAAAAATAGGGGAATACAGGGATTCCAATTTTAGTATTGATTCAAAATTTTCCCAGTTGGCTAGCTTTGTATTGAATCTAGTTGTTGATTCTGAATTGAGGGCGTTTAAGTCTTCTTTTCCTTTCAGTTCGAATAGTATTCCTGCATGGTCGGATCCTGTATCTGAAAGAGTTTGCCAGTTGTGAATTTGGGGAGAGATTCCTTCGGACGCTAGTGTTAGATCAAGGACACTTGGATTAAGGAGATTAGTTCGATAGAAAGTGCTGATTCCGGGCTCGTTTAGAAGAATGAGATTCTGATCTTCAAACCATTCTGCTAATTGATCAGCGTTTCCGCTTTTCTTTGAAAAGGATCCCACCATGGGTGGTGGGCATTGAAGTCGCCAAGGAGGATAGTTTCTTGTGTGATAGATATATCATATAAACATCTTTCAATTGTGAAACCTTTCTCTTTAGCTTGATCAGCCTCGTTGTATATATTGATAATTTGAAAGGTTTTATCTCCATTTTGACAATTAAAGATTTGTATATCAGGATCTATTGGGGAATCGGGAGCTAGGTTGATTGTAGCTTGAAGAGTTTTTGAAGTGTATAGTAATGTACGAGGTCGAAAGTTAGAATCGAATCTTGGTAGTGTTTGTATGAAATTAGAGTGTATAATAGATCTTGAATTTGAGTAATCGATTCCATTTTTGATAATCCAAGGTTCTTGAATCATAATAAGATCGATATTGAGTTCTATTGCAAGCTGTAGAACGTTCTCTGTAGCTTGTGAGCTCTTATTAAGATTTATTTGAAGAATTCGAATATTAGTGTAACTCATAAGTTGGTGTTATTTGCTTTTTGTTGGATTGCTTGATAGATTTCGCAGGTTCTTGAATTTGCTGTATGCTTTCCTTGGCAGTTCGAGCATTTAGCAGCGAGATGTTGGCAGAACTTTCCTCTGATATTGCAGACTACACATAGATGTACTGATGTGATATGTTTGCCTCCACATAGTCCACAAGAGGGATCCCTTCTGCAATGTGTATCCTGATGTCCGAATCCTTGGCATTTTTGGCATTGTGTAGTTGGTTTGGATTCGTAGAACTTTTCTACTCTTGTACTAGTGCCAGCGATATATAGTCGTTTCCGAATGGCTAGCTCTGCTTCTGATTTTTGTTGCAAAAGCAATCACTATTGCTCCTTCCCGTTGATGAGCTCTTTTTGATGATGGTGTAAGCCAAAAGGGGTTCCTATGGGCTTGAATTCTGGATTGAAGGTTTTGATTTCCTCAAGAATGAGGTCCATTCCTCTTGTTCCAGAAAATTCTTTTATAGGGATTTTATGAATAATGACCTTATGCCATTCTTGATCCTTTTGAATTCTTTCGAATTTGATGAGATTACTCCAGATTGCCTTTTTTTCTAATAGAAGTTGTGATGTGAAAGGTGCATTTGTAGTAATTATTATATTTCTATTCAGCGATAGAGTTACTCCTGCTATAACCGGGCCTTTAATTCCAGTTTTCTGGAATGCTTCGTTTATTTGGTTTCGAATTGATATAGGTGAAAAGGAGGTAATGTTCGTGATCTCTGGGTTGATCAGGATTAAGCGTCTTTGTGTGATTTCGATCTTCTTATCTATTGGGGAAGATCTAATAGTTTTCCCTTGCCTACTAGGTTCCATTCTCCTTCTTTTGTTATTGCTGCATATGTCGATTTAGTGGTTGGTGTATTGATTGGCAAGGGAGCTTTGGTTAGGGCTTTAGCTTGAGTTTCGATTTTCCGTGTAGCGGATTCTAGATGAGTGATTTGGGAGGTGATGATATTGGAGGCGGTGGTGAGCTTTCCTTTTCGGTATATTCTCTAAAGATCTCTAGGAGATCTAATAGCTTCGATTGCTCATCACATGATTGAGAAAGAGTTGACGCTAATACTATAAGATCTCTTGCTTTTAAGATAGCTTCCTTAGGTGTAGTTGGATTGTTTTTTATTCTGGGTTGTTTATTCTGATTGCTAAGGGGCATTGTAGGGCCACGTTTCTTATTCTGATTGAATATATAGGTAGTATTGGTTGTATCTTGAGTAATAAAGGGGTCACTAAGTAGATTGAAGTCTTCAACTCTTCTTCCAGAACTGGTTGGCTGATTGGTTGGTAGACTAGGGCTAGAGATTTCGAATTGAGGGTTTTCAGAAGGCGGGGGAGGGCTTGAGGGTATTGGGGTACCTAGAATAACAGTAGGATACGTGTTTGGTATGATGGAGGCTTCGGGAGAAGCCTCCATCATAGCTGTATCCTTGAGTATTGATGGATTGTTGAAGTTATTCATATTGAGGATCTTATTCTGATAGTTTGAGGTGAAAATTTTACGCGAATTTTCGTGCGAGTTTCGTGTTTGGAGCGCCGACGACAGTATCACAACAACTACTGGTCAGAATCACTTGGGGGCAGTTGCAATCAATTTGGTTTAATAGCTATGATCTAGATCGATCGCGAAAGGGTCGTATTTCGAAGAAAAAGTTTCCTTCGAAATTTGTTGTGTGATGTAAGTATATAGATAAGATGCATCACCTTAGTATAAGTTATAGCTGAGCTTTTTCAAAATCCTAATTAGTCATCAGTAAAAGGAGATGTAGTGAAGGTGATAGTGAATTTGCTAGTGCCAAGGATCTATAATCGTGGTGATACCAGACTACAGTTTGATATTCAGGATAATATTTGTTCAAATTTACTTGCACACGTTAGGCTTTGAGAAGAGTTATCATTAGTGTTAGAAATCTTGTCTATCTAGAATGATACAGTTCTATGAGTACTGGAAACCCCGTAAATAGTAAGTTCTGTCCACTCAAATGCCTTCATAATAGCAGTTTCAAATTCCAGTTCTATGTCTGCTTTGCCGCATCCCTTTCTGGCTTATCTATGCTCTATTCTTTTCAAAGAAATCTTCTATTCTCTCAATATTTTAAATTATCACACCAATTTCTCTCAGTTTTCAACTGTTTCAAACTTCCAGGTCCTTGATCTCATATCACATCTTATCTCTCCTACCGGAGAGTCTTCCACCATCCCCCACTTTTGCTTGCATTCCAGCCATTTCCGTTCCCTAAATCATGTCCCACATCCTGAGTAATAGTTTTTCTTCTCTTGCCTCCAGTTCCCTCGTCATCATCATCCCCATTATCCTGACCTCGCTTTCTGACCAGCCACGGAGATCGCACAACTCTCATATTTCCCTTTACAGCTCCATATTTTGTGCCGCTAACTCGATGCATCTCTTCAAGACGTGCCGAAAAGGATTGTAATTGCTGGGCTTGCATAAAAAGGGTGAGCTCAGATGGTTGTGGTTGCTTCTTCAGATCATCATGGAGTTGAACAATATTTTGTGCTAATTGCACTGCCGGCCACTTATCATCTAGTAGTTGATTATCCGCAGACAGGTACTCATGTGCAGACTGGTAGTTGCGGCGAATGAGAGACCATATAGTGTAGGTGAGTGGGGCATACCGGTCAGCGTCGAAGGTCAATTCGACAGGGAAGAAGGAGACTGGGAATCCCAAAATCCTAACACCGGGAGATAAATCTCTTAGGAGCTCAAGGCGGTCCTCCATCAACAACCCGAACAGATTCTTGCGCTCAGAGAGCATGTGGATGAATGACCACGGCTGTAGGCAAATAGTATCGAACCGATTTTCGGCAGTCATATTTCCAATTGTGACGGCTACCTGATCTAGCAACAGACTCTTTCGGATGAGGTCAGAATAGTCGAGTGAAGCTTTGGAATCTTTTGGTATTTGTACGAGGAGAATGTTTATGGCTTTTACAACCGCGGCGTCAAGGCTCTTGTTGTCTTTTTTGTATGGAGATACCTTGCGATGTTGAACAATGGCATCGTCGACGGTACACAAAGCATGCCATACGACGTGAACATGCTCATAGTGACAGGGATATTCATGAGGAGGTTTCTCGCAGGCCATACAGTTCTCCGCGTCGCATCCTGGACATCTGAGAATCTGAGGGTGTGTATCTTCATATGGCATGCAAAGAGATCGTCGTAATTGTCGCTGATAGCCAGGTACCCACAGGAGATATCGTGAGTAGTCGAAAATATCTCTACAGTCACGACATTCTATGAAGGTGTCTCCCAGAGTATGCTCCCGCTGAGCTCCAACCATCATGCACTCAGAGTCGTCATCCATGCTCTCATCCCCATCATAATCGGCCTCCGTGACGGAAACTGATTCTTTACCATCACTATTCTGGTCTGTGATGTCTTCCTCAAAGCTGCGTTGCGAAGCCTGCCCACAATGTCTAACAGCTCCAACAACAGTATCGGGTTTATTCTCTGAAGAGAGACTGTGATGGGCAAGTGCCTTCCTTGTGGTTTCAAGATTTTGTGGGTTCTTAAGATTGTATGTCAAGGTAAATGTCAACGCTGGAGCCCGAAGAGAAGAATAGTTTGATTGGGCGACGCTCGTGGCATCTTTTGCAGGTGAAGAACTCATAGCATCGTTGTAAAAGCAAGGATCGTTTGATTTGTTCATGGTCGATAGTCTTTAGACTGATCAATTGCTCTAGGGATGAAGATGTCAATGGTTTTTTATTGGTAGTTGACTATGTGATTTTGCAATATTTGGAGAGGAAGAAGTCGTGTGTCGAGAGAAAGTAAGTTGTGGTGGGAGGATGAGCTACATATATATATTCCCAGGTTGACATACGGTGTTTGCACCGTGACTTTTCATGGCTGTATCATTCTCGATTATTAATAAGCTTAATCGAGATTTTCTATGTCAACTTGATATTGCTACCACCCGTACGGTCGTACGGCCCTCATATATAAGCTTTGAAGCGACCGTATCCCTTATTTTTGACGCTACTATTGTCTTAAGGTAGTGCCGTACTCAAATGGCTCTCTCGGTAAGAATAGTATTCTTCATTTTGGGTTCCGTGGTCATCCATACGGTACTGTCGTACTCAATGATTGATCAGTAAAAGATGTGCGTACCTCATTTTCATATTGCCATCATCCATCTCTCAGAACCGTATAGAAGATATGCAGTCACGGCTATAGCTGCAACAAACATCATGAATACTAAGGAGTAACATCTCGCTAGTGCAAAGAGTTTGATGTACGGGTAGCAACCGTATCTCCATTGCATTTAACCTGAAGGCATAGTTATGACGTAAACTCATATCAATATGCATACATTTTGGTTATGTACTATTTTTACGATTGTGAAAACTTCTCCTGGCCTAGGGAAGAATCATATCCGAATCTCTTAAGGTGAAAAGTTCGGAGCAAAGCGGGACATGAATAAAGGGGTCGGTAGCGAGATCAGCATATGATGCAGTTTTGCGCTCTCAAAAATTGAGGGTTTTACTGATAGAAAATTTCGACAAGGGTAATATACGCTGAACTCAAAGTTTTGTCCAAAGAGGTAGTTATAATGTTCAGATATATATATATGTGTGTGTGTGTTCAGCGTTCAATGTAAATTATTGCTCATATACATTTAGGCACCTCAAAATCTAGCAGAATAAATATCCAGAACCATCATATTTTCATTTCATCTTGCTATGTACATGGCCATGCTCATTATGTTGTGCAACGTTGCGTAAGGTTCAACCCCGCATCTATCTATCTCCGTAAGACATCGACGCCCTTCTAGATCTTCATCAGATTCAAAAGTTACACATCTTTCTACAGAAAACGCAGAATTTAAGACTCACAAGCCCCATCCGTTCTTCAATCTTTAGCATATACTATGTTTCCGTTCGGGACAATACGTAAAATTCTACCTAAAGCTTAGCAATGGAAATGGTACGGAATTGGAGCTATATCACTACAGATGTACGAAGCCGCACAATCTGGCTTCTGCAAGCACGAATCATTGACCAATTACATGATGCATATGCTTTAGCATTCAAAAAGATGGCATGTGATGAATGCAAATGCACTATGATTGCCGTAGCTGTGAGCTCGAGCTAACTTTATCGCCAAGTCTAGATATGACTGTACTGATAAAAGAAAAGGCTGCAATTGTTGGTCAAATAGCTACTAATTACAGGCTCGTCACTAGATCCATTGAATCAAACTCACTGGATAGCAAAGTCTAGTTTTGTTATGGGTTTAACTTTTGCATTGGTTATGGTATACTATTCCGTGGCACGGCAAAGAATCCTCGGTCGATTGATCAAAGCAAAAGATGTGTGACTGGATCCGAGGAAGAAAACAGGCCGTCAACCGAATATTTTCCATTGAAATTGGACTCGAACTAGATCCTTGCGAACCAGATAAGTACATCCCGAGAAATTCGGATATTCGTGATTCTAAGAAGGATTTTGAAAGAAAATGTTTTATCCCGAGCCCTCTGTCTGTAACCACACTTTCAACTCCTCAGATTTTACTCTCCGGCTCGCTTTGTCTACTTCTTATCGCTCTGGGAATTTATCTGGGAAAGTATTGGATTTGACAGAATCTTCTACTGATGCTAGAATTGTCTTTATATTTTACTTCGTTGGATTATATCTTGCGTGAATATTTAGCGAACCATCCTGATGTGCTGTCTCGGTGGAATGTTGATCAGAATCCCAAACACGGAGGACATTTCAACAACATCAATATCGCTAGGTAGTAAGGGAATGTGTTGACCTCCTGGGATCTTGGCAGCATATGCATATATATTGCATGATGCAAGGAGCAAACAAAACTCAACTTTTAATTCATTCTTTCCTTTTTGGTATACTGTTTGTTTGCTTTCAATATTTTGTTTTCAAAGCACTTTAATTCCGAAGGCCGAATAGCTAAGCCTATTCCTTCATTTTTTGAATATATACTCGCAGCTTAACTGCTTAGCTAGATAATCAATCAATTCAATCTGATGCTCTTTCTGGTCTCAATAAACCCAATAGTTATGAGCCCGGTGCTGGCTTTCAATTAAACATCCTGCACAATACTTGATTCACATATACCGAAACTCTACGATACCTTCAAGTTTCACTCTTTTAAGAATTACCTTGTTTAGTGTGTTTTCTATAAAACCCAAACCTCGATAATTCTGACTTTATTTCTTCAATATGACTACAGGCGATAATTCAACTAAAATCATCCTTTCCTCACCAGAGGATTGGAATAGTTGGATTCGAAATGTTCAGCGTATTGCAGAATCCGGCGGCATCAAATGCTGGGTATACCTTGATCCCACTACAACAGTTGTACCTATACCAGAGTTGCTAGATGAACCGGAACTACCCACAGTTGATGAAGATGCTTCTGAGGCTGTTATTGATAGGGCTTTAAAGCAATATCAGATGCAACTAGAGAACTATCGTATCAAGAATACCAAGTACGAGAAAATCAACAAGACCATTTCAGAGGTTCTCAAGTACATACTTTCATCAATCAACCGCAATTGCGAAAAGTTTATTAGTACCACCAGTATCACAGCACCTCAAGTGCTTGCTGATTTACGCAAAAAGGCTAGCACCAACTGATCGTGCGAGAGAGCTTACCGTGGTAGCACGATACAATTGTGTAAAACAACCCTACAAATCCAATCAGGATATTTATGAATGGTTGAACGAATGGGAACTCATCTACACTGAGGCTAAGACTCTCAATCTGCCAGATGTCGATCGAAATCGAGCTGCGTTCGACTTTTCTACAGCTCTTATGAATCACAGCTCCTCTTGGGCAACTTCAACTCTGTTGGAGATCACCAAAAAGCTCAAGAATCAGCCTAAAGAAACGATTGATGTGTACGATTTAATCGAAGACTTTCGAAACTACACTCGACTCACACAGACATCAACTACTTCAACCTCTTCTACGTCATTTGCAACCTATAAGGATGGGAATAAAGATAAAAAAGGAAGGAGAGAGAACCTGTCTATGTGGCAAGAAACATCTATATGAAAAATGCTACTATCTACATTCGGATAATCGACCAAGGAACTGGAAACCAATCGATGCCGATATTGAATACTTCAAGAAGTTCTGGGGAAGGCAATCAACAAAACGAAGGAACTGGTTTGTTCGTAGACATGAAGGAACTAAGGAACTTCTCAAGCTAGCAAATCTCTCTTGGGATCCAGCATGGAAGGAAACACTGACTAATCCTTCAGAATCTGGAAAAGAGAAAGATAAGGATCTTGGGGCTTTTCTCACTAAACAAAGTCCTACCTACAACAATGCTAGCATCCTTCACAAATGGCTAATTGATAGTGGTTCCGATACCCATGTCACTAACTCTCTACACAACTTTGTTCTTGAAGAGTTTGGAAAGCCATCCGATATGATAAGCGCTGGAAGAGACCGATTCCAAATTGAAGCATTCGGTACTATCACTATGTTGATCAATACACCAACTGGGCCAGGGCAAATAACCTTAAAAAGAGTGGCATACATCCCAGGGTTTCTTACAAACCTAGTCTCTCTAGCTTTACTCTCAAAGAAAGGTGTACATTGGAACACTGAACACCCAGATTTCCTTACAAAAGAAGGCATTGCATTTATTACTCTGAAGCAAACAGGAGACCATTGGACCCTCGATCCTATTATCCCTTCTCAGCATGCTTCGTTTGCCACCAAAAACCACACCAAATCAATATGCCGAAAGGTTACAACAACAGAGTTACATGATCTTCTAGGACATCCTTCTCTCGAAGCCCTTCAGCACCTAGAATCAGCAACTACTGATATCATTATCGACAAAACGATTTCGACACCTTCCTTCTCTACCTGCAAAGTTTGTAATCTCTCGAAGGCTCAACAGATTATATCTCGTAATCCAAGGAAGGAGATGCCAGAGAACGGCCATGTCGGAGATCGATTGGCATGGGATCTGTTCGAGATGGATGAGGCTTATAATAATACCCGATATATCAGCCACTTCTGGTGTACGACACACAAAGTACAATGGGTGTATGTTCTAACTAGGAAAACAGAGATGATCGATATTATGGATACTCAATTCTCTCTGATACAAACACAATTCGGCTCAAAGGTCCGATTCATACGCCTCGACGGTGAAACTACGTTAGGGGGCGACTTCAAGAGGATCACAGACAAACGTGGCATCATTGTCGAGCGCACTCCACCAGATACACCAGCACAGAATGGCGCTGCAGAGAATGCTGGTAAAATGCTCATGGTCAGAGCAAGAGCCCTCCTCCTTTCAGCAAACCTACCACAAAACCTTTGGCCAGAAGCAATTAAAACAGCCGGTTATCTTGAGAACCGTACTCCAAAAAGAGCTCTCCAATGGAAAACACCATTTGAAAGTGCTACTGGCAATAAACCTTCGCTAGCACATCTACATCCATATGGGTGCTTGGCATATGTGCTCAACAAGCAGATTCCAAGACGTGCGAAGATGCAACCTCGTGCAAAACTGGGCTATCTTGTAGGGTATGATTCAACGAATATCTTCAGGATCTGGCTCCCTTCCATAAATCGCGTCATTCGAAGTAGAGATGTCAAATTTGATGAAACCCGGTATTATCGACCAGAAGATATAGATATTGGCTTTCTTATTAAGGATCAACTTCGGGATACTGCAGCTATTCACGAAAAGAGGGCAGAAGAGATAGAAATATCGAATCTGTTGAGTGAAGAATCAGATGAGAGTATTGGTGATATAATTGTAGTTGAAGGGCCATGGAACTTACAACGCAATCGCTTAAACGAGCGACCAACGAATGAAAGCTCTCCAAACCAGACGGATGATGGTATTCCAACCAATGAGGGGGTTCCTCAAACTAACCCTCAATTTCCAACGCCTAGAGCAACCTTATCACCAGAAGCACTTACAAGACAATCTACTGGAGATGTTCCTATACCATCATTACTGGAGTCAGAACTCTCATCTTCCCCATCATCATCGTTAAGTCAACATGATATCATCACTACAACATCATCTCATAATACAGCACCTTTGGCAGAGCAAATACGTGCCGATATCGACGTATCCCATATAATTCAGGGTTCTAGACGTTCACAAAGGAAAGAACATCATGCTGCAGCACTTTCATCACTTCCTCAACTATCCAGCTACTTTACAGCGTTTGCTATCGGAAGGTCTAAATTACGAACTCCTAGATTACATCAAAATGATCTACCACCTCCACCTCGATTTTATCATGAGCTAGTACAGCATCCATATGCTAGAGAATTCCGAAAAGCATGTGAGGATGAGATCAACGCTCTGAAAGAACGTAAAACCTTCGAATACATCGATATATCTACAAGAGGGCAAAAGCCTTTACCACTACTCTGGGTTTTCACTTATAAATTCGATCAAGATGGATATCTCATCAAGTTCAAAGCAAGAATCTGTGCCAGAGGAGATCTTCAATCAACCGAAGAAGAGACATACGCTGCAACGCTAACTTCACAAATATTTAGAGCTATGATGGCTATCGCTGCAGCTTTCGATCTTGAGATTCGACAATTTGACGTTTCCAATGCTTTTCTACATGCAACATTAAGGCAACCAATTATTTGCAAGTGCCCTGATGGCTTCGAAGTCCCAGGAAAAGTGATTTCCGTAAACCAAGCACTTTATGGCTTCCGAGAGTCTCCAGCATACTGGTATGAGGATCTGACCTACACTTTAACCGGCTTTGGTCTGGATCCAGTTCCAGGAGCACCCTGTGTTTTCACCAATAGCTGGCTTACGGTTCTCTTCTATGTCGACGATATTATCGCAATTTGCAAGAAAGCTGATTTGCTACGATTAACCTTATTCGAGAACACCTTAAAATCAGCATACACCATCAAATCACTTGGAGATATACAGTTCTTCTTGGGGATTAGGGTACTACGAGATCGACAAAATCATCGTTTGTGGCTTTGCCAAGATAACTACATTTCAAAAATATCAACACGCTTCAATATCAAACCTAATCCTCAAGCCTGTTCTCCATTGCCAACAACAGCACTCACAAAGAATCTAGCAATTGCAACGCCGCAACAGGTTTTCGGCTACCAGCAGCGAGTTGGCAGCATTAACTACGCTGCTGTTGTGACTCGGGCTGATATTGCAAAAGCATCTTCAATACTATCAGAATTTCTTCGTAATCCATCCGCTACTCATATCAATGCAGCAGTACATACATTGCAATACCTTGAGAATACCAAATTCTATGCTATCATGTTCGATGGGAAGAAAGCAACAACTACCAGGAACTTTCAAATCTGGAGTGACGCCTCCCATGCTGACGATATCGATACAAGAGTTTCTTCAATGGGATATTGCCTCATACTCTTTGGAGGTTTGATCCACTTCAAAAGCACTAAGCTGAAGTCGGTGACTACTTCTAGCACACACTCTGAAATACTGGCTCTTTCCATTACTGCTCGAGAGCTTATGTGGTGGATACGCTTCTTTAAGAATGTTGGTTTAGATCTCGAAGAAAAGGCTTCAATATTCTGTGATAATCGCCAAACCATTCGACTTCTTCAGCATAGTACTCCTAGACTTGTTACAAAACTCCGGCATGTTGATATACACTCTTGTTGGCTTCGCCAGGAAGTGCAAGCAGGAAGGCTACAAGTCGAATGGGTTCCAACTACTGAAATGGTTGCAGATGGTTTCACTAAACCTCTACCACCACAGAAACACACTCATTTTATCAATCTTTTGGGAATGGTTGACATTCGGTCTCAGGTTCAGGAATAACCTCATTATTAACTAACTCGGTAATCCCTGAGGGGGCGTGTTGACCTCCTGGGATCTTGGCAGCATATGCATATATATTGCATGATGCAAGGAGCAAACAAAACTCAACTTTTAATTCATTCTTTCCTTTTTGGTATACTGTTTGTTTGCTTTCAATATTTTGTTTTCAAAGCACTTTAATTCCGAAGGCCGAATAGCTAAGCCTATTCCTTCATTTTTTGAATATATACTCGCAGCTTAACTGCTTAGCTAGATAATCAATCAATTCAATCTGATGCTCTTTCTGGTCTCAATAAACCCAATAGAATGGTTGTTCAACTTGACAGCTATAATGTCTGAAATGAAAATTCAAGTTAGCTATGAAATATTTGGGCGTCTTCTGTCCTTCTATGTAAAGTGCACTTTCATACAGCCCAGTACCGCAATCAGAAATACTTGAGCCACAGCACATTCACTCATAAACTCACATTCTCACATTCTCACATTCACACATTCACACAAACGTGCAAACATACTTACATCACACAACAAATTTCGAAGGAAACTTTTTCTTCGAAATACGACCCTTTCGCGATCGATCTAGATCATAGCTATTAAACCAAATTGATTGCAACTGCCCCCAAGTGATTCTGACCAGTAGTTGTTGTGATACTGTCGTCGGCGCTCCAAACACGAAACTCGCACGAAAATTCGCGTAAAATTTTCACCTCAAACTATCAGAATAAGATCCTCAATATGAATAACTTCAACAATCCATCAATACTCAAGGATACAGCTATGATGGAGGCTTCTCCCGAAGCCTCCATCATACCAAACACGTATCCTACTGTTATTCTAGGTACCCCAATACCCTCAAGCCCTCCCCCGCCTTCTGAAAACCCTCAATTCGAAATCTCTAGCCCTAGTCTACCAACCAATCAGCCAACCAGTTCTGGAAGAAGAGTTGAAGACTTCAATCTACTTAGTGACCCCTTTATTACTCAAGATACAACCAATACTACCTATATATTCAATCAGAATAAGAAACGTGGCCCTACAATGCCCCTTAGCAATCAGAATAAACAACCCAGAATAAAAAACAATCCAACTACACCTAAGGAAGCTATCTTAAAAGCAAGAGATCTTATAGTATTAGCGTCAACTCTTTCTCAATCATGTGATGAGCAATCGAAGCTATTAGATCTCCTAGAGATCTTTAGAGAATATACCGAAAAGGAAAGCTCACCACCGCCTCCAATATCATCACCTCCCAAATCACTCATCTAGAATCCGCTACACGGAAAATCGAAACTCAAGCTAAAGCCCTAACCAAAGCTCCCTTGCCAATCAATACACCAACCACTAAATCGACATATGCAGCAATAACAAAAGAAGGAGAATGGAACCTAGTAGGCAAGGGAAAAACTATTAGATCTTCCCCAATAGATAAGAAGATCGAAATCACACAAAGACGCTTAATCCTGATCAACCCAGAGATCACGAACATTACCTCCTTTTCACCTATATCAATTCGAAACCAAATAAACGAAGCATTCCAGAAAACTGGAATTAAAGGCCCGGTTATAGCAGGAGTAACTCTATCGCTGAATAGAAATATAATAATTACTACAAATGCACCTTTCACATCACAACTTCTATTAGAAAAAAAGGCAATCTGGAGTAATCTCATCAAATTCGAAAGAATTCAAAAGGATCAAGAATGGCATAAGGTCATTATTCATAAAATCCCTATAAAAGAATTTTCTGGAACAAGAGGAATGGACCTCATTCTTGAGGAAATCAAAACCTTCAATCCAGAATTCAAGCCCATAGGAACCCCTTTTTGGCTTACACCATCATCAAAAAGAGCTCATCAACGGGAAGGAGCAATAGTGATTGCTTTTGCAACAAAATCAGAAGCAGAGCTAGCCATTCGGAAACGACTATATATCGCTGGCACTAGTACAAGAGTAGAAAAGTTCTACGAATCCAAACCAACTACACAATGCCAAAAATGCCAAGGATTCGGACATCAGGATACACATTGCAGAAGGGATCCCTCTTGTGGACTATGTGGAGGCAAACATATCACATCAGTACATCTATGTGTAGTCTGCAATATCAGAGGAAAGTTCTGCCAACATCTCGCTGCTAAATGCTCGAACTGCCAAGGAAAGCATACAGCAAATTCAAGAACCTGCGAAATCTATCAAGCAATCCAACAAAAGCAAATAACACCAACTTATGAGTTACACTAATATTCGAATTCTTCAAATAAATCTTAATAAGAGCTCACAAGCTACAGAGAACGTTCTACAGCTTGCAATAGAACTCAATATCGATCTTATTATGATTCAAGAACCTTGGATTATCAAAAATGGAATCGATTACTCAAATTCAAGATCTATTATACACTCTAATTTCATACAAACACTACCAAGATTCGATTCTAACTTTCGACCTCGTACATTACTATACACTTCAAAAACTCTTCAAGCTACAATCAACCTAGCTCCCGATTCCCCAATAGATCCTGATATACAAATCTTTAATTGTCAAAATGGAGATAAAACCTTTCAAATTATCAATATATACAACGAGGCTGATCAAGCTAAAGAGAAAGGTTTCACAATTGAAAGATGTTTATATGATATATCTATCACACAAGAAACTATCCTCCTTGGCGACTTCAATGCCCACCACCCATGGTGGGATCCTTTTCAAAGAAAAGCGGAAACGCTGATCAATTAGCAGAATGGTTTGAAGATCAGAATCTCATTCTTCTAAACGAGCCCGGAATCAGCACTTTCTATCGAACTAATCTCCTTAATCCAAGTGTCCTTGATCTAACACTAGCGTCCGAAGGAATCTCTCCCCAAATTCACAACTGGCAAACTCTTTCAGATACAGGATCCGACCATGCAGGAATACTATTCGAACTGAAAGGAAAAGAAGACTTAAACGCCCTCAATTCAGAATCAACAACTAGATTCAATACAAAGCTAGCCAACTGGGAAAATTTTGAATCAATACTAAAATTGGAATCCCTGTATTCCCCTATTTTTTCTATTTTAGACTCAATAACTTCTACGGAAGAGGACTCACTAAACTTCTTGAAAGAAAGAGACAATTCCCATTCAATTCTAGATCAAGCAGCAAGCGAACTTACAAGGATTATCCAAAAAGCAACAGAAAGGTGTATACCCAAAGTTGTTTCAATCAAAAGAGCTAAACCATGGTGGTCACCCGAGTTGAAAGATCTTCGAAAAGAGCTAGGAAAAGCAAAGCAATCAATCGAATCAAATCGAGAGAACCCTAATCTTAAGGAAGAATATCGAATTGCTAGAAACAAATACTTTCAAGCTATTAAAACAGCAAAAAGGATCATTGGAATGATTTCCTAGAAAAGGAGGATACACAGACAGTTTTCAAAGCAATGACCTATACCAAAGACTTCCAAGATCAAAGGATACCGGATATTTCATCAGAAAGCTCTTTTGAAGGAAAATGCTCTGCTTTCAGATCGACTTTATTCCCTCCCCCTCCTACTACTCTAAAACCACAATGGGTAGGGTATAAACAATCCAAGAAATGGGAATGGCCCAATCTCTCTCAAATCGAATTAAGCAATGCCTGCTCAGCTAAGATACAAGGAAAGACCCCTGGTCCAGATGGGATCACTCAAGAAATCATTACAAAGGCCTACAAAGCAATCCCACAGATCTTTTTTACTCTTTTCAGCAAACTCCTCAATCTCGGATATCACCCTAAATGCTGGAAACAAGCTACTGGAGCTATTCTAAAGAAAGCCTCAAAACCTGATTACTCACTTCCAAAAGCATATAGAGTGATTGCACTCTTAAACTGTCTGGGAAAAATTAGTGAAAGGATTCTAGCTCAACGATTAGGATATTTAGCGGAAACTACCCACCTTCTACACAAGAGTCAAATAGGAGGCCGCCAAAAGAAATCAGCAATCGATGCTGCACTTCTATTAACAACAGAAATCGAAAGAAACAAGCAAGATAACAAGAAGACCTCAATATTATTTATGGATATAAAGGGAGCATTCGATCACGTTTCAAAAAATCGACTACTGGATATCTGCAAGAAGTTAAGACTACCGACGAATCTCATCTCCTGGATAGCTTCATTTCTTCAACAAAGACAACTAAAACTATCCTTTAATAACCAAATCGAATCTTTCAAGCCAATTTCGACCGGAATACCACAAGGCAGTCCAATTTCTCCAATTCTCTTCCTTATATACATTAGGGACCTCTTTTTATCCAATTCGATCAAATTTCTTTCCTATATTGATGATATTGCCCTAATCACCAATTCATCTACATGGAAAAGAATATCAAATCTCTAGAGAGAGCTACAAAACAAATCTACGAACTCAGCTCAAAGAATGCTATTCAATTCGACCTAGCAAAAACAGAGCTAATGCACTTT
This sequence comes from Sclerotinia minor, assembly GCA_025389075.1. Taxonomy (NCBI): domain Eukaryota; kingdom Fungi; phylum Ascomycota; class Leotiomycetes; order Helotiales; family Sclerotiniaceae; genus Sclerotinia; species Sclerotinia minor. The sequence goes on from QRFH01000007.1 coordinate 2,102,025, forward strand.
TCATCATCCAAATTGACGAAAAACTACCCAATCAAACTACCCAATTCGGAAATAATTATACCTCAATCTCTAATTAGATGGTTGGGAATATGGTTCGACCCGAGCCTCAAATTCAATCAACATGTTAATATTCGAATCACACAAGCAAAGGAGCCTTCCATCGAATGGCCCGATTAGCTAATATCGAAAAGGGCCTCAGTCCGAAAGCTCTTAGACAGTTATATATAGCATGTGTGACCAGTATAGCCGATTACGCATCAGTGATCTGGTGGAGAGGCCAAGCCCATTTCAAGGATATGATGCAATCACTTCAAAATCTAGCTCTTCGAAAGATATTAGGAGTATTCAAAACTGCTCCAATTCTTCCAATGGAAGTAGAAGCAGGCTTAAAACCCTCAAAAATTCGATTAGACTCGAATATTAGGCAATACGCATTCCGTTTAGCTAAACTTTCACCAAATCATCCAATCAATATCGAAAAAGCATCACTAATCCAATATCAAGCCAATTTGGATGCGATCTCTACCCCTCGAAGAAAACGATATAAACCTACTCAACTGGATAAAATCAAAGAATCGATAAACCAGGACTTCAACCCTTCCTCACTCGAAAAGATCATTCATTTTAACTTCCCCCCATGGAAAGAGAAACCCCCTTCCGAGTTAACATTAGCAATTCGTCAAAAGAAGATGCTGCCATTCTTCATAATATTGTTTTCAAACATAGGGATAAAGATACCACCTATATTTACACTGATGCCTCCTCCACCGAAAAGGGAATAGGTATTGGAGTAGGCATAGTAGCTATACAATCAAATAATCGAATTCTATATCAAGAGCGAAGCAATATTGGTACTAATCAATTGGTATATAATGGAGAGCTTTTTGGAGTTACAAGAGCTATTGAATACGCTAGCTCAATCGCTTATACTGGTCAAAAGTTCAAAATCTACTCGGATAATCAAGCTGGTTTATACCGCTTAAAAACTCCTTCAGATCACCCAGGACAAGCCAATCAGATAAGAGCGATCAAAGCAGCAGAAGTTATCAGAGCAAAGGAGCCGAAATCTCCTTAAATTGGGTTCCTGGTCATACCTCAGTTGAAGGAAATGAGCTAGCAGATAAGCTAGCCAAGGAAGCAACCACAATACAACCTACCTCGAACGAAACAAGCTTTGGACTACTAGGTATGACTGTCAAAGAATATGCCTCAGATCAATGGCTTGATACTCTCAAACAATACGAACTCAGATCAAACCAATCCCCATCAACTTACTCGAAGCTATTTCCATGGAAAATAGGTTCCAAAATCAAGCTACCAAGCGGAACTACTCGAAATACTGCTAGCGCATTCTTTCAACTCAAATTAGGTCACGGATATATCAAATCCTACTTACATCGTTTCAAACTCACCAATAACAAATGTATATGCAGTAATATTGAGGCACCACAACACCTCCTTATTAGCTGTCCTATATATAAAACAAAAAGAAAAGAGATCTTTAAGAAGATACCATTATCCAAAAACACTATACAATTCCTATTGCATACAAAAATAGGTATCGAATTAGCTATCAAATTTATCAATATCACTAAAATCGCTACAAGGGCATGGCATCTAGCAAGGACTCTTGAACAAGAAGTAGTAGAGGAAGGAGTAGTAGTGGAAGAGGAGAGAGGAGAAGAGAATGAAGAAGAAGCAGTTGAGGAAATAAGAGAGGGGTTTGACCTCCTCACAATTTCTTGATTTTCAAAATCTTTTTATTATATGCAATGCGTATAATGAGCGGGCACTGTTCCCCAGCATTTGTTTTCACTTCCCCAATTAGATCATATCCAATATTGTAAATTAAAAAGTTACCCGTTAGGCCCTTAGGGCCTAGCCGTCCTATATAGTCTTGGACTGAAGATGGACGTTAATAAAATCAATCAAACAACTTCTGAAAGCCAAAATCCCCATTTTACACCGAGAGGAAATACTGGGATACACACAACATATTTCGAAGACAAATTATTTTTCGAAATACGCCCTTTTTATATCTCATTTGCACTAAACAAATCAGCCCCAATTGAATGCAATTGTCCTCAAAGAAATTGAACCGGTAGTTGTTGTGATACTATCGCCGACGTCCAAAACACGTGAAACCACGCTAAAACGCGTGAAATTTTCACCCCCTTCATCCCTCGATTACGAGGGAAGAGAACTCAATGACGGGGACCACCCAATCGAACTTCCCAGAAGTGATCTTAGGCACTCCATGCCAAGAGAACCACACTGAACAAACCCATGAAAGAGGCAATAGCCCGCCATTCGTCCTTTCCAGTCCTACCCCCTTCCAACCCTTCAACTTTCAAACCCAATGCAACACCTGGAGCTCTGATGATCCATTCAAACCACCAATCAATCGCCCAACGTTCCAATTCAATAACAAACGAAGACGACAACCCAGCCACTCAGAACCCCATATCAACTCACCAAAAGAAGCTATCCAAAAAGCTAGAAGTCTACTCATTCTAGCTGCCTCCCTGGAAGAGGATACCGAAGAACAATCGAAAGTCCTAGACTTAATCGAAATATTTCGTGAATATCTTGAAAAATGAAAACTCACAAAAGCCTCAAATATCATCACATCACAAATCTCCCATCTAGAAAATGCTACCAAACGGATCGAAAAGCAAGCCAACCACCTTTCAAACCTCCCCAATCATATAATCCCCCCTACAATAAACGCCCCTGGAACCAAAGCCAGCTATGCCACTATCACCAAAACCTCAGGAGAATGGAACCTAGTTACAAAGGGAAAACCCACAAAACAGAAAACTACAGAACAAAAGGAAGAAGCCCCAAGCAAACGACTAATCCTCATCAAACCCCTTATTTATCAGCCACACTCTTTTACACCATTAAATACAAGGAATAAAGTCAACGAAGCCTTCAAGAAAGCAGGAATCAATGGACCAATCATCTCAGCTATCACTACTACAAGGAGCGGCAATTTTATACTAACCACTAACAGCCCTTTCAATGCACAATTCCTGATCGAAAAGAAGGAGATCTGGGACAAAATCCTTGATGCCGAAAGAATACAAATCGATAAACCCTGGCATAAAGTCATCATTCACAAAATCCCAATTCAGGAATTCTCAGGTCTGAACGGTATGGACCTAATCAAAGAGGAAGTCAATACCTTCAACCCAGGGCTCAGTATTATGGGTACTCCTTATTGGCTTACTAATGCCTCCAAGAGAGCCAAACAACAAGATGGAGCAATAGTCATTGCATTTGCTACACAAAAAGAAGCAGATATAGCTATCCAGAAAAGGCTATATATTGCAGGCATTAGTGTTAGAGTAAAAAGATTCTATCCATCCACTCCTTCATCTCAATGCAACAGATGCCAGGGATTCGGCCATAATGAATCATACTGCAAAAAACCTCCAGCTTGCGGACTTTGCGGTGATAATCATGCTACAGCCGGTCATTTCTGTATAATCTGCCAAGCAAAAGGCAAACCATGCCAACATCTAAGTGTCAAATGTGTTAATTGCAAAGGAGAACACAAAGCTAACTCGAAAGTATGTGAAGTATATCTATCAACCATCAAGAAATCCAACTAATGCTGTACAAAAATACTCGCATTCTTCAAATCAATCTAAACAAGAGCCCTCAAGCAACCGAAAGTGCTCTCCAACTTGCTTTAGAACTCAAAATTGATCTCATAGTCATTCAAGAACCCTGGATCCTCACGAATCCTGAGAAAGACTTCTCCTCAACCAGATCTATCGCCCACTCCAGCTTCTCTCAACTCCTCCCAAATAATCCTTCGAACCTGCGTCCCCGAACCATGATCTACATTTCAAAAGGATTCAAACCGCTAGTAGCCCTAGCTCCCAACTCCCCGAATGATCCAGATATTCAAATTATTGATATCACTCAAGGAAACCATACAATACAACTCATCAATATCTACAATGAAGCGGACCAAGCCAAAGAAAAAGGCCACACCGTCGAAAGATGCCTTTTCAATACCCCTCTTACTCATCACACCATCCTCGTAGGAGATTTCAACTCCCATCACCCTTGGTGGGACCCCTTCTCTAACAAAAGCTCAAATGCCGACCTACTCACCGAATGGTTTGAGGATCACAATCTCATTCTATTTAACGAACCAGGCACGAGCACCTTTTATCGAACAAATATGACAAATCCAAGTGTCTTAGACCTTACTTTAGCCACAGATTCAGTATCTCCCTATATCACTGATTGGCAAGTCCTCCCTGATCTTGGATCAGATCACTTAAGCATTCTCTTTGAAGTAAAGCGCACTTCATCCCGTACAACGAATATAGCTCAGCCAGCAAGATTCAACACAAAACTTGCGGATTGGGAAAAATTCGCGAATACCCTCAAATCGAAAATATCGATATCAACCATCTTAAATTCGAGTGAATACCTTAATATCGCTACCTCAGAATCCAACTCTCTGGATTCCCTTCTCGACAAGAGCCAATACATACAAGTATTGGATGATGCTGCAAAAGAATTCACCCGAATAATCACTTATTCGGCTGAAACCAGTATACCGAGAATCAGGTCCACAAAAAGAGCTAAACCCTGGTGGTCTCCAGAGCTGAAAGCCCTTCGAAAACGACTCTCTAATGCATATGAGAACGCCAAGCTTTACCCGGAAGACGATATGTTCAAGAAAATCTACCAGTCAGCCAGGAATCATTACTTCCAAGCTATTAAAACAGCAAAGAAAAACCACTGGAATGAGTTCCTTGAAAAAGAGGATACCCAATCCATATTCAAGGCAATTTCATACACAAAAGATATGCAAACCGAACGAATCCCGAATATTCGATCCAATCCCTCTAAACTAGAAAATTCTTTCGAGGGAAAATGCTCTGCATTTAGATCGACCCTATTTCCTCCTCCTCCATTCACCCCACCGCCCAATTGGGAAAGCTATAAACAATCTAAGAAATGGGAATGGCCTGATCTTACAGAGAGCGAACTCCTAAACGCGTGCTCTGCAAAAATCAAAGGAAAGACCCCTGGCCCCGATGGGATTACTCAAGATATCATTATTCAAGCGTACAAAGCAATACCAAAAGCATTCTTCACCCTCTTCAGTCATCTTATCAACCTCGGTTACCATCCTTCTTGCTGGAAACAAGCCACTGGAGCGATACTCAAAAAACCTTCGAAACCAGACTACTCGGCCCCAAAAGCTTATAGAGTTATCGCCCTACTAAATTGCCTTGGCAAGATAAGTGAAAGAATTCTGGCTCAAAGGCTTAGCTACTTAGCGGAGACTACGCAATTACTTCATTACTCTCAAATGGGTGGAAGACAAAAGAAATCAGCCATCGATACAGCAATCTTACTCACTACCGAAATCGAAAGAAATTCAAGATCCAAGAAGAAAACCTCAACTCTCTTCCTGGATGTTAAAGGCGCCTTTGATCATGTATCTATGAACAAATTATTAGATATCTGCAAAAATCTAAACCTCCCAACCAGCCTAATCGCCTGGATCTCATCTTTTTTTGAAGGAAAGGCTACTCAAGCTCTCATTCGATGGCCAAATTGAAACCTTCAAACCGATCAATACCGGGATCCCCCAAGGCAGCCCTATTTCGCCAATCCTCTTCTTAATTTATATTCGAGATCTATTCTCAGCAAATTCGATCAAATATCTCTCATATATAGATGATATAGCTTTAACAACATTTTCAACATCCTGGAAAAAGAACATCATCTCCCTCGAAAGAGCAACTAAACAGATATATGCTCTGGGCAAAGAAAATGCTATTCAATTTGATCTAGCGAAGACGGAACTAATACACTTCTCTACATCTAAAGATACGAAGACAGCCCCAATCAAGCTTCCGAACGAGGAGATAATTCAACCCTCAACATTAGTCAGATGGCTAGGCATATGGTTCGACCCTGGCCTCAGTTTCAAACAACATGTCACAATCCGAGCTACCCAGGCTAAAACCTCATTCTACCGAATGTCTAGACTTGCTAATTCTGAAAAAGGCCTTAGTCCCAAGGCAATGAGGCAGCTCTATATGGCATGCGTCACCAGCATAGCTGACTACGGTTCAATTTTATGGTGGAAAGGGCAAAACCAATTCAAGAAAATCCTTCAATCCTTGCAAAACCTCACCCTTCGAAAAATCCTGGGAGTATTCAAAACCTCACCAATAAAACCAATGGAAATAGAAGCCGCATTTTGCCCTCCAGAAGTAAGGCTAAATACTGGAATCAAACAATACGCCTTCAGATTATTGAAAATCTCCCCTTCTCATCCTGTCAATTTAATAGCTACAAAGCTGGCTACAGAAAAGGATAATCAAGATGTAGTTGCAACCCCTCAAAGAAAGCAATTAAAACCTACTCAACTCGAAAAGATCAAAAATTCAATTCAGAAAGACTTCGATCCTCTCACTTTGGAAGGAATCCATCATTTCTACTTTCCTCCCTGGAAGAAAGAAGTTCCATATAAAGTCAATATCAGCAAATTAGGAAAAGAAGAAGCTGCGATGATCCACAATCTGGCTTTCAAATATAGGTGCAAAAATACCATTACAATATACACCGATGCCTCATTCACTTTAGAGGGAATAGGGGTTGGGATCGGGATAGTAGTCATCTTACCAAATGGCCGAATCTCACATCAAGAGACTATCAATATAGGCGTGAATCAGCTTGTCTATAATGGTGAGCTCCTAGGAGTTACTAAAGCGATCGAATACGCAAATTCAATAGCCCAACCAGGAAACAAGTTCAAGATATACTCAGATAATCAAGCGGGATTATTCCGGTTGAAAACCCCCTCCGATTTACCTGGTCAATCATGCCAAATCAAAGCTATAAAAGCTGCGGAAGCTATTCAAAATAAAGGAGCCGAAATCTCTCTCAATTGGGTCCCCGGACATACATCTGTACAAGGAAATGAGCTAGCTGATTCTCTTGCAAAGAGGCGACCAAAATACCATCCTCATCTCACGAAACCAGTTATGCCTTTATTGGAATGGATATAAAAGAATGAAATCAGAGAACTGGATAGCCATCCTTAACACTAACAATTTTCATCAACCATCGTCAACATATTCAAGAAACTACCCTTGGAAGATCAGCTCAAAAATCAGAGTTCCAGGAAACATCAAAAGAAGCACAATCTGTGCTCTGTTCCAACTCAAAATTGGACACGGATACTTCAAATCTTATTTGAAACGATTCGGAATCTCCTCTAATGACAGTTGTAGATGTGGGGGAAAGGAATCTCCTGATCATCTTCTGCTCAATTGTCCTATATATAAAATGGCAAGGAAAACCCTCAATAAGGATAACCCCACAGTCCGACCTACCATGAAATATCTGCTTCATACTAAAGCAGGAATCATCAAGACCCTCGAATTTATCGAGGCGACGAGAATAGCCACCAGATCATGGCATCTCAATAGAATGCATGAAGAAGAAGATGAAGAAGGCGGAGAAGAAGAGGATGGACCGGAATATTGTGATTGACTTGATCAATTCTAGTCAAATTGGTCAAATTGGTCAATTTGGGCAATCACCCCAATGTCAAATTTCATTACATTTCATTTGTTATTCCTCTTATTTGAATACGAGAGTATCTGTAAGGCGGGCTTGGTTCCCTAGTATTAGTTTTCACTTCCCCCATTCAAACATTAGAAGATTGAGGCTTTCAATCTCCCCAACCTGTATTAGCTACGGTCGAATAAGGCCAGCCACCCTCCATTTATTATTTTTAGAGGCCTACAAAGCTCCTAGCCGTCTTAGATAGTCATAGACTCAGTGTAGACGTTAATTTAATCAATCAATCGAAATACTGGGATAGGCCTCATAGCAATCTTCCTATGTTTGAAATTTCAAGAAATTGAACATTCGAAATTGGTTCGGAAGATCTAGTTTGACATATTGCAAAACTGCAGTTGGACCTTTCAGTTGATATATATTCCAATATTGGATACGTAGAGTCATCTCTTATGACTTTTCTCAAGAGTGAAAGAGAGCTGAGGCTGAAGAAGACTTCTGATATCAATGGCAGTGAATTAATTGTGGCGATAACATGAGCTACTCATAGAGGTAAAAGTACAAAGGGCCTCGATTAACACAACTGATGATTATCTGAATCATGAAACGTGGAAACATATCAAACGATTGCCGTGAATGTGCCATTAGCAGGTCGGTCATTATAAGACCTTACATGTCTTATGATTGATGATATGCATTTAATACCGTACCCTAAATGATAGTAAAGACAATATAAGCTGTGTCATCTACCAAGTCCAAGAAAACCCATCAGAAGATTGAAACAACTGAATAAGTTGTCAGAGACTAGCAAGATAGGTCGTGAAATTACCACAAACAGGATGATCTACTAGGGAGCACTATCCGTAGCCAAATAAAGCACAAGTGATATCAGAGTATCTAAATTGACCATGAATCAGATATCAGGATCTGAAACTAATTTTGACGAAAGTGTATACCTAGAATTTTGAGTTGCTCTACGTACCTAAAAATCACACATATTTTATTTAGACTTCTGTTACTTCCCCTGGTGTAAAATTAAGACATAACATATACGAAAGTTCATTAGCATGGGAAAATATTCACTGCCGCGTTGTACATGTGGTAGTGATAGAGGTACTTGCAAAATAGATCAAAGTTCAACACTTGAATACTACATGCTAGAACAAATAATATTAAGCTTGCCAAAGCAACATCTTCATTGCTTATATTGTATAGAGCCTATACACAATTAAAGTCCAGCAGCAGAATACTATTATCACTTGAGATTGAGTTCCCTAGCTTCCCCTAGTTTCCCTCGTGGTCTGTGTTTTAGTAGCCAGAGTAATCGTATCGGAAATGCAGAAAGAAGACAAGTGGGGACAGAAATGAAAAAAAAAAATCTTAAAAAAAATCTTAAAAAAAATCTTTACGATACAGACGCTGTAAAAGCAATCCATCTACATTCAGAGATGTATTATCATTTGAACCAGGTAAGGTGTCCGGGGAATCGTGTGTCTGTGGCGCTGGAATAGATCATGGTGTTTTGACTGGTATTTTCGCAGCTATTGTAACTAATGCTGCATCTGATAGATCTTTTACAACTGGGCCTGAGCTCGGTATATATAAAGAAGAAAGGTATTTAGGCCGTATTGGGCTTTCATATCGGCTGTAAATGGAAATTTGGTAGAGTATACATACTTCTAAATTTTTGGAGAGTAAGTTATTCATGATGACTCCACTAAAAGTACAAATTCACAAGGATGTCCTCTAGTGAGAGGATAATGAGCTGTGCTAATGAATGAAGTATTATACGGAAGTAATGTTTATGGTGTTCCACCGTCATGTATATATAGCCAACCGTGCTAAACAGTTTGATGAACAATAACTTGCACAACATTTAATTTGAGGTGATTCAGAGATACTTATATGAACGTCTATGATTTGAACAAGTATAATTTAAGTTCATAAACCGTACACCAAAATACAAGATTTGATACATTGAAGAGAAAAATAAACACACAGTATCACCCAACAGTCAAACCAAATCACATCAAACAAAAACAGACCGAGACGATTCAGCTCAACGTATCAAACACCCAAAAGTTTCCGACCAAAGAAACGAAAAAAACACACAGTCAAATTAGTCGAGATGTTTTCACCTGATACATCAGGAAACGTGAAAGGCTTAATTAGGAGAAAGAGGGACCTTAATCCAACGAACTGGGGATTAAAAGTTGACGACAAGATTTTAGATCACCCGAAAATTGACTTAATTAAAACTAATGTGTCTAAGCCCAAGGAAGATGGGAAGTGTAAGAGCTGCGTGAAGAAGCAGGAAAAGGCGAAGAAAAAGAAGAAGAATGGTGGTGGCTGTGTGGTATCTTAGGCGTATGGAAGTAGTTTGCAGAGGGTGGGCTGAAAGGTATCACGGTGACGTTGATCAATGGAAGGGAATCAGTCGGATTGTTTACGGTAATTGGAGGAACGTGCGAATGAGATGAGTTAATTATCTCGTGGCGGTACTGCATAGCGATGGAAAGGTTGAGATAGAATCTGTGGGGTTTTGGGGATATTACCAAACTATTCTATGAAATAGTGAGCCATTTGGTCCTTTTTTTATAGCGAAGATACATTCATAGACACCAAAGACATAAACATACATCTCGTTTTCACGAATACTCGCGCGTGACCCAACTATTTTCATTGCCTCATTCGTGCTGTGACCATGATTTTGCGACAAATCGTAGCCTTGGAAGAATAATAAGTCCGTGATGAGTGATGACTGTTGAAGTTGATGTGGGCCATATGGAACATGGCTAATGTAATAAATCGTAAGGGTCTTGTAATACTTCTCGCTTGTAAAGACCCTATCGGTAGATCCTCCAATGAGAGCGAGGAAGACTGAACCGAGGAAATACCATTGCTTTATTCGTGAATAATCTTCGTGCCATCAAGTGAACTAATTATGGGAAAGGCTATCTTCATGTTTCGATCCGCGAACATGCCAGCGAAAGTCTCACAATCAAGCTCCTAGATAATTAGGAATCACGGTGAATCATATATAAATCGCATCTATTCTTCGTTCGACTCGATTATCAGAAGTTATACACACAACCTTTGTGTTAATATCTTTGGTTTGCTCAACTAGGCAGGCAGTGAAGTACTGTATTTAAGAACACCCTCATCGGGAAACTATCAACTTGTCCACTAGAATATGGAATGATCCATTGACAGCCTACTCTATTTGGAAATGTATTTTACCTCGAAATATTTGCTGCTCTCCTTGTGATTCATATCATGGCGACGAAATGGGTGGAGTTACTCGTGCTGTATATTTAGGGACTGGTCCTCGAACTAGTTGGTTATCTTGGTAGAATTCGGATGCACTTCGATCCTTTTGCTAAAAATCCGTTCTTGACGTACGTGTTCTAGTCCCTTCAGAGATTATCTTGCTGAAATTTAAAACAGATATCTGATATGCGTAACAATTGCGCCTGTCTTCTTGACAGCATCAATATAACTGATCTATTTCCGCGTGCTTCTATACTATGGTACTCGTTTTTCTTAGGTTCAGCCCCAGAGTCGTCTCTATCATATTCATGACTGCCGACTAGATCGTACTTATCCTGCAGGCAATTGGTGCAACAATGGCAGATACTTCTGCGACAGAAGATAGTATGAGCACCGGAACACATGTCTTAGCGCTGGGCTGAGCTTCCAGGTCTTCGGTTTAATCCTGTTTATCTGGATTGTGGGGGAGTACGCCTTGGAAGTAAAGAGTGAAAGTAGTCGCGAGCCTAGCAGCCAATCCGGCAGCAGCGGAAGGAAATATGAGAACAGGTGAAAGGAAAATGTGATATCTCTGCTATGGTATGAACAGTTATTGTGTCCGACTTCACGTCAATGCGTCATCCTCACCATCGTCTCATCTCCTCTCTACTAGTCCCATCATTCTCCATTACAATATTCTCAAAAAGCAACTAACCTTGCCACCGTGCGTTCTTAGGCCTGACGGTAGTAACTATGCTCATCCTTATCCGTTCGATATCCCGTGTGGCCGAGCTGGTTAAAGGCTTCCAGTCGGAGCTTGCCAATGAAGAGACCCTTTTCATGATACTTGATGGTATTGTCATAATATTGACTACCATAACCATGCCAGTGTTCCACCCCGGAATAATCATGAGGGGAAAGTGGTAAGGATCTGGCTGGGAATCAAAGGAATGGAAAATTGGGAGGAAGTGATGGAAATGAAGTATAATGAGAGAAGTGGCAGGATAATTACAAAGAAATAGTGGACATCTTTTTAAGTCTTCTTTCAGTTATAGGAAAAGCTAATGGATTGGAAAAGTTACTTTGTGAACGAAGTGAATGACTTCAATTCAATTACCACTGTAATATAGCTACTGTAATAAAGCCCTAAGCGAATGCGAAAGAGACTAGCTCTTTCAGTAAGTCTATATAAGACTTACTACTTTCAATATGTAGCTAGCTCTTTAGACAGAATACAATTAGACATACAGGACCTACGCAATCCGTGGGTGCTACGTCTTCCGTATCCTTCTCGTACCAACAGTTACAAAATGTCGTTGGTTTGTCTGAAGAAATTTGAATATATATGGAAAACTAAATCCGTTACCGTATAAATCAGGGTTTGGAATGAAATCGAGTTATTAGGACATAGAATCCAGCTTGAACCCTAAAGCATAAGACATTGACTTGGTCTTTAGAGATGACCAAAACGTAGGAGAGTGCTGCTGATAGAAATGCGCGGTGGTCCAACACTCGGGGAGTGATTATTCAGTTGCGACCTTACCTCTAATAGACTAGCTTAGAGCTTAGCGAGAGCGGCCGCACTATTCAGCATCACTGAGATTTTTTTATCACTAAATCAGGACAAATTATCGGATGAGAACCACAAAGGGTCTATGATTACTTGTCGAAGAATTGCTCCACCAAGGAAGCTCTTTAATCTCAGCGATTTTCTCAAGAGCAAAACTTGCAGTGGCCAGCTGTACAGGTCTCGTGAGAGGACCAACCCACACGTGACTATGGATGGTCCAAGTCATGTAGGTCCAATCTCGAATTTGCTAGATGGCTCTAACACGTTTGTAGGGTCATCATGGCCATGATACACATGCTATGCCCCCTCAGGTTATTTGTGATACGTACAAAAAGTATCAAAGAATGAGTGATGCGGCAGTGAATGATGATCTCGATATCGTGGATTTCAATCGTGGATTGACCTCGGAGCAACAAAAGACGTTGAGTCCAGTGGGTATCGTTTCTTCGGAATTAATTGCTCAAGCCCAGAAGGAATTTATGAATGCTGGAGTTGAACATGATTCCGGACTTCCGCCCGCCTGTACTATTTACGAGCATAGCGGATTCCCGGGTATGCTTAAACCAGAAGCAAATCGTCACTAGCTAACTTCTATACAGGTTTAAGAATATTTCCCGCACTTCTACCACCAGAATGCCAGTCTTTATTTGTTTCACGGCTCCTTCACCGTGAGCTGTCAAACCCTCTGCATAAAACGAATTTTCACGATGATTATGATATACCCTACCCTCCGCCCGACTCCTCCTTCTTCACTTACCCCCATCAAGCCAAAAACCAAGTCTTTGCTCCTAAAGATCTAAATTCTAAGCATAAACCACTAAATACTGCCCAAGCTCTGCAGAAGAAATTCCGATGGCTGACCCTCGGCGCACAATATAATTGGAACACTCGAGCATACCCCTCCTCTTCTCCGACACAATTTCCAGCTGATGTATCTCGCCTCGTTACCACCCTATTCCAGAATGCTTTTACTCCGGAATCAGGTGTCGTGCTAATGTACTCGACGAAAGACTTCATGCCAGTGCATCGAGATGTTTCCGAGGAATGCGAAAGGGGTCTGGCAAGTTTCACGCTCGGATGTGACGGGCTATTTGTTATTAGTAGGGACGTTAGAAAAGGAGAGGAACATGTTTCTGATAGGGAACAGGACCTGGTTTGTATACGGGTCAGAAGTGGTGATGTGATTCAAATGGGTGGAGAGACGAGGTGGGCTTGGCATGCTATGCCCAAGATTATAGCAGGCACCTGTCCACCTTGCTTGGCCGAATGGCCCGTAGGATCTACGCGAGAAGGGAAAGAACCAAAAGAGTATGAAAGATGGAGGGGTTATATGAAGGGTAAGCGGCTGAATATTAGCTGCAGGCAAGTGTGGAATTAATTTTTCAAAATATGTCCTTGCCCCGATGGCATCTTTCTCAGCCTGTGTGAGGATAATCTTATGTTTACTTTGATTGGAAATGAGTTGTGGAGTTGTTGAACACAGGCCGGTATCGCTCCACCACGGCTAGTTCATACGGATCATATTTTCACATCTATTAACCCCCTATTTCAGTTTACGGTGCAGAAAGGGCGCAGCTAAAAAGATACTGAAATTCCTTACAATGACAGTATCGATTATAATTCTCCGGAGCCGATTCTAGGAATATTAGGCACGGCAGTGGACCACGATTTCTCCAAAGTCGAGAATCTTGCTGTAGATATAGACTCTGAATAGTGTGCCGGGAGCGGCTGAGAAAGGTTCTGTACTCTTGGGATGCTCACCAATGTGGTCGAATACTGGTTTTGCCTCTGCAGTGTCGAAAAAGGCTAGGCGTGAAGATGGCGGGCAGAGGATAAAAGCGGATCTTGTGTTCATCAAGGAGCTGATCGGTTTTCACTTCACTTATTATTTTTCCCAGCCAGACGCAGTCAGGTTTTACTTCCCACAAGAACAGAGTCGAATTGGCGGGGCGGAAGGTTGTCGACGGTAGATCCCGCCACCCATATAGAGCATATAGCATAATTTGTTCTTTAAATCAGGCTAATTCTTCCTGACCCTCTTTACCCCTGTTTACATTGCGTGCATTATATTACTAGCATACCAAGATTTTGACAAAGGATTTTTGCTGTGAACCAGACGAGTAGTGCGATTATGGATATGAAAGCATGAGATGAGAGTGCGGACTCCAAAAACATTTATGATGTCTATCCTGTCCAATTTGGGAGTCACTAGCTTTGCAAATGGAACAAACAAGGTCGATAATGGCGTTAGCTCTTGTTTATAGGGTGAGGGTCTAAATCATGAGGCAGGATTTATATTCCGTTATGCAGATTCCAAGTATGTTTTCTGGCTTTCAATGAATATCACTATAAAAGAAATATGTCAATGACGGCCAGAGTTAACTGGGCAGCTAGGAGCCACTCGCTTAGCATTCCGTCTTTTCCTACCTATCCCTAATCCTCATGCTACCGACTTTATATATGGATTTGTGTTAAATTGAACTAAACTTGGCCAGATCCTTTTGATGATTCCTAATAAATTATGAGGTTTAACACTGTGGTGGCATAAATGGCACCACGGGGAGAGTATTGTGGTACAAATATTAGGGAATGAATCGATCAGTTGAAAAGTGTTTGGATTGATGAATTAGGTGGCGCTCGGGAAATGATGTGCGGGGAGACAATACTGCATTCGGAATCGGACGTGACTTATGAATATCTTGAAGTTACTGAGAAGAGAAGCAGGGATCTGCGGTTTGTCATGTGAATAACGTCACTCTAATACCATCTAATGGATATCACCGCATCGAAAATCATGTGCCAACATAATTCCCTCTAACTCTTCCAAGATACTCCCAAAAGCACAGTTTGTTGAACATAGAAGAAACTAAACACACTAATCAGATCTAGTCCTCGCTAGCACGTCACGCGCACATGCATGTCATTGTCTAGACATCAAGTACACGTGTCGTCAGAAAGTATAAAACCATCCACAAGCTAGACAACCACGAGGGGAGTAGTGCCCTATATTTGAGTACGAGTAGATGATTATGTGCGTTCTGGCAGCATCAGTGGATGTTCCAAGGTCCTAGAACATCCAAGGAAGATCATCATCGATAAGTCTTCTCCCTAGACCTCCTAGCTTCCTACTAACAATCCTCCAAGAGTTTTATCAGGGCTTCTAGAAATGTTGGTGTGTTAGTGTCGGCTTTAGTATGAAGCTAGAGAGGCTAATGTGAAGCGAACGAGCAATCTAAGGAGTTTCTGGATTAGGGAAGTGGAGTATGCGGGAAAAGAATCTGGGAATGGAAAGTTGGAATGGAGATGATTGTTTCTAGAATATTTAGATACTGGTACTAGGAATATCAGCTGTGTGAGTTAGAAGTTCTAAGTTGGGAAGTGGCTTGGCATGTTGGTAGTGGATAATGGGAGGAGTTGCTTTGTCGCTCATTTTCCTGTGTATAAGAGAGGTAGATTCCCCGTTCATACTTCAAAGGAAGTAACTACCATTTATATCACATCGCAAATATCGCACCACCTTCATCAAAGATATTTTTCGCATTTGTCAATAGAACCAGCGAATCACTGCAAAGCCTGTTGTATAAATCTTTACATCACGTATAAATATTCAATCTCGAGAACCCAGCACTTCTCCCTCACACCGTCCATCCCGACCAAAAACCATTCAAATAACCCCTATACCAGTCAGTCCAGCGAGTGCAGCTATAGCCATGGCAGCAGCGGCAGTCTCCGCCTCCTCTTCATCCTCCTCCTCCTCCTCCTCCTCTTGCTACTCACCCACAAGCCCCATAAACGCCAGCACAGTCATCACCATCCTTGAAAAATGTTCGCTCACAAGCCTTTCCAATATCACCGATACAAACGCCTCTAAAAGATTACATTGCTTAGCAAGACTCTCCGAATCCGCAATAGATAAAGCCTACGCGAGAGCTTTTTTCGCGCAGCCCTTTACTAGGAAGGCGATTTTCACGATTGTGCTGATTATTGGTTGGGGTTTTCTGGCGTTGGCGGGTCTGTTTTTTGTTGCTTCTCGCTGTGGGCAACGAAGTAACAGGGAGCAGGCAAAGGAATGAGTGGTATATTTGAGGGTTATTTTATGAATTCTAGAAGTTTTTGCGCGATGAGGAATATTCTATCAGTTAGAAAGGGCTGCTGAGATGGTTAATGAGATAAAAATGAGGCTTGGGAATTTGGGATTAATTCTTGAATTTGAGGAGAAGAGAAACCGCGGATATTGGAGTAGTTAAAGGTATAATGTAGATAAACAGAATGATTCAGGGATGCTACGTCTCTTTATACATGAAGAAGAATAGAGACCCCTGATATATATTCTCAAACAGCCCTTATTTCCTCGTGCACCTCTGTCCAAAGTTGAAATTTAGTGATTATTCAAAGCTACAAATCCAGTGGATGCTCTAGTTATAGAGCGATCTGATTTGATTTGCAGATGGCTACGCTTGATTGAGAACTGAATGCCTCCTAAGCTCAGATCTTAAACGTAAATTCAGAAAAGAAACATTATTGACGAAATCTTCTATAGATCTAATATTCTAGAGTGATCTATCTATAGGTGAAAACTTGGCAGCCTACCAAATTCCAGATCACAAGTTTTTTTTGTTGTTATTGTGGCCATACGAGCTTAGGTCATATAAAACATGACCCCTATTGAGAATTTATGACACTGTATATTTGAGTGGCACGTAACGAAGCAGTATCACCGATGCATGTTCATCCGTAGAAATTTTGGGCAGAAGAACGATGATATTCTCGAAGAAATGACAGCAAGTGGCAGCTTCTGAACATTAGTTACGTTTCTTTTGACTGGAGCGAATGATTCGTCTTCAGACTCTTGCAGACAATTATTTTGCTGCTGGTAGTGCCACAATCTAAGTTCAAACATCAGTAACGTGGAGACACTGGAGTAGCATTATAGGCTCTACATAACCTACAAAATTAAAACTTTCTGACTACCTGGGGCTGTTCTTTTCTTCATCAGGAAATGAGGAGAGCATCCAAAGTTCTAGACGTCCTAATTCTGAGTTCCCACATCTACAGCGCATTTGTCTTCTTTAATGTTATTCGTGCATGCTGCATGGAATCAGTAATCGGTAGTCAATCCTTCAGTCGATCAACTTACTTATGAGATGGGATTCTTTCTTTAGCATAGATGCTCTATTGTTATGTCCGCTTGCTCCTTCAGTGAACTTCCAGTATAATTGATATACTTTACATTCAGGGTGACCTTCCGTTGAAGGTGTTGCTGAGTGAACCTCGCCAGCTGATAGAGGGGTCTGGTTGAGACGTTGGCGGGTGACTGAGGGAACTCACAGATTCCTCGATATTGTGGTTCTAGCAAAAAATTGTATAAAAATTCAGATATTGTGTGCTATATTGCTTTATGCCTAGGGAGAGGATATTCAGATGAATCAGATTTGTCTCGTTGCTTTTTCTTCGAAAGACCACTGGCTCGCTCTGGTTGTATTGATTGGGGTGGCTACCAGGGATCGAGCATCTTGAATCAAGCGCACTCGTGCAGGATACAATCGCAATTAAGTTCTACCGTTTTCGCAGTCCATATGATGAAGCAGTTCACCAGTTCCTCTCGAGCTGAGAATCGTGGGGCTGAAAATCTCCCTAGTGTGCGGATCTTTGTGACCAGACCGACAGTCCGAAGACCCTAAAGATTCTTAGCGTGAAAAATCCTGGAACATTAGTCACCACCATCACAACAGGATAACATTGATATAAGAGCTACTGATCTGATATATTTCGACCAAATGGTTGGATCAAATTGATTATGAATATACTACTACTGTCGACCAAATGAACAGTTGCTTGACACACCGCTCTTTTCATCCCAAAGTTGATTCCGGCCTTCGACTACGACCGACCCTCGTCCTTCATTGGTTATGAGTTATTATATGATTTAACTATCCGTAGGATAAAGTGTTCATATAACAGTTACACCGTGGAACAATAACCCTAAAGGTGTCTCATCATACTGTAACTAGTTGGAAAACTGCGCCGTGGCCACATGAACCATAATCCTTTGCGTGGAGAACCAACATCTTTTGTATAATTCGTTCAATGTCCCTCCATTTCCCTCCTCAGTAATTACGACCAAAAATGTTTCGAAGACCTCTTTATTTCGCTCTTGCGACAGCGTTTGCCTACATAGCATACTTATTCGCAGGATCAGTCACACAAAGTGAAAAGAACACCACTAAACAACGTCGAGAATGGCCTGGCAAGAATAATACCGTTCTGTTTCTTACAAACAGCGAACATGGATTGGCGAATGTTATTTTGGCAACTAGTCATGCTTTACTTGTGGAACACAATGATCTCGATATACATTTTGTGTCGTTTGAAAAGCTAAAGAATGACATTACGACAATTTCTGAATTCGCCGCGAAAAACTCAAAGAGTGAAAGAGCTATCACTTTCCATGAGTTAAAAGGACCGTCATTTTCGAAAGCAGTAAAAGACCATGGAGTTAGTATTGATCAAGCGATCAACGCACCTGGGCTCGCCGGGTTAGGGAAGTTTTGTGGTAATATGCAATACTGGTTGATGCCATGGACAGCCACTGATCATCTTGGTCTATACAATGAGATATCTGATATACTGAAGACAGTGGATCCAGTTGTGGTAGCGGTAGATCCATTATTTGGACCCGGGATTGATGCTGTGCGAGCTCAAGGACGCAATCATGCTATCATCTCACCAAATTCTCTCAAGGATAATTTCGTACAGTTGCAGCCTAGGGCCGCCGCGCTATGGAAATATCCAGCGTAAGTCTCCTCAAATTCTTTGGGAAAATGATGCTCATGATTTGTGTAAGCCTGAGTTCCGCATACCCATATCCTGTTCCTTGGTACCTTATCCCATCAAACATATACATGAACCTACGACTCGCATATACAGTCATGTCAGTGCCGGGTATCACCAATAGTGTTATGAACGAGAAGCGAACTTATCTCAAGGAAAATGGAATTGCCAACCCATTTGACATGTTCACCGTCTACCATGAAGACTATCCATGGCTAACTCAAAGTTCCCAAGAACTCGACTTCCCCTTCGACATCATCCCCGAAAATGTCATACAATGCGGTCCCATTTATCTCTCCACCGCCCCAGCTTCAGAACAAGATCCAGAATTGGCAGAATGGCTAAAGATATCCCCAACCGTCCTGATCAATCTAGGAAGCACAGTGACCTACGACGAGCTATCCGCAACAGAAATAACCAAAGCAATCAAAATTCTCCTCGACAACTCCCCCGTCCAAGTCCTATGGAAATTCAACAAACGCCACGAATTCAACGATCAATTTCTCGACATCCTATCCTCCGATCTCAAATCCGGACGTGTAAGAATGCCAAATTGGATAAAAGTAGATCCAGCCGCCTTACTAGAAACAGGAAATATCATCCTCTCAGTCCATCACGGAGGCGCAAATTGTTTCCACGAAGCGATAGGAACTGGGATTCCTCAGGTCGTTTTACCAGTGTGGCTAGATTTGTATGATTTTGCAATTCGTGCTGAGTATCTAGGTGTGGGGGTATGGGGTAGTCGAGGTACAGCGCCTTATGTAAGTTGTCACGCTCGTCTTTATTCTTAATTATTCGTTTATGTTTAAATCTACGAGTATGCTAATATGAAATCTAGTGGAAAGCGGAGGAATTAGGTAGTGTATTTTTGAAAATGGTGGGAGATAGTGAAGAAGCGATTTTGATGCGGAAAAGGGCGTTGGAATTGAGTAAACCATATAAGGAGAAGCCAGGCCGGATAACTGCAGCTCATGAGCTGGCGAGATTGGCACGGTTAGCTTCGGTGTCGTAATTTTGTACTTAGATGGTGACAAGTCGATATCTTATTGAGATTTCAGCTTATTTAAAATGGAATTTCTATGGATTTGTGAATTTAGACTGTGTGCAGTTTTAGCAATAATAAGAATACATTCTATTAATCTCTGCCAGTCTACCAGTTTCCGGGAATCATTCAATCTCATATCAGCACATCTCAACCAACCAAACCCAAAAACAACAAAAGCATACAAAAACGCCGAAAAACACTCCATCAATACCCATCCTCCTCCTGCTCCTCCGACTCAATCCAAACCTCTATCCAAAATACTAACAGACTTGAAATCGGCACAGGAAGACAGGAAATAGTATTATCACCAAAATAAAAGGCACTCTCACCAGGAATAATGGAGGTGATCAGTTTATTTACTTGAATTATAAATTAGAAAATAGGAAAGAGGAAAGAGGAGGTAAAAAAGGGGCAAAAATTAAAGGATAATATATGCTTGGTTAGCTGAAGATTGTTGTAATAATGTTATGTTTTTGATGACGCTGGTTGATTGATTGATTGATTGATTGATTGATTGATTGATTGATTAACTAATTCATTGAATGAGTGAATGAATTAGTGAATATATGAGTAGACTTTAGAGGGGAAATAGCTAAAAAGTGTACTTTTTTATCCAAAAAACGAAAAGAAGATCTTCATATTCTATAGACAGGCGTTGAGGAGGGATGAATTTTGTGGCTCGATGAAAATGTAAGTCTCATTAGGTAATTATCTTAGCAGGCTGTGAAGTAAAAGTCAGCAATTACACATAGACGGTGTTTAGAATATTATTTCCAAGTTATTTACTCGTAGAAATCTAGAGAATATCACAAGAGCTCTATCTATATCCATAACCCTAATTAACTGGTAAAAACACGTAGATCTAGATCAAATTTTATCTCCACATACATATCCTTAGATATCGCTACTCCTGAATTCTCCAACACATCTATCTACCTGACCTTCATATACTCTCATTTTACCAAATTCTAGCAATTGATCAAGGCAAACTAAGAAACAACTGCAACAACTTTGGATAATTAGGAGTTCCAAGACCAGTAACAGGATCCCATCTACAATACACCATTAGTAAGAAACTCATTGACCGACGATTAGAAAAAAACATACCCAGACACAGCACTGAATCCATCAGTACCGCAGTTAGGATTACTTCCATTAGTGATATCGTTGAGAACATGAGGATTAGAATAAAGTACTGGGTTGATAAATCCGACTGTAGATTTTCCAATCGCGAGACGCTCTTCATTAATCTATAGATTTCGTTAGTACTTTGTAATTAGGGCGTGGAGTCTCACACACCAAATTGATAACGGAAGAGAAAATGGGTGTACCTAGATAAGATTAGTTAAATTGGAGGAGAAAGATCTGGATTGAGAAAGACGTACTCGCACTTGTACCACCACTGAGAGAAAAATTCCCTCCTAGAAAGTTTGCGATATTATCTCCGTTTGCAGACACATCTGGAATACCTCTTCCAGCACGATTATAAAGTCCACCATTAGCCCCTAAAGTTACATTGCTACCGGTAGTGGCCTTGTAGTAAGGGTAAGGAGGGTTGTGGTAGGCGAAATATCTGCAATGATTGGTTAAGATATAGCGATATACTAATTTAGAGAGAACTTACGCTGCCACAGCCTCTTTCTGGTAAGAAGGTGTTTCGTAGACATTGCTAAATCCTCCACCAGAAGAGTATGCGCGAGAATATGGTTGACCTTTGAGATCGTTGGCTGCACTTTCTGGCTCGAAAACTGTATGGCCTGGGTAGACTTTCGTGGCACCGACCGCTGTTACGTATGGACAACTTTAAATTGTCAATATTGAATCATGGCCCGCATACATAATTCTATGTGTTATAGCTTTTGGGGAAGATGGAATTGAGGATACATACTTAACAGGAAACTGAGGATTAAAAATATTCTCTTTTGGGCCCAAACATCCGTTTTCTGTAGCATCACCAGGAAATCCACCAACGCCGAAATCTCCAGAAGAATAGAGGAAAGTGTGTCCTTGTAGCCCAAGTTTCAGGTATCTATCTCCTTGTAAGCATTTGACCACTGAATATATGACAATACTACATACTCGTTACATTGTCTCTTCATATAGTATTCGGGAAGATCTATCTCTGCTTCTCCGTAGGATGTTGAGATTACATTTGTGGGCTTGTAAACACCACACATCAATTTCCCTTTATATCCGTCATCTGCAGAATCCGGATAAGTAGGATCAAGGACAGGATCATTCCCAGTCTCGCCATAAGCTGAGTATGTGCAGTACGACTAGTAGAAATGGTCAGTTTCATGCCTGGAATTGAGGATTGGGGATATATACCCCATCAATAGCATCTAGAAATGTGTTGAATGCGCCCAAGGGGGGATTTTCGGTGGCATAGTTGATGTCATCCGTTTGATATAGCACCAGCTTCTGAGGGTACACTAAAGGATATGCCAATTCAAAGTCTAATAAACTTTCCCCACCTGCTTCGGAGACAGGAACTGGAGCCACAGCGCCATCCACAAAATTAGGGATTGGATGCGTACCCTGAGGAATATGTGGGGTATAATTAGCAAAGAATAGGTTCAAGTCTTCTTGATCATAGAAGTCTCCCGATTCCCAAATGCCCATTGCATTATTAGGGTTTGCTTTACTGGCAGTCGGGATTTGATAGAGTGCTTTGACACAGTCTGGAGTGATAACTTCATCACAAGTCGCTAGTGAGCTTGAGTTGTAGTGTGAGTAGCCTTCGAATGAACTTTTTAGTCGTCGTAATGGTTCATGACCCTTGCCTTTTCCTCCGTCAAGAATGCTGCGTTTGGACGACGCTGCCTTCTTTGTGGAGATAAGTTTGACACCTGGGGTGATGTAATCCACATGCGGTTGAACATGGGCCGGAAGGTGATATCTATGGTATTCTACTTAGCATCTTTTCCCCGCTGTTGAACACGAATTGATACGAATCGATAGGGAACTCAAATTTCAGAAATCAGGAAAAGAATATCTTACTCATCGCATGCAGCAGCTATTTCGTCAGTTGATGAATGCTCGTATGTATAATACTGAGTATTGAGCAATGCCTCAAGCTCACTCGTTGTGGCATCAAATGCATACCATCCCTTTGTATCAGAGTGAACAATTCGACTAGCGGCAATCCCTGAGTCGACCAGCCAATTTCGAACAGTATCAATCGCTTCTTCTGAAGGTGCAAATATTTCATTTACTTGTTCTGCTGTCCAGTGTTTGCCATAATTTGAGGATTTTGGATGTGAGCTGCGAAGCATTTAGTACAATAGAATGATACAGAATACAATACTCGGTCGGATCCTGTATCATAGACTACTTACACATCCATGAGGAAGTCATGTCCCTTCTCAAGATTATTTTGAGATAAACCAATGCGCACAGGGAGTAAAGTTGTGCTGGCAATTCGGTCTCGCTTCATCCATCGGGTACGAGGGAAGTTTCGCTTCTCATGGGAAACAAGCGATGAACGAGAGGCATGACTATTGACACTCGGAAGAGCAGCAGCAATGATTCCCGGAACAACCAACACAACTGAAGCAAAATTAGGAAAATGCATTGTGATTGAATGAATGAGCTTAGCAAATACCCACGGCAGTACCTACCGAGATATGTCCCTCTTTTTAAGATCTTTTGAAGATATGAAGGGCATTGACCAAATGATGGACAAGTACCACGAACCCTGCAACACTTGCTGTCAATCCGGAAGGTCACTTCATCTGCTCATAACGACATATGCAGTGCTTATGCATCATTCTGAATTGGGAAGTTTAGTAACTTCTAGTTGTCTTTAGTCCCTGATCATCTTGCATCATTGAACAGAAGAGGGCCCGGGCAGAATTCGACGTTATCAATAGATAACAGTGTTTCCGTGCCAATGATTAGAGTTTGCTAGCTATAGATTCAGCAGATCGTGGCATATATCGCTCAATACTCACTATGTCGTCCGTCCTTGAACATTGATATGAATGGAGTAGCAGATTGCACTTGATCACTGCTCCAGTCATGGTATGAATGGCCATAACGTGAACCCCGATCACAATTTTCTCAAAACTCATGATGATTGATTATACATAGTAGATGCAGATCCTCGATTTTAAACAATGTTTTGCTTTCCAATCCTTTAATAGTAAGAATTACCAATTCCATGGTAATTCTTACTATATTTTTGTTGATGATTTAAAAGCTTCATTGGAAATGAAAATGTGAAGTGGCCCCACCAATATGATGCAATGGAGGAATACGGTGTACGGTGTACCTAAGACACACTTTGGCGCAAAACTAAAATAGCTCCCCACAATGGCAAAGAATAGGATAGGTACCTAGGTAATTGTAAAGCAGGTAAACATTAAAGGAAACACAATTATTACCCGCTACAAACAAGATGAAGCAAAGGTTTTCTTCTATTGACGTGAAGGTAAGTGCCACTGAAGCTTCAGCAGATCTCTGGCCTTTGATTCCATCTTCTAACTTTCCCAGGTCATCGCCCATGAACTTTCAAATGCATTGGTTACGCTGCGAGTTTCTAATATTTACGACCTCTCATCAAAGATTTTCTTGGTGAAGTTCGCGAAGCCAGACAACAAACAGCAGATCCTCATAGATTCAGGATTTCGATGCCATCTCACCGACTTCTCTCGAGCGACTGCGGCTGCTCCTAGTGTATTCGTACAGCGATTAAGGAAACACTTAAAGACAAGACGAGTCACACAAGTTTCTCAAGTTGGGACGGATCGCATAATTGAGTTTCAATTCAGTGATGGACAATACAGGTTATATTTGGAGTTTTATGCTGGTGGAAATATCATTCTCACTGACAAGGAGCTAAACATCTTAACCTTACTCCGAGTGGTCGATCCGGGAGAAGCTCAAGAAGAATTACGTGTGGGACTCAAATATTCGTTGGAAAATCGACAGAATTATGGAGGAATTCCGGATTTGACTAGAGAGCGCCTTAAAGAAGCTTTACAAAAG
The DNA here is from genome assembly GCA_025389075.1 of Sclerotinia minor. Classification (NCBI taxonomy): domain Eukaryota; kingdom Fungi; phylum Ascomycota; class Leotiomycetes; order Helotiales; family Sclerotiniaceae; genus Sclerotinia; species Sclerotinia minor. The sequence goes on from QRFH01000007.1 coordinate 2,127,281, forward strand.
GGGGCAGATAAGGGAGAGGATGATTCCGGGAAGAAGAAGAAGAAGCCTGGGGATGCGCTACGAAAAGCCTTAGCTGTGTCCATTACAGAATTCGCTCCGATGTTAGTAGATCACGCAATGCGTATCACAAATTTCAATCATTCTCTCAAGCCCTCTGAAGTCTTGCAGAGCGAAGATCTTTTGGATCATTTGATGAAATCACTTCAAGAAGCCCAACGAGTTGTTCAAGAGATAACTAGTTCTGAAACCTCCAAAGGATATATAATAGCCAAGAAAAAGGACTCTCAGGTTACATCAGATGATAATCAGGCTGCGGACCGAAAGGGGTTACTTTACGATGATTTTCATCCATTCAAACCACGACAATTTCAGGACGACCCGACATTAGTCTTCTTAGAATTTGAAGGCTTCAACAAAACTGTGGATGAGTTCTTTTCCTCAATCGAAGGACAAAAGCTTGAATCGAGACTGGAAGAGAGAGAATTGAACGCCAAAAAGAAGATTCAGGCGGCACGAAATGAACAAGCCAAACGTCTAGGCGGATTACAGGAAATTCAAGCACTCAATGAACGTAAAGCTAGTGCTTTGCAAGCTAACGTTGAGCGGGTCCAAGAGGCTAGAGATGCTGTCAATGGCCTGATTGCGCAAGGCATGGATTGGTTCGAGATTGGACGTCTAATTGAATTGGAACAAAAGCGCAAAAATCCGGTAGCTTCAATGATCAAATTACCACTGAAACTTGATCAGAATACAGTCACTCTTTTGCTGGATGAGGAGGTCTTTAACGATGATGAAGATTCGAGCTATGAGACAGACAGTGATGTGTCCGACAGCGAAGACGAAGGGAAGACTGCTAAACCCGTTGAGAAGGAAGAAAAGGCTACAGAGACACGACTCGCGATCGATATCAATCTATCATTATCACCTTGGGCAAATGCACGTAATTACTTTGATCAAAAACGTTCAGCAGCATCAAAAGAAGACAAGACCTTGCAGTCATCTTCTAAGGCGTTGAAAAGCACCGAAGCGAAGATTGCCCAGGATTTAAAGAAAGGCTTGAAGCAAGAAAAGACTATTTTACGACCTGTGCGGAAACAGATGTGGTTTGAGAAATTCATATGGTTCATATCTAGCGATGGATATCTAGTTCTTGCAGGCAAAGACGCACAACAAAGTGAAACCCTGTACAAGAGATATCTTAGGAAAGGGGACATGTACTTACATGCAGATATAAGCGGTGCAGCGTCGGTCGTTGTGAGGAATAACCCAAAGACACCCGATGCCCCAATTCCTCCACAAACCCTCAGTCAGGCTGGGACCTTGGTAGTTGCTACATCAAGTGCTTGGGATTCTAAAGCTGTTATGTCTGCTTGGTGGGTTAATGCACATCAAGTATCGAAAGCAACTCCTACCGGGGAATTTCTTCCCGCCGGTAAATTCATGATTCAAGGAAACAAGAATTTCTTACCTCCTGCACAGCTCCTTCTTGGATTTGGTATTTTATTTCAAATCAGTGATGAGAGTAAAGCTAGACATGTCAAACATAGATTTCAGGATGATGGGCCAGTGGGTGACTCGAGCGCAGATGCTACCACTGCTAGTGGTCCTATTCTTGACGACGAAGGTTCCGAAGATGAGTTGAATCAATCTGACGAAGATGAGCCGAAGCCTGAAAAGGACGTTGAACAGGTTGAACAGGTTGACCATGAAGATAAGGATGATTCAGATGAGGACGACGCCGACTCGAAACCTAATCCTTTACAAAGTGAAACAGAACAAAGTCGCGAAGTAATTTTAGAGGAGAAGACCGAGGCTCTAAAAATTGACGACAAATCTGTTCAGCTACCGACCGTTGAAACACAAATAGAAGAATCGGATGAAGATTCTGTCAAGGAGTCACAGTCCACCAACCCTAGTAAAAAAGCTACATCTGTTCAAAATCAAACCAAAAAGGGTCCTGCGCCAGCCAAGCGAGGAAAGAAAGGAAAGGCCAAGAAAATTGCACAGAAATACAAGGATCAAGATGAAGAAGATCGGATAGCTGCTCAAGAAATCATTGGAGCTGCTGCCGGTCAAGAAAAGGCTGAAGCCGAGGCGAAAGCTAAAGCAGCTCGGGAAGCTGAACTTGCTTTCCAAAAAGAACGTCGAAGAGCACAACATGAACGTACACAGAAAGAAACGGCCGAACACGAACAGATGCGTAAATTGATGCTTGAAGATGGTATCGATACTCTTGAAGATAACGAGGCCGAGAAAATGACATCTTTAGATGCCTTTGTAGGTCTTCCTCTACCAGGTGATGAAATCCTAGAAGCAATCCCTGTTTGTGCACCATGGGCTGCGATGGGAAAATATAAGTATAAAGCGAAGATTCAACCTGGTGCTCAGAAGAAGGGAAAAGCTGTGAGAGAAATTCTAGGGAAATGGGTTGCGGCTGCTAGTGCTAAGAATGTTTTGGATGAGTCGAGTATGGATATTGAGAGAATTTGGCCGAAGGAATTGGATCTTATCAAGGGATTGAAGCCGGAGGAAACTACGAATGTTGTACCGGTTGGGAAAGTAAGAGTTATGATGGCTGGTGGATCGGCCGGTGCGGCTGGGGCGAAGGGTGATAAGGGGAAGAGTGGTGGGAGTGGTAGAGGTGGTAAGGGTAGTAAGAGGAGATAGATTGTATTTATGTATATAGATGTTGTATATCGAGCTCTGTAATTAGATGATAAGTTATATCAAAAGTATCATTTATTATCAAGTTTCATCTGTTATATAAATATAATTCTAAGAAAAAATAGATATATTTATAGCTTTCAAATTAAACAATTGTATAAAATAACAAAACTATAATTTTAGGAAAAGAATTATAAATTTTCAATTATTAAAACTAATTTTCAATAAATAAATAAATAAAAAGATACTAGAGATAAAATATCTATAGTAGTAAATTATATATTTCGATCTGTTAATTATATATAGTAAAAAATACCCAGTAATTGATGACTATTAATTAATAAATATACCGTGAAGAAAATAGAAAATAAACTAAGAAAGATTTAGATTGAATATACTTGCATAATAGAATGAAATAATTTTTTAACTTTTGAATTTGAATTTGAATTTTGATTTGAGTTTGTTGAATGATAGAGAGAAGTGAAAAAGAAATCAAAAAGGAAAAGAGAGACGATGTAATGTGATGTGATTGATGTATGAGAAAAGTATGTTACGAGGTTTGCCGTCTAGATCACGTGGAAGTGCTCTAGGCTCTCGAGGTGGTTTATAACTAGGCGTCAAGCAGGGACTTAAAGTAATGACAATAATATGATGCAATTCGTAACTAATAGTATGGTATACTAAATGATTGATCTTGAGCACGAAGCTCTATACAAAGGAAATCCATCTTGATTATATAGACCTTCGTGCCGTATGTCCCACCGTTCCCCTCGATATAAATCAGTGGGATCAGTGGGAAGCCTTTCCCACCGTTCCCCTCGATTTAAATCGGTGGGACGAGTGGGACCACGTGACCCCTTGTTTAGTCATGTGATGCGGTTTCTAGTCATAACTAAATACCGTCGTAACAAAGTAGATCTAGATTTATATTTTGTTTTAGATTGAGTTTTGTTTTGGATTGGAATAAAATTGTAAGATTAATTGGAAATAGAAATAGAATTAGAATTGTGAGACTGAAGATTTTGAGTGGAGGAGGTGAAGATTTTAGTAAGGTTAATGTAATGAATGAGTGAGGTGAGTGGATTTATGGATTGGATTTATGAGTGAGTGGATTGATTGATGCATTGGATGAATTGAAGTCAAAAGTCAAAAGTCAGTACTCGAGTACCGGCGGCTACTGAACTCAAATGATGGTGGAGCTAGCGATATCCATCTTGATATCAATCTTGATCTCTGCACCGTATGTAGTATTTGATGAAATGAATATTTCGATTCCACTTTACTGCATACATACCACTCGACCCGAATTTAACCGCGAGCCGTGTCTATCTCTTTAGGTTTCAAAGTTTCAAAGTCTAAATTCTATCTCTTACTGGGCGGGTATTTTCCGCCTACATAAGTTCAATTCTTTAATTCTCAACTCTGTAACCTTATAATATACACGTACGTATACATACCTACCAGGTAGATAAATACATATAAGATCTCATCATTAAAAGCATAACATCAACCAATACAAATCCTACAAAATTCATTCACTCATTCATTCCCGTCATATACTCGAGTATACTATACACTTTAAAGGCCTCCCTTCTGTTTATGTCCTTCCTTGCAGTAAAAGCTACTGTGTATGTACTATATTAAGTACTTAGATCACGCGTCTGCCTTTTACTAGTGAAATGCATGTGCATATGTATATACGGAGTATGTACCTACCTATCTAGCTAGTATGTACAGTGAGTACCTCACTCCGTCTACATAGTAAGGTTACAATAACAATATAGAAAGCTACTGAGCAAATCAATTCTTACATACACACATACACACATAATAAACAAAATCAAGCTGTAACTGCCCGGTGAGTCGACTTGACCCATTTCTGGATTTCATTTCTGAGAATCGGAATCGTGAAGAAGATGCTCTTGACATCGATACTGAATATAGCAAACAGCGGCTTTGAATGGATATATATATATTATATACTTAATATCTAATCACTATAAGTTTATAATATAATACCTAGTACTTAGTATCTATTGTAATCATAATATCACGTGATAGATTGATAGATAAATAGATACAAACAATCTAGATGATATCCAGACCCATTCGAAGATCGAGTATATACTTATATATATACTTTATTTTTATATATATTAAGACGGGAATCTAACAATAATAACAAATTACACCTTATCATACAAAGTATAACACGACTCCGAATAAATCAAAGATTCAAGTTAAATTTATTATTTTTTTGACCCGAAAGAAAAGTTTATTATTAAAATTGGGCGTTGGAACTTTAGCAACATGGGCTCGCTCACTCTTCCGAAGAAACTAAAAAAAAAAAACTCAATCGATATTTCTTGGGATAATCCTAGTTTAGCTGTGGGGATCTAGGGTGGCATGGCATGCCGCATGCCTCGATGAAAGCTGGGCGATGCGAGCACTGAGCAGGAAAAAAGATGCTGTGCAGAACTGATTGATTGATTGATTGATTGACACTGCCGTACACTTTAAGGCTTGTATGCTGGCTGACTGGCTGACTGGCTTGTATCTACAAAACTAGGTACCTACCTAATAGTTTAGTTGTATACTCGGCATACAAACATTGGCTGGTATAGAAGCGGTACAGTATTGCCACTCACTATATTCTGCAGCGTGCAGACTCCAGAAAGACAGGAAAGAACGTTGAAACGTTGAGAATGGTTCATTTCGTTCCGTTTCGTTTGGTTTCGTTTTGGTTCGGATGGAATTCTAGGAATCTCCTTGGTTGTTTTGTAATTAGGTCTTTACTTTGACTTTTCAACTGTGATGTAGGGTATGGGGGTTATATAAGCTATGTTGGTTTTTGATTAGTTTGGCTTTCTACAGAGTACGGACTACGTATTTTCGTAGAATGAGATTATGAGAAGGAAATTGGTTGGTTATGATGTCATGTCATGTGCTCAATGCACAGTTCTTTGGGTGAACACTTACTTGGTTGGTGCTTTGGAATAATTTGCTAAAAGAGCCGGTGGAAAGTGCACGTATGTATGTACTCTGTAGTGTCAAGACTTAAGACTCGACACGCGGAAACCACGTCTGAACTATACTTTTAAACGGGTATAGGCGAAAAATTGACAACTGGTCTCAATGTCTAAAAACGGGAGTGTCAGTGTCCTACCGTAGTTCCCTCCCACGCCGTCGAAAATTCCATTGGGTAGTTAGTTGAAACTTCATTAGCAACGTCAAGAAAAGAACACAAAGAACAAATTACATTACGGCAGTTATAGTTGTATACTCGGTGAAGGAGCCCGAAGACATAGTAGCGGGGCAAAAAGGTTTCAAAAATTTAATAAAATCGTTCGATTTGATTTTTCGGAGGATTTCTGAATTGAGTACGAGTTTACGACGGAGTGCTGTGTGCTCAGCACTGGTAGTTACCGTGCACAATAGTCCGTAAGGCATCAGAATAGTGGGGGGATATCTGCAGCCCAATGAACTGAGCCCTGCATGAATGATTGTTTAAACCCCCTTCGAGACTTTACCTCCGTGTAATCGTGATGATTTGATTCTGGTATGGAAATACTCCGTAGAAGATTTGATGGTTATGTAGGGTAGGATCAGGTGGGTGGCTATACAAAGTTGTATCTCCGGTACTTGTGCCTGATCATCAGAAGGGTACCTATGTGGGGAGATTAGGTTCGGAGAGGACGAAATCTGTTGTTTGGTTGTTACTTGTTACGGTACATACATACACTTGTTACTCGAGGAATCGAGGGGAAAGGGGAGGAAGGATATCTGAAGCGAGAAGTCGAGTACATAGTTCTAGATCTGGTATATATGGTATGGTATGGTATATGAGGTTATGAGCTATGAGGTATTTTCTTTGCTAGAATGGAGTATGTACTCTGTTCTGTATAAAAGGGATTGATTGATGAAGAAATATTGGCCAAGTAATTGATTGATTTCATCCAATAGAGAAGTCAGCCCTGAAATTAAGCTGTTCGTAGTGAATTGCTTCAACACCTCACCTCACCTCACTTCACTTCACTCAAAGATACCATCACATAAAAAATGGATATGGATCAACTTTCGGCTCCTTTCAATCTCATAAAAACGTCATGGTCAAGGGTTCAACGAATGTCAATGTCTGTAATCTATGCATCTGTGCGCAATCTCATCCAAAAAAAAAGACCCATAGCAAGCCATAGCAAGCCATAGTAAATCCATACCGACCCTCCCTCACCACTCAAGCCGTCCAATATCACGATTCACAAAAGAAGTGATAACTCCACATCTGAAGACTAAAATCTGGTCGCAATCAGGTATACAGACAATTTCCTGAATGATAACCTTATAGCAAAAGTAGTTACTCTAGGGAGAAAGTAGAAGAACATACATCCTCCATACACGTTTCGCAGTCTTCGAAAGCCTTTCTTTTTCCTTTTCAATCATTGGATCGTATCTCTTGAGTGAACAGGAGGAGACGGATATACTAAGCAATAGGAAAAAGGAAAGGCAAAGACAAACCGGAACCTTGGAAACTAGAAAGATATCAAACCACTCTCTTGATAATTCCCTCTTTTTTATTCATTTCATTTCGTCTTGACGGACAAGAGGTACTTCCCTTTACCCGCATCCTCAAATTATTAATATTACATACATCCAATCCAATCCAAATACTGCACACCCTTTTACAACAAACCAAACCTCATCATCTTCTTCATCCTTCACACACCCAAAATTATTTTGTTTGTGCGACCTCGACCAATCCACGAAACCAATTGCGAAAAAGTCTTACTCGGCGGGGTTGATCGTCCAAAACATTCAAGCACTCCAAACACTCAAACACAACACAACTGAAGCGCCACATTCTCACCCCTCAACTTATTAACCCTACGACCGATTACCCCATATCTACTTTGTTTCGTCGCCTCACTGCCACTCATCAATCATACAATAAAACATCTGCAAAACATAATTCGAAATCTTTTTGGCTGCAGTCAGATATTCATCCTGCAGCTATCCGTCTGCTAGTCCTTGGTAGCCAGTCAGCCAGCCTTATTAGACTTCCAAGACCTGCATCCTCGAGTTCGGACACTTGATTTTACCATTTTAATGTTTGTTACCACCACTTCCGCTTATTGTACAAATTTTTATATCTATCTTGAGGAATTGAGCTGGCAGCGGCGTTCATAATATCTTGATTAGCTAACTGTTACACTGCTTTTCGCTAGACCAAAATTCACGAAAAAAAAGCTGACAATATCGAGTCAAAGTCGAGTCCAAATTTTTGGCGGCCATTTTCGAGTCATCATTTCCTCCCACTTTCTACTCTTATCTGTCGCTACATCAACCACAACTTCAAAGCTTTTCAAATAAATCGAGATTCATACACCTGCACACCAAATAATATTATTTCAGTACAAAATTAATCAAAATGAGTGACCGATACAGCAGACACACACGACCAAGGTCACCAACTTACAATCCGGCGCGGGCAAGTCTCCCAGTTGACTTGTCATACAGCAATCACTCCTCGGGATCACATTCTCACCATCATCATGTCGTACCCTTATCTCGACACGAAAACCCTCGAAGCAGCAGCTCAAGCTTTAATTCTTCCAATGTTCCGATCACGACCACAACATACAAAGTCAAACCTGATCATCGTTCCGGTAGTCGCAATCGCAGCAATACGGTGGATGCTCGACCTACTGCTCATGCCGTTTTCACCACAATTCCAAAGCATCCAACTGTTGTTCATACTTCGAGTGTGAGACCTGCTAGTCCATCCATCAAGAATCCATATCGCTCGAGTCAAGAGGAATATTATACAATTCCAGCTTCATCCCGAACTGATAGAAGTTCTCACCACCATAACAGATACAGTGCTTCTATGGATAATGCCGATGTGACCAGATTGACCAGAGAATCCCTAGGCCATAGAGACCCAAGTCATCTTCGAATTGGTATTCCTGGTAACAGAGACATTCCGTCGTATGTTCCGACCCCCACAACTTCTTCAACATACATACCGACCCCAATAACTGCTTCAACGTATACCCCACTATCTACTCCGGCATACGCCACAACAACAACCACTATTACCAAACCTCGTGGACCAGTTTATACGGGAAACTTGGTACGACACCCTGATACCGTTGCAGATGATTATGGTGAGGATGGTTATGGATATACAAACCCTAAAGATTTGGTTCAGTACGATTTAAACAATAGCAATCCAAGACATTCACGTAGGGACAGTTTTGATACTAGATCAGCTAGACCCTCTAGTGCTAGCATGGCGGGTTCCATGGGTTTTGGTGAGACTGTTCAGTCCCCAAGATCTTACGATACGAGAGAGCGTGGTCCACCACCATCTACTCGCGGGTTTGACAGAATTCAATCATGGGATACTCAACCAGCTGCTGTTCGAATGCCCGTTCCTCATGTCGCGCCTATTGAACCAGTTCAACGCCCAATACGCATGGATCCTCCTGCGGGATATGAGAGTGAAGGATCTCAACGACGAACTTCTACCAGGCGCCCCGTTTCTACCTACCAGGAGAGAGATATCAGACATAGCCCTAGAGATGAATATTATGGATCACGAGATGATGAAATGCGAGAGCGAAGAACACACCATAGACATGAGAGATACGACGATAGTGTTGAGCAACGTGGGTTTGGATTGCGTCCCGAGAGAACAGAAAGACCAGTCAGCCGAAACGAGAGATTAGAAAGACCCGCCAGTCGAGCCGAAAGACCAGAAAGACCAGAAAGACCAGAAAGACCAGCTAGTAGGGCAGAAAGAACAGAGAGGAGTGAAAGAAGTGAGAGACACGAAAGATCCGATAGACACGAAAGATCCCCTAGAAATGAACGTGAGGATGATCGCCGCGAGAAGAAGTCTAGTACCCATGAGAAGATTGCAACAGGACTTAGCATTGCTTCTGCTGCCCTTAGTCTGGGAGCTATGGCAAATACTATGATGCCCGATGACCGCGATGATAGAGATGACGAAAGAAGACGCAAGGATTACAGCGATGATTCACGCAGAAGACGTGAGCGTGTTGACTCTCGGGAATCCTCTGAATCTGACAGGCCAGATCGCAAGGAAAGGAGGGAGAGGAGTCATCACGATGAGAGAGAATCCAATGAATCAATTGGTAGAGAATCGAAGGAGAGACTTCACAGAGATAAAGGTGAAGTTACACCACCATTACCTCCACGCCCTCGCGAAGAAGATGATTCACCTCAACCGAGAAAAGAAAGGAGTCGAGAAGAAATTTCTCCCGATCCACATGACGTTGCTAGAGACGGCAAAGATAGACGATCGCCAGACAACGATTTCGTCGACTTAACCGGTCGCAATCCTAAGGAAAAATTAAACACGCAAGATGATCGCCCTCGTAGTGACGTAGCATCAACCGGTGCTACTCAGGATGTTCATTCAGACACCTCTGATGAAGGAACGAATCATCATCGAAGACCTAGACGTATATCTGCAGCTTCAACTGCACCATTCAATCCTAGAGATACCATGGATCTAAAAGCATTGAAAGCTGCGCTTGCTGATCAAGATACTCCTGCTGATAAAGAGCCTGTACCAGTATTGGCTCCTAAACAATCAGCTCAAGAACCTACTTTGGCACCAGCCAGTAAGCCACTTGGGAGAAGATCTATCACCAAAGATATGAGTGAGGTAGCAGAATTGAGAGCTGAACTCAATCGTGAAGAGCGAGGGAGACGTGAATCATCGGCACCTACAACAGGTGAAAATAAACAACTCCGAGTCGTTTCACCACCAAGAGAGAAAGTTGAAGAGAAACCTGAAAAACCTGCCATCAAGGGTATCTTAAGACAACCACGTGAGAAGTTTCCCGAGGATCCTGCTCCAATTCGTGAAGGTGTTGCTCCATTGAAAGATGCCAAGAAAGATGGTGTACCTCCTGATGCACGTTGGACTAAGATTGCCAGAAAATTGGTTAATCCAGCTGCATTAGAAGTTGGAAAGGAAAGATTTGAAGCTAGGGATGATTTTGTGATTGTACTTAGGGTTTTGAGTCGTGAGGAAATTCAGGCTTACGCTACTGCTACTCAACAAATCCGAGGTATGTTCTTATGAGATTTTTAGATTGAGTAAATGACTAATCATTTTTTATACAGCTGCTAGAGAAGAGAGAGAAGAAGAAGCAGATCGTGCTCGTCGTCGTGCAAAACGTGAAAATCGTGAAAGACGTAATCGTAAAAGAGAAGAACATGGTCGAAGTCGTCATCATCACAGTGAATCCGATACTTCTGAATCATATGAAGATGATAGACCAAGGATGTTAGAAGCTGCTCCACCTGGATCTAGTAGACGAGCTACATTTGGAGATGATGCATTGATGAGTGGTGGATATGGTTCTGAGAGGGATAGAGTTGAGATTGGAAGATGAGGGATTGCATGAGGGATTTTGAATGAATGAAGAGGATTTGAATGATGGATTTTGAATTAAAGGATTTGAATGAAAGGATTAAACGAAGAGGGATTTTTAAACGAAGAAATGGAAATGAAGTACTAAAGGGGCCATTATTGACAGCATTTCAGCATTTTATATGGTCATATCATATGATATCATTTGGCATTTTTCGAAAATTAGCGGATTAAGATTTCGGGTTTTTGATAGGGTAGGTTATACCGATGGAAATTAGGATTTGGATGCGTCTGGGAATGGGAATGCTGGAAGAAAAAGAAAAAGTGTATATGATATCAATTGAGGAGGGAGGGGAAATCGGGGAACGAGAATTTTATCGGGTAAATTATTTGATGGGGGAAATGGGTGTAAGAATGCGGGATGGTGGGATGGTTGTTGTATTGTATTGTATTGTAGTATGTAAGGAAGAGAGAGAGAGAGAGATGAGTAAGATGAAGATGAGAAATGGAAGAAGAAGAATATTTTTTGATGATTATGAGTATGGTTTGACTAAATAAAACATACCCTTCATACCTACTCACATGAGTCACATCTTACCCTACTTCGTCGTTCCTTCCTAATGGAATATTATGTATATATACCCCACGTAATCCGTACCCTTTGGTGACATATGAATATACTAAGTACAGTGAAACAAGAGTGAAAAAATCCGGCATGGTGTAGTGGCTAGCATTTCCACCTCTCATTGTTTTCTTGTTTCCTCTCTAGGAGTGAAGGGAATGAATATAAGGTCGCGGGAGACCGGGGTTCAATTCCCCGTACCGGAAGATGTTTTTTTTTGGTTTTTGGAAGGAGAGGAGAGGGGGGGAGTTCCTTGGGGGTAATTGAAATAATTGAGATTTTTTTTGCTTTTGAGGGAGTTTGAAGGTCTTGAGCTTTTTTTGATAAAGTGAGGGAGAGAGGGGGAGAGAGGGGTTTGAGTTTTTTTTTTTTTATATATTTAATAATTTTTTTTGATTTGATCGATATTAGTTGTTATAATATATATATATTTTTAAAAAAAAGAAAATAAATTAATAAATATTATATAATTTCTTTTTTTAAATAAATTTTTTAAATAATTTAATTAATATCAATAAATATAACGTAATGTCACGGCGCCAACTACATGCTCTGTAGTTGCCTTCGTGCCTCAGGCATTGGTCATTAGCGTGCCCTACTTCTTATAAGTAGGGCCTCTCTCTCCATAGCTCTTCTACCCTTATGGTACAATATAAGTCTTTACCCGTACCTTGACACGTAACTTATGGTGAACCGGGTCATATGGGGAACCGGGTCAGGTACCTTTACACCAAAATTTTAGTGTAAAGGTACTTATAGCGATTTCTTCTAACTCTACAAATATTAAAGATAAACTTTAAAGCTTTAATAATTTAGTTCAATATCCAATAAAATATAGTATTAGAGTTATAAAACAATCATAAAGAATTTTGTTCTTGAATTAATACGATTTTAAAAATTCCCATATTAATTTTTGTTAGGCAAAATGAAAAATTTAAAGAAACTTTAATATCTTTATTATATATTTGTATATTTATATAATACTTTATCATGATCAATATTTATATTGATTATATTATACTTTAAAATATCTAAGCTATATCTCTAATATTCATAGAGATATAAAAGTTATATAAGTACCTTTACACCAAAATTTTGGTGTAAAGGTACCTGACCTGGTTCCCCATATGACCCGGTTCACCATAAGTTACGTTATTAAAGTTTTATTATATTTTTTTTTAAAAATAAATTCTAGATCTTTTTTAATTAAAATATAAATAATCAATTTCATTTTTAATTTATTATATTATTATTTTGTATATAAAGTATCTATTTACAAAAACTATAGAATTTTAAGATTTATAACTCAAGTAAAAGTATAAATTAATCTTTCTACTCAATCAATATAAATCTCTCAAGATTTCTATATTCCCATCCATCTATTCATTATCTATCTACCTCCTCCCAATTCCAGAAGTACTCTCAATCTCATACCCACATTCTATATAATCTTAACCCCTTTATATCTATCTCTATCCCTCTCTACCCCTCTCCTCTCTCACTTTAAAAATAATCACTTCTTGTTTCCTCAATATAAGATAATTATCTAAATAATGTTAACCAACCCATGAATTAGATCAGATCAGATCAAATCAAAGTAGATAATAAAAATCAAACATAATATAAGATAATATAACAACCACTTTGAATACAATAAAACTACCAACTACCTAAGTAAGTACTTCCATACCCGCATCGCCCGCATCACCCGTATCACCCAGCAACAACCCAATAACTCACTCACTGACTAACTCACTCACTCCTCAACACAAAAATAGTATAGAATAGTATAGAATAGCATAGAATAGCATAGAATAGAATATAATAAAATATAATAAACTACAAAGAACGAAAAACCAACCCCAACCACAAACCCAAACCTAAACAAACAGACAGACAAACATGACTCAAAAACTAAAACGCCACCAGTAACCAGCCACCTTATCAAATATCAAATCCATTCATTTCATCGCCTCGCCTAAAAATTGCTTTCCCTAATCAGCAATCAATCAAAAAAAAAAACTAAAGCACCAACAAAAACAAAAGCAAAAATAAAAACATTCGCTCGCTCGCTCGCTACCTCGCTACCTCGAAAATGCATATCAACTTCTTTCTTTCTTTCTTTCTTTCTTTCTTTCTTCTCTAACTTTTCTCATCTTGCCATTTACTACTTCCATTCCAATTCCGTTTCCATCAAGATCTTATCGATGCTAATGATATAGAGCTACAAAAGACCCCAGGCCGTGACTATGGGAAACACACTACCCTACCAAACACACAGACATCACATCACCTTCATCCTACCGTTCAAACTCTAGTACTTTCTGCGTCGCCGAACTCGAACTTCTATCCCTCCTTGAATCTCCCGAAAGACTAGGCATCAAGCCTCCATTCTTATTTTGAATCCCCGCCGCATCAACTTTCTCCACACCACTCTTGATACTACCAGCCTCTGCATCCAAACCTTCCAATAAATCTCTATCTTCACTCCTCACACTCCTCCTCTCCGCATCTCCACCATAACCACCTGAAACTCTTAATCCATCATCTTCTTCCTCTTCATCCTCATCTTGTACGCCAGGTCTATGCACTGCATTTCTTTCCAATTCCTTTTGAGCTTCATCCATTCTCCTCCTAACTTCTGCAGCAACTCTCATTCCATCCGTAACAATATTATCCAATACACCCCTAAGTCCTTTTGAAGGTGGTACCACACCAGCCGAACTAGGACCACTAACAACATTTGCCACCGCATTGGCTGTTGATTTACCAAATCCAATACTTGTAAATGTGGTTAGGGAGGATGAAGAATTTGTAGCATTTGAAGTTGAGGTCATCTTATCTAGGATTCGGAAGGAAGCTGGGAATGAAGATTCGAAGAATTGTTCTAGGAGTTCGTCGGCTAGAACAACCATACGGAAAGTGGGAAGAGTTATGTGGAGTGGTTTGGATGGATCCAGAGCAGCATTAGCTCGTTCTGATTGTGCTTTAGAAACACTTCGAGTAGGTGTGGGAAAATTGTTAGGTTTATTAGATGGTGGAGGAATGATTGGAAGAGCAATTTCCTTTTTGGTTTTCTTGGAGTCCGTACCGAGATCTAAGAGATCTTCCTCCTCTTCTTCATCCGAATCATCCGAATCACCAACAGCAAATGAGTTAGGGTCGACGAGACCATCTGTACCATATGAGCCATCTTCCGCCTTTTCTTCACTTTCTTCTTCTTCAATTTCAGCATCTTCCTCCTCATCCTCAACATTTTGTGGATGATCCGGATCAGCATACTCAAAACAACGTCTGATGAATGCGCTCACGCTATTCAAAAATCTTTCTTGTGTTGTTGTATGTGGACTATTGAATTGTGCAGGGTTACCAGCCTCATATTCACTCAAACCAACCACAGATGGTGAAGGTGTTAAAGATCCATCTAGACCTCTCCGAGAGAGAAATAGTAAAGCTTCAGATATCCGTAGAATACCCTCCCTATCAACCTTTCCATCTCCATCATCATCATACAATTCAAAAAAGTAAGTAATGCTTCCCATGATATCACCCTTGCCCTTGATGTGAGCCAATCCCGTTACAACATTTTGTAGTGTCAATGCGGAATTCATATCCACATCCCATCTCCGGAACAATCGTTGCATGAATTCGTGATCCGCTGGTTCGGGATTACCAAAGCCCCAAGGAGAAAGTGAGATATCTTTACGACGGAAAGAATTGCCAAAGTAGGAATGCTTTTCCTTCTCGAGTTCCTTTTCTTGTGGTGATGGCGAATCTGATACAGCCCATCTCGTTATCCCAGCAAGGAATTCTCGGAAGCAATCATAATCCATCAAAGTAGGACTTGGGCCAAGTCCTACCCTACCCTTTTCAATATTTTGATTCTCTCCTAAACCAGAAATAACGCTAGCTCTGTTGGCTTTTGCTCTCCTTTCTTTTTCTTCTTGTATCATCTGATTTCTTTGCTGTCTCTCATATAATACACCATAAAACCTGTCATACAAAGCACCCAATTCCTCAACACTCAATTTCTTGCTGTCCGGCCCTAAGTTTCGTATCGAAGTTCGTTTTGCAAAACTTTCAATACTATTCAAGACAGCATCTTTATGATTCATGCGTTGCTCTGAGATGGTATTTTGTGTGATTCCCGAAAATTCCTTGAAAGCAACAACCATCAACTCCTGGAATCTCGTGACAGCTCGTAACTTGGCGTTCTCGGATTTTGGATGCGCAGATTCATCGAGTTTCGAGAAATAACCTTTCAGTACAGAAATGAAAGCACCATCATCAGTAGCGTCTAAAAGATCTTCTCCGTTTATGCGTAAAATGGCGAGCCCAACCTGAAACAGAACCTTTGGGCCCTCTAGAAAGAAAACATCTAAAACACGAAATGCAAATACGAGAGGCATAGAATTAATATACAGAGACAAAAACCAAGGGAGAGAAACGACTGATAGCTGGACGTCCGATTTAACCAAATGATCCCATAATATTGGCATAGTTTTCTCTACTAAAGACTCAAACACGCGCTGGTCCAGTAGAGTGCCGTACATGGTTTGTGAGTAATATCCCGGGAGTAATCTGTCGCAAAGCGCCGATAAAAGAAAGTAAGCTTGCGATTCAGACATATAGATCAAGAGTGCTGCCACAACGATATTCATGGCCTGGCAATATCCGACTTCTTCGTTGGTCCAACTATATGCGGTGAGAACTCGCCGCAATCGGTCAATGCCTTCCACACTCTGAAACCCAGGGTATTCAGGTAAACTCCGATTGAGATCCTTCTCTATTTCATCAATCGCAAGGGATTCTCGTCCCTCAAATTTCGCTAAGGTGTCTGTATATAGCGTCGGATTTTCCAAGCGCAAAAATAACGATCCGGATGTTTGTTCCCATATTTCTCCTCGTAGTCGATTTGGTAAACCAACACGAATCAACTTATGAAACGTAGGCTGGCGTATCAATGTCACATTTCGCCCATTTTCTCGAAGATACTCCCCCCATAGTCTCATTTTGCTCTTGTCCCGTAATTTCCGAACATCACCAGGATACCTGAACAACATTCCAAGCCCCGCATCCGGAATTTCGCCTGTTTTACTGTCGCCTTGTAGAAGATATTCAGAATAACACTCCGCGACAACACGTTTCATCTTCGCAACATCACCCACTCCTGATTTCAGTCCTTTCTTTAACCCATCGCAAAACCTTTCGCAAGTTTGGCGCGTTCCGGCAAGATTTACTGTAATTTTTTGTTGATATGAGGGTTGTTTCGAGCCATCTTTAGCTGGCGTATTTGCGATTCCATTCCAGGTAGTAATAGCTAGGGCGAACTTCGGTCGACGTTAGCAAGTAGACCGCATGAAAACAAGGGATGCATACCTGGTAGGATTGACTATGAAGCCGTTCAACTCGCCTTATGGCACATAAAGGTAAAGTAAATCCATTTCCTCCGGGTCCAGCGCCATGAGTTTGTCCATTGAACCCAGAAGATATCCCGGTACTTGCTGTCTGTAGGAAACTTGTAGGTTGCGTCGAGAAACAGAGGTATGCTTCACTCAAGTGCAACTTTCCAGCATAATGAAAACCTCTATCCCTGTCCTTATCCTTCTCTCCTTGCGTGGCATTTGGTGAGTATTGATTCGGTGGGGCTATTGTAAGTTCGGCGGTGATTTCTTGTAGAGGGGTTTGGGAATCTGGTAATCTGAATTGATTGCGGAAAAGGGTAGATTTGGCAGGGTTTCGATCCGAAGCAGAAATATTGAGAGCTTGGGTTGGGTCAATAAATGATTGAGCCTTCTGCACAAAAGTTGAGAAATTGAACATTGTTCATGGTATCTGCTGGTAATACAGCTTTATTTGGAGAAGTTTGGTTCTTTGGCATTCAGTTGAGTTGAGGGACATCCAGTTCTCAACTTCCGATGTCATCAGCCTCGGCTTATGTAATGTAGTAAGCCAATGATAATTCATTGAATGGGCCCCTTAAATACGATGTGTGTTTTAGATTTAATAGCAACATGAGTCTTATTTGTAATTCACGGATTCTATGACTGAAAATTAGAAATTCTAAAAATGCGTTATACTTTATACCTAGTTTGATCGATTCATTTAAAACTATCTCAAGCTGGAGATGGTGAGCCTACTCTTGATTAATATACGGATTTTTGGCATGATGAGAATGGTTCGGAGAAGAGGATAGGCATTGCGCTCATTTGAGTATTCAGAATGTGGCCATACACTATGATGATGTAGATTATAAGGATGCATTGATACTGCTACTCATATTGGACATTCAACTTCTGGGGGGACAATGTAAGTTATGTTTCACAAGCACGAGATCATGGTCTCATGGTTAAAACACAATCTCAATCAGTGTAGTTTTGATTGAGTACTGTTATTTTTGACCGATATGGCCATCTCCAACAAAGTGTTACCATAAATATCAATCATGTCAAAACAATGACTCAAAACTAGTCAATTTCAAACCCAATCATCACCCACTCCTCCATTCCCAGATACAATTGTTGGATGCTATCATTGAATCCATGACCCCTTAAAACTGATCCTGTGCATTGGTAAAGGAAGTATCAATCGCGTCCAAATCCGCACTCAATTGTGACTTCGCATCAGAAGAAAAGATCTCAAGAAGTGCCTTTCCGAAAGCATCAGTTTCTTTTTTCAAATTTGCTAGGTCGTTCGCAACAGTTGAATCGACTCCTGCGGAGGCGAATGTAGATTTCTTTCCTACTAGTGCATTGAGTGCCTGGTCAATATCCGGCTTTAGATTGTTGATTTCGGCGAGGATATTTTCAGACTCGGCCGAGGAAAGAGGAGATGTGTTGCTGGCATCGGTGGCAGCGTTTTTGATAGCTGAGGTATAGAGTTAGTTTCATTGACATTGGGATATCTCGGCTTAATCCTCACAAGTCTCCAGAGTCGATTCAGCACTGCTGACTGCAATCAAGCTAAGGAATCCACCATTGTAGTTGTCCACAGCAGTTGTAAGAGCTTTGACGTCGGTATCAATGGTGGTTATATCAGAGAGAATGGTAGCTGATGTACGCCGAGATATAGCAGCTGCAGAGACTGCGGATATGAAGAGGATAATATTTTTGATAGCAACCATTGTGTTGATTTGAGTCAGATAAGATTAGAAGATGACTAGTGATTAGGTTTATTATATGCTGAGAAGAGAAAGTAGTAGATGATGATTGGAAGTATATTTCAATGATATGTGTTGGGGTATTTATGTATAAAGATGATACATAGATGTCCCTAGTGTGAACAATACTAAAGTTCCTTGATATGATTTTTGTCAAGTAGCTTTAGTCCGAAGATAACTTCGTCACATATGCTATTTTCCGCAAGCAGAGGACATAATCAAAAGCTTGCAAAGGCACACATATTCTCGGTGGTACCACTCCAGCTCACAATCCTATGACGACCCCGCTTCTGGAAGTAACATTATGCTAGTCATATTGTGAGTGCCATGTAACTTTTAGCATCAGAAGATGACCATATCGGTCCTTCGTACCGGTTCTAGATCGAGCCGATATTCAAGTGTGCTGAAAATCGGAAGGCTAATAGCAGATGTGCTATGTCATAAACTTTTCTAGAGTAACTTGACAGCAATAAACAACTCTAGTGAGCTCATATTTCTCAACATTTTGCGACAAAGAAACGCAAAGCAACCTCGGGTAGCCCGGTTATTCTTCTGGTGTTTGGGCGATAATGCTAAATGAAAGCTTCGTCTGTCTCGAATCTCGATGCATACAATTGTTGGAACTTTCCAATAGCTCAGCCATAACGAATTGTCACACTCAACCAGTATTACCACACATGAATTCAAAATTAAGACGCCATTATATTTAGCGGATGCGATGTGTAAATCGGTATTGAAAGGAGACTGATTGCCAAGGGCAACGGGTGTAGATCCCAAACTAACAGCTGCTCGGCTCTTGTAGCTTCTTTTATGGGTGTGAGAAGGGAAAGAATACTCGAGTGCCTGGGAATAGGAATGCTAGAGGCAAATCATCCAATTCTTTGTTGGTAAGAAGAGAATTAAAAGTATGAGGGAGGTTTTAAAAAGAGAGAAGTTCTGAAGCGCGATCTGGTTGTTGGCTAACCATCTTGAGAGTGATG
Organism: Sclerotinia minor; assembly: GCA_025389075.1. NCBI lineage: Eukaryota > Fungi > Ascomycota > Leotiomycetes > Helotiales > Sclerotiniaceae > Sclerotinia > Sclerotinia minor. The sequence goes on from QRFH01000007.1 coordinate 2,147,113, forward strand.
CCGTTTTCGGTACCCTGAAGAAGTATTTCTCAATCTATCTTTAAGTCAACATGTGAAGATGAAAGTTGGATTGCCATTGTCTAGCTACCTCTCCCGTCTTTGATAGCATTGGCCATGAACTCATTCTGTCGCTCGAGATGAAAATGAGCCGACGCGTTTGCGCGTATGATCATTTGCGCTCACGTGATGCGCATGAAATCTGCCCCGCACAAGAGTTCGAGACATAGAGCTAAACAACTTCCCTTCTAGAAGAGCAATGAAACTCACGCTGTATACTTGAAAAAGTAAAATATTTCTTCCCGCCCTAAGACAACCTCGAAGCATTTCTCCCTGGTCACCGAGGAAGAGTTCTAAGCAGGTGGGTACATAATGTCTTGATAGGGGTACCGTGTGGTCACCAGGTGTAGTGCGTGTGGAAGCACTACCCTCCAACTCCCAAAGCAGGTGAGGGAGGCAACAGACACTGTCTCCACGTATGAATATCTGTCATCATGTCTCCAACCTTGCATCGGCCTCACGACTCAGCTTCCTACCACCATCACTAACCTCAAGCAATCGTGGCTCAATTGCATACAAATTGGCCAAAGATACTCACTATTCGACCCTTTCATAAATCCAATATTTACAGATTGATGATTATCCACAGAGTTCAGGGAGATGTCGACACCTGATCAAGATACATACACTTGGTCCCAGAACTCGTATGTAAATGGGATCCGTCTACTCAACTTTGATATCGTTCTAATAGTTTCTGGAGACCTCTCGGTTCATATGGAGAACCATCGTCAATACGGCGTTTTGGAAGTTACTCTGTATGAAGGCTCCGGTATCTTCATGGTAGATCAATATAGCGATATCTTCCGTAGACTAGAGCCCGAACCTTCTCATGAGGAAGAGGAAGCTCAGAAATGGGTGTTTCAGAGATCAACCTTCAATCATCAATCTTTACCGTATGCTCTGCTGCAACTTGAGCACTCGCAAGTGAATGTCGACGCAATTTCAGGAACCGCAAAGAGTTCTTTAGGGCAGGAAAGGAAACTTCATACGGGTTTAAAGTGGCCTAGGCTTGCTGAGCTCACGGTTTTCTTTACCTCAGGGGTCCAGCTTTCATGGGACACCAGGACTTTTTCCTCGGTGCTGTAAAATTGAAGCCTTGGGATAATGAGAGCCACTAATACAGTGAAATGAACATTACAGCGAGTCTGGATCAAGAAAGTTACGCTGTTGATCCAAAATGGCTGGATGTTCAGAATAGGGCTGGTAAAATCCTTATCGGAATTGATTTTAACGAGAGGAAACATCGAAGTGTGAGAGATTTCCATGCATCGAAAAGTTTCGACTATATGGAGAGAATCTGAGGTAGAATGGACTTCGCCGTGTCAAGGGTTAGAATGGAAGTGACCAGTAGCTCTCCTGCTCTTGGACAGGTCCAGATTATAGAATGGTATAATTCTGCCGCTCATGTGAATTGTACGGCTTTTTCTATTAAGATGAACCCTTTTATTATGCTTATTATACGTGTTTTCCAGAATTCGAGGGATTTGTTTCTCTGTTTACCATTTGTCAGTGGTGGACATCTATTTTACCATCTTTCAGAAGAAACATCGTTTCGATATCAACAGGTCAAACTTTTATTTCTCCGAGCTTCTTTGCGCATTCGATCATTAACATGACCACGGCATCATTTAAACTAGCATAAACCCCAGGAATATGCTCTTGGACACTCTAGTACACATTGTTATATGCGATTTTATTCTCCTAATACCAAAATCTACGACTACTCAAGAATCACGAATTTTGGAATATCCAGCACCTGAAGAACTGCATGGTGAAAAGATAGATCACGCAGGCTGTACGGAGATTGATAGACATTAGGAATCTTTCTCTACGAATTCCTGACAGGATTACCCCCTTTATACAATGAAGACACTAGAAAAGCACCGCAAAATACTTTTCGAACCACTCGAATTTCCAAGACCAAACTTCACTCCTCCAGTAGCCCAAGACATACCGAAGAAGCTTCTTAATCGCAACCCCTCCAATTCTCAAGACCAAGTGTATTTCCGAAATAAAACCCCATCCCTTCTCCCATGGAATAGATTCACACAAAGTAACCTTCCACGAGAATATAATCCCATTTATGGCCGAGTTATATCAAAGAATTCTCTAGAGAAGATGCACAACACTTCACTTCTTGGAGAACAACCGGCTTCAAAAAGCTCAACACAAATAATGACGAAGCAACTAAATTATCCAACTGTCCAGGTAGAGTAGATACTTCATCACACATCACACACTCAAATAAGCTCAGAGCAAAGTGAGGGATAGAAATTGATATGCCAAAATATATCCAGAGCTTCTACCTCCGTAACCAGTCAGGTTACATAGGAGCCATTCAATCAAAAAATCTTCGAATCCTGAAACCTGCAACGACTCTGTTATCATATCTTCACAGTCCCCAGAAAATGCGATTCAGTTCAGTTCAATTCAATTCTCTCCCAATACGAAACTTGCCTAATTAATCAAACTCAAATACAGGATGCACTCGAGATAGCTTTATAAAAGGGTTATAATTACATCCGCAATTCTGTAACTTTTAATAGAAGATAGTATAGATTTAAACATTAATTATATTTTCCACCGATGATTTTTGGTGTAGAAAGGTGTTCGGAATTAGGGGTGGTCGGAAGGTAGGGTACTCGACTTAGTATAATATTTAATACTATTGATGATCTTAGTAAATAGAAGAAGAAAAAAGGTAATTGATATAATAAAGTATAGAAGTAACTCTACGGCCATTTATAAAATAATATAAAATAATGAAGCCATTGATTCCCTTCCGCCGCTCATCTCAATCATAATAACCACCAGTCAATCTTAACATCAAAACATGTGTACCATTCATCGTCACCATCATCATAATATCTCATAACCCTTCCCATCCTTCCCACACCCTCTCAGCCCTCCTCAACTCTTCCTTAATCCTCCCTCAACCCTCTCCCCTAAGCCAAAGCACCCATCGGATCCCAAAGCCTCAAAACCTTCGCTTCCAAACCCAACACATCCCTCACCTCCTTACTCACAAACCTCGGTTCCACCACCGCCTGATAAACAAACTGATCCATCCACTTATCACTCATAACAAACCAACCATGATCACCGGCCCCCTCACCCCAACTATTCTGCACCCTCCACCTCACACTCTTCCCCTGCTCATCAAGATGCACAGCCGTCAAAACCATCGCATGCGTCATTGCGCTTTCACCCGTCATAAGACGTTGTGCTTTCGTCATGCCGAGTTTAACATTAAATCCCAATTCGTAATCGATGAGATTAACATCCATGATTCCTTTTTGGGAATTACTATATTTTCCCACGTCGGAACCGAAGAAGATTGGAAGACCGGCTTTGAGCATGGAGATGCAGGCGTTTTTCATGGTGGGCATGTCAACATTGACGTAGGTGATGGGACGACCACCTACGATGTTACCGAGTCGATCGACGGTGAGGAGAGTATTGTATTCATTTCTTGGATCGTTGACTAGAGAAAACATATCATGGACGGTGGAATTGGTGATTCGAATTGACTTTGGGGAATTTAATTCTTTGGCGAATTCGATAGGTGTGGTTTTTAATTCTTGAGATTTACCATCTTTATCTAGATATTGCCATGTAAAAGCAGTATCAGATGGAGGGGGTGGACCAAGAGCAAGAGTAAGAATGAGATGAATTTGGCGAACCATATTCTCCTTCATATTGTTCAAGGTATTTGGAGACTTAGAAGCAGCAGCAGCTCTTAATTTGAGAGCATCTTCTCGAAGTTTGGTTGTGATGATACTGTCAATCACAGAGGATGATTGAGCATTGAAGCTATCTGGATAGAGAACTTGTGGTACGAGCCCATATTTATGAACAAGATTGTAAACCCTATGGAAAATTATTAGAATCTTGGTTAGATCATATCAAATAATGAAGAAACATACATATCCCATTGACCACCATCACTAACCGGACTTTCCATCAATCTTTGCACCAATCTTCCATCTAAATCCTCTCCAACTGTATCAAGAATCTGTTCTAAAAACCAATTTGCCTTTTCTAATTTATCCCAGAAGAATAGATATGCTTGGGATAATTCAAATTCTTTAAGATTATGTCGTTTCATGATTGCAACACGAAAAACATTGGTAGAAGCAAATAACCAACATCTTCCAGATTGTCTTTGATTTGTAATTGGTGCTCCTTCAAATGGAATTTTAATTGAAAAAATTTGTTGATCTTGATTGATTGTTGAGCGGGATGTTAGAACAGTTCGTGGGTCAGCAGAGCTGAGAGCACTGAGGGCAAGTCTGTTGAATTGTCAGTATATTGAACTTGAAGTATGTAGAACAGCAAATCTCTTCCTATTTCTCTCCCCTTCCCTTTTACGCTCCCTCTCCCTCCCATCTCTCCCTTCCTCTTCCCCTCCGCCGGAACCTAAATATCACACCCAAAAAGAAATCAAAACCCACCTATTCTTCGGATCACTCAAAAGTTCCTCTTCCCATTTTTCCACCCTTGCCGCACTCAACGGAGTCCACTGAGCTCGTGAAGACCGAGCTTGCGAGGTCTGAGTCTGATCCTGCAAACCACCCTTCTCATCCACACAAACATAATCCTCTCTATCCACCATTTCCAAATTTTTAATCTTCTCAAGGAGTATACGTTGAGCTTCTGATGGGGAGGTAGGAGAGGTGGAAGATTGGAGGATTGAGTTTGTTGAGCCCATTTTTCGGGGATTGTTTTTTGGATTGTTTTTGTTTTTGAAGGGAGGGGTTTGAAGGGAGGGGTTTGAAGGGAGGGGTTTGAAGGGAGGGGTTTGAAGGGAGGGGTTTGAAGGGAGGGGCTTGTGAGGGTGAGGTTTATGGTGAGGTGAGGTATAAAGTGTAAAGTGTAAGTTATGAGCTACAATTTATGAGCACCAAGGAAGGTGAGGTGATATGTCGTGATCGAAGACAAAACAAGAACGATCGATCGATATCCAGAAGTTTAAAGCACCACCAACAAAAAGCGCATCTAAAAGTATCAATCAATCAACAATGATAGATACCAAGTAAGTAAGAAAGAGCACAGCAAAATAGAAAAGAAAGAAAGGATCAATCAATCAATCTAATAAGTAAGTAGCTAGCTAGCTGTAACAATACCTATCCATCCATCCATCTATTTACCCAACCCAGTCATCACCTTATCTATCTATCCACGATTCGATCCCACACAAAATAGCGGGGAAATAGAGTTCGAACTTATCACGTACAGTATATCAATCATATTATCATGTGCATAATTGGATAATTGCACATCTATCTATCCATCTATGTATTTGGTACGAACCATCCATCAAGGTACATACCGACCGGAAGGAAGTGTTCAGGTGAGTGAAGTCTGTCTTGTCTTGTCTGCCTTGTCTTAGGTTAGGGATCATCAGATTCCATATCTGTCTGTCTAATCATTAATGTAACCCCCACCCTCCGATTTTGATTTAATTTTCATGACACGTTTAATTGATCAATGGATATGTTTCTCTAGCTCGTGACCGAGCTGGATTATGTGCATTCCTGATCATGGCTGAAGAATGTAGATTCGGCAATTTACTCAAATGGTATCACCAGTCACCAGTCACACATGGGAATTCAATCAAAAACAAATCAAAGTAAAAGACAAGCAGCGTGTTTTCATTCTGGGTCTTCTCCTATTTACACAATTACAAAGTAGAAAAAGACCGCAGCATCAAGGACCCTCTCAACCATCTTGCTAATACCACCAAAGTAGTATCAACATGAACAGAATCAAAGGACTACTTGAATACGTCGTTAAAACTAAATAATCAGAAAGACCAGATAAAACCCGATCGTCCAAATATCATCCCTCATTAATCAATCTGAATCCATATCTACCGCCATCATACGTTTCAAATTTTCCCTCCGAAAATGCACAAAGAAATCATGATGAAAAAAGAAAAGAGACTCCACCCTGGAAGGCCACTGGATATTTGCCGGTAGGACGCCATGGTATGACTAGTACAGGAAATCTATAGACGGGATCCGTGGACGGTCTTCATGTCAACGGCGATCTCACGACCTCCATCGGCAACGACCATGATGCGGATGCTACCACGTCCACCTTCGAAAGCCTCCTTGAGACGGGTCCAGAGGTTGGATTGGTCCAAAACGGGAATGGCCTGCTTGACATCTCCGGTCTCGGTCATGGCAACAACTGATAGAATGTTAGGGTAAGATACTTTAGTAAGAGATGGAGAACTTACCACTGTGGTCTTGGAGATCGAGAACACGGTATTGCTTGAAGACTGGTCCCAACATGGTTTGGACAACGACGCTTGGGCTTGGGTTGGCGATGAAAGATGACTCTTCATTCAATTGCCTGGTGAAGAGATCAACACCCAAGTAACGGTGTTGGCCAGTGGCAGCGGAGGTGGTGATACGGATAACCTGGCAAGGACGTCCTTGGAGCATCAAGAGGTCACCCATGCGGATGTGGTGGCAAGGGATGGTAACGGTGTTGGCAGGTTGCTTTGGAGCAGCAACGGCTGGGGCTCCGGCTAAATCGAGAGAGTCAATTGGGTCCTGGTAAATATCCTTCCCGTTCCCGTGTCCATGGAAATATTCCCCACGCAAGGAGTGGTAATTCCCTGATTATTTTTCTTAGGGTACATGAGGGGGTTAGAGAGAAAAAACAAACAAAGATGGCTTACCTTCTTCATCGTAGTAACCCATTTCGATATTTACTGGTTTGAAACTGGTGGTAGATTTAGGTGCTGGTGGAGTGTACTTGACGAGTTGAGTCTCTCGAACTTCTTCGGTGAAGGTAGAACGAGCTGGTGTGTGAGGTTGTTTGACGTGAACTTCCTCGAAGTGTTCTTCGTGGAAGGATGACTTGGGTTTATGAGAGTGAGTAGATCTAGGAGCTGGGACGATGGTAGTCTCGGTGATGCGGGTCTCCTCGATATATCTGGGTTCAGAAGCACGAGATTTGGGAGGGTCGACGATGACAGTGTCTTCTTTGTGGCTTGGTGAAGTTCGAGAACGGTATTGACGTTCAACGAAATCGATGTTGGTCTCGGTAGGACTCTTTAAAGGAACAGAGTATTGAGATTCAACTTCGGAAGGTTCGTAACGAGATTGACGTGTACGTTCTAATTGGAAGTCTGCCTCGGAAGATGGACGACGGTGGTGATGGTGATGATGATGATGTTCAGAACGGGGGGGTTCAATATTAGCTTCGGTGTGCTTGTGGTGATGATCACTTTCTCTTTCGAAGGAAGCTTCGAAGTGTCGGTGATGGTGTGGGGTGTTAAGATCGAAGGAAGCAGAGTGGTGTTTGTGTTTGTGTTCTGGTCTAAAAGAAGGTAAAGAAAACCAAAGGTCAGTTAATGAAGAAAATTAAACGGTGAGCGTTACTGTGTCAACACTAAAAGAAAAAAGAGCCCATGTATTTTGGGGTAAGGGGGGGGCTGGGACTAAACCGAAGATCGTTGGACTGTGCGTCGTAATAAAAAACAAGAAAGCTGGCAAATTTGTCTCAGAAGGACCCAGTTAATTGTTAATTGGGGGGACTGGGACCTTCCGATATGGCCAGATCTAAAAATGTTGTATAACTGAGAGAAATAGGAAATGGAAGTGGAAAAGGGAATGGTGCAGGAATTGTGAAAAAGAGGTGAAGGGGTGGTGAAAATGTAGGTGTAGACATTTTTGTGGGTGTTGCTTTTTTGGGGGGGATTCTTTTTTTTTTCTTTTTTTTTTTTCTTTTTGGTAAGTCGATTGGGAAAAAGTGTACTGTGTATACAGTATTCTTTTTGATTTCTTGATAGTGGATTTTGAGGGGAAAAATTGGTGAATTGACTGAATGGTAAAAGAAAATGCATTTTTACTACTAACCTGCGTTCTTCACGAATGTAAACTTCTTCTTCTTCTACTAGTTCCTGTTCTCGTTCGTGTCGGCTCGGACGGTACTCAGAACGTCGCTCTTCTTCACGGATGATACGAACTTCTTCTTCTACGTACTCCTCTTGGTGGTGTTCGTGATGTTGGTGTTCGTGGTGTTGGTGTTCGTGGTGTTGGTGTTGATGTTGATGGTGATGGTGCTCTTGGTGTTCAGGAGGGGGTGGATGAGGAAGGGTGTGTTGTTGTTGATGTTGTTCTTCTTCAAGTTCAAGTTGATGGTGTTGATGTTGATGTTGAGAATAAACAGATTGAGCGTCCTCTTCTCGACCTTCCCGTCCGACGCGCTCGTGATGATGATGATGATGAGGTAAAGTTATTTCACCTTCGACGTGAGTCTCCGTGATATGAGTGGGTTGGCCAGCGGCGTCGCTTCTATACGACGACGGGAAGATGCTGAAGGGGATCGGGATTCTAGCGTCAAAGTCCAGGGTGGCGACTTATTAATGCGAGAACACTTCTCGAATACCTTTCAGCGTACCGAAAGGATATTACAAGAAGGGTCTCTACTGCCTGAGGTATAAGGAAGAGGGAAGAAAACGTTTATTGATTTAACGTTTCTTTACTCGACTTTCAATTTTCAAAAAATTTATGAGGCCGTGAAAGTGAACAAAAAGTAGTAAGAGTATATTTTAATTGCGATGTGCAAAAAAGTAGTGCAGGTAGGTGTGAAAGGTGTGTGTACAAAGTGATGATTGGGGAATTTGGGGTAATTGGGATTGCGATTGCGATTGCGATTGCGATTTTGAGGTTGTATTTGTGTAGATGTGGGGTGGAGGTGGGAAAGGATGGAAGAAAGTTTCGAAATTCAGAGATTGATAGAAGGGTGGTGGTGGTGGGTGAAGATTTTTTAGAAAATCAAGGTGGTTGGATATTCAATCTGTGTATCGATTCCCGCAGGGTAATTCAATTTTAAATTATACCGTATTTTTTTGAATTTTTTGGGATTTTGAATTATTTATTATTTGTTTGTTTACATTCAATTTTTTTCTTTTTCTTTTTTTGTTTGGCTGGTGTTGTTTATTACTAACTATATTGAGTAATTACCTGCTGATTCAGATAGTTACATCAAAGTGAAGCCAAGTTACAATGCAGAAATTGAAAATGTAGGGGAGAGGGTTGTTTTATGGTGGGATGAATGAACAGATGAATAGATGGGTGCGTGGGTGGGTGAGAGTGGAGGATGGATGGATGAATGAAGGATTGAAGAGTGATAAAAGTGACTTTTCATATGGTGAGACGGAAATAAAGATTTATGAGATTTGTCACGCTCGTCTCATTTTTTATAGAGGTACCAGCAATTTCATTTTCTCTATTGATATAAATAAATGATAGATAAATGGACGATAAATGATGAATCAGGAAACTGATTGAAGTTTGGTACACTCCAATTTCTTTTTGCATATTTTAGACACCTTCTCTTTATGGTATGTGTCGTAAGGGCCGTACCAGGTACCTCAGCTACCCCAGATAGTCTAAACATCTAATACCAGCAGAACACCGAGTTGGATCCATTCGTGATAAAAGTCGATCAGGTACATTTTGAGGTTTGAACTATACCGACAATGGTTTTACCCAGGTTCTTCACTTGTTTACTGTTCAGTGTTCAGTGTTCAGTGTTCCATGTTCCATGCTCACTGTCCAATGTTCACTGTTCCCCAAATACATATCATGTGTAAAGCATAACATCACCAACCACGCAATCCATTCATGTATGTTTGTGGCGTCAACAAGAACTTTCCGCTGTAATCGGTCTCGTCTTGAAAGTCTTGACTTTTTCTTGTCCTTCCATATCGACCTCTCCCCACTACTCTGGACTCCACTTTCCCTACTGAATATGGTATGGAGCATCAGTGGATCTTCGTGTTCATGTTCTCGGCCCCCAGCCATCTACGATGTAGGGTACTCCGTACGTACTGAGCACACTGTGTGTTTCCGATAGAAGGAATCCTCCGGTTGGACATCTTGCTCAACTTTGTGCAAATCAAAACAACCACAACCACCAAAAAAGGAATCTAGGTAGCCTCACCATTTGGCCGTGTTCCTCGGACCATGTCCAATGTGGATAAGTCAGAGTTTCAATAACTTCCTTCAAATCATGGTTAAGAATTTAAGTGGTCTGTTATGAAATCGAATCCAATTTCCCTTGAGCTTCAGCTCCTCACAAATGGTAACATCCTTGACATGACTCGTGTCGTGGAATTCGTTCATTGGATCGTGGGATGAAATGAAGTGTAAGCTCAACGTGGGCTTGCCTGCTGTTGTAGCTCCCTCTACGAGTTCCACGGTCTACCCGAGCTTCTAAAGTTCTCACATGCGTGAAAGAACACCAACAATTCGAATCAGATTTCGGTACGATGCAGAAGGAAGAAGGAACATGAGTCTAGAGCTTCATAATCATAAATTAATGAATTAATTAATCGATTAATCTATTGGACCTGGGTAAAGTTTCAATCATTCATATGAAGCTGCATATGAAGCTGTCACACTTGTAAGCATTTATTAGATAATATTGATAACATCTCACCTCATGAGAATCGATAGTCCCTACCTAGATACAAGATAAGTAGGCACAGATGCTGATTGATTTGATACGAATCGGTTGATAAGGAAAAAGACGCAATTTGGGTGATCTAAGAGCTTTACTTACCTTGCCATTAATTTACACCTCGGTTCTCCTCTTAAAGTGTCACACCTCACACTCTGACACTCACAACTTCACTCCGTCCAAGCTTCAAATTAGTAAGGGGTTCGTTTTACGTTGCTATCAAAGTTATCGAGCTATCTCCTTAGCTCATCATGGTAAACCCTGTTAGAGTTCAGGTACCTTGTTCGAGCTCATTTTAAATTTCTGTCCTTTCTGACACAGCGCCCGCTTCCGACTCCCGTCCGAGACTAGTTTATCCGTTAGCGTCAAAGCTACCCTACTCCGCAAATTCTTGGCACCATATTCCGATCCGACCTTCTGAATTTTTCTGATCCAACCGAAGTTTCTCATGTGGCAGTGGACACTGTGTGGGTGGGCGGAACAATAATCGAATCAATTAATCATCTTACTTTTTCTTTCTTTTCTTTTCTTTTTTTCTATTGACCGACCGAGCGTAACTCTCCAGTCATCTTCCTTTTCCAAAGTCTTCGTCAGTGTTCACTGTATCATTTGACAATGGACACGTACAAAAACTTCAAGCGGTGGCAGGAAAGTCTCCATAAACTTAAAGTACTACTACGGTAATGGCAGGTCGGTGCTGCCGATGCGATACAAGGTCTACATTACATTAACATCATGATCACGGATCAATTGCTCTTTTTCCTACCTCGACATTTCTTTTGCGTTTCATTTCATTTTCAACCACTCTGCAGTGTGCACTGTACTGTAACTGTTACTGTAACTATTCGAGCATAGCCACCACAACCCCAACCCCGCCCTTTTCAAACTCTGGTTCACTAAAGAAGTCTGAACGTGCAATCAATACAAGCTGGGACCATCCTCATACCATAGCTTCATCTGCACGTACTCGTTATTGCTATCCACAGCCATCCTATTTTACTCACCGTGTTAACATCCGTCAGCTTTCGTGGCACAAAATTGGCACGGCCACAACAATATACCCAGCACTCGGTACCGCCGTTTGTTGACGTGCCAGCTTGAGAAGCGAGCCGCAAGGTCTGCACGATGTCGGGCGATACCCGAGGGTTCCATAAAACACGTCGTCGTACCTTGCTCGGTGTGGTGAGGTGGAGTAGATCCATTCTTCAAGAGACTCCATCAGTGATGCAGGCACTGTCTTTGCTGTGAAAACAACTCAGAGAGCTAAAGCGTAGAACTTAAGCCGAGGCATGTTGACATCACCCAGATGAATCATTGTTTACTTTGCTATCAGTCATATTGGACTTACAAATTTCTGCGTGTTGACCTTTTGCTTTGACTAATGTGCCAGCTATCACTGCAGCCAGCATGGTATTGAAACCGCCTTTGTAGATTCTTGTCGAGTTGATCAAGATCTTTCTTTACTAGTCATAGGAAGAAAGTTTACATGAATAGTACATGCGGCCAGCAGACCTAGAGAAAAGGGGGAGAACATGTCAGTATGTCTTGCACGATTGACATTGAGTACTTAAATCCATCCGCTATTACATTTCAGGAGTTGAGGCAATAGCACATGGCCTTTTCATCGCCGTGGAATTCGACTCTTTCGGCATGGATATCAATTTTTTACAATTGATATTGGAAATTTCAATATTTCCATGAGAAGTCCGCTGGTCTTGTCTCATAGGGGAGTCGGTATACAATTCTGATCTCCTAAAGCTGATGGTCCAACAGCTCTTGAGGACTTTTATTTTGGACTTGGACATTGGGCCCTTGGGGTACATTGACTTGTTGTCAAATGGTATACGGAATATCAACGTCTTTTTCTACTTAAAATTTGACGTGGTCTCCTCTCCGCTTCCTAACAGTCAAAACTACTAGAAATGTCTATCGTTCATATTTTTCTACTTCTCATCCAACTTTGAAGTCAGGGGATGTACCGGGTTACTTTGGTATCTCGCAATATTTTTGAGATTTATATTTCTTTCCCTGGCTAGGTAAATTATCATCTGGAGACATCTTCCTCATATGAGGATCTGCATGCAGGGAAAAGCGCACACAATTCTGTACTTTCGTGTATCAGAGGTTAGCACTCGACTCGTTTAATTCTGGTAGGCTAACTTGAATTCCTGTTCTATATCTAGTTTATTGAGAACATCCTTCAATCTTGCTCAATTTATTGGGGGAAGTCATCATGTGTGCATACGATATGTAGGTAACGCAACTACCTTCTTCGTCAGCCTGGGAATATACTCTGGTGAATTAGTTCATTAGACTTTTCATGATCGATTGCTTGGTTATCTGTTTCCAGCGTACGATGATTTCGGTACATGTCCAAGGTTATTTATCTGGTTATGATCATGTGAATAGTCGATACGGTATTTAACAAAGTCGATTTATTACCAAATCTCAACTGCTACATTCGAAGGAAGCATCTATAGCTAATTGCTGTAGAATATGTCCTATTAGCAATTGGTATAAGTATAGATTGAGAGGAAAGATCTCAATCTCTGCTTGGCTATTATCAGTTGCCATAAGCATAGATCAATGGAAAGGTCTTAATCTCTACTCGTCTATACAAAAAGCTTCGATTTGCAAGACAATCTTTTGCTCCCAGCTAAAGTGGCTCTTACAAGATGTAATTAGCGAAATAGTAAAGCTTGATTGCTTTCGAGGAAGCGGAGATTATAGTTGTGATTAAAACAAATATTTAATTATATACAAAAGTTCTAGAGGGAAGAGATGGGGGTTTCAACAATTACTTGTCGGTATTGATATATTTATATATATATATAGATTACTGTTGAAATACTGGCTCTTATGGTGTTAGAAAGTAGGGGGAGCTAGCCCCGATTAATACTAGTAGACTTCTTTTATTGTAATTAGTTCTCTCTTTAGTCCATACGATTACCTTGAATATCCTTTTATTCTAGGTCTTATGCTTCCCCTCATTCCTGTAAGAGGTTATTACTTTTAACAGATTATGAGCTCGGGTTTGTAATGGGTCTACAGTTAAAATGAAAGGAGATAATCAAGAGTTTATACAAGTAGATTGAGTGGAAAAGTCTCAATCTCTACTTGGCTAAATAAAAAGTTTCGATTTGCAAGATAATTAACCATTTATTTCCAGCTAAACTGGCTCTTACAAGATGTAATTAGCGAAGGAGTAAAGCTCCGAGTTGAATTGATTTCAATGGAGCGGAGATATAGGTTTAATCATATAGAATAATAATCTATATACAAAGGATCTAGAAAAAATAAATAAAAGTTTTTACAGTTATTTATTAATATTAATTATCTATTCCGATCTATTTTATTCTATAATATTATATCAAATTTTTTTTTGTTTTTTTATATCAATTTAATATTTAATTATATATAATACTGAAATACTTATATTAATAAAATACTAATTTTTAATCAAGGGTATTGTTACGAGGGTTGCCGTCTAGATCACGTGGAAGTGCTCTAGGCTCTCGAGGTGGTTTATAACTAGGCGTCAAGCAGGGACTTTAAGTAATGACAATAATATGATGCAATTCGTAACTAATAGTATGGTATACTAAATGATTGATCTTGAGCACGGAGCTCTATACAAAGGAAATCCATCTTGATTATATAGACCTTCATGCCTATGGCTAGTTAAGAATCGTCGTTCCTGGTTGTTCCATCACGTGTTACAAGGTCATGTGACGTACTAGTCGTAGCTGACATAACAAATAATCTTTGATTAATTATTAGTATTTGATTATTATAAATCCTAATATATAAATTTAAAATTATAAAATATAAAATTATAAATTTTAATAAAATCAATTTTAAAAAATCCAAAAAATCTAAATTTTAAATTTTAAATTATAATTATATTATAAAATGTTAAAAGGAATAGAAGTTACCGGTACTAATCACGTGTCGTGATTAGTAATACGGTTACCTAAACAGGCTAGATTAGACGAACCTGTTACGGGAGCTGCCTCTAGGGTCACGTGGAAGTGTCTAGAGATCTCTCGAGGTGGTTTAGACTAGACTTCAAATAGGAATTCGATAAGGTTGATAACTGGTTGCAATTCTCGTAACTATAGTATAAAACTAATGATTGTTCTTGAGCACGAAGCTCTACATTGTAATGAAATCCCATTCCCTTATATAGATCTTCGTTCTCATTGGAATCAGTATGGCTCAGTGCTGATCTGACTGATTCCTTATGGCTCAGTGCCTACTTCGCTGAGCCAGACTGATCCATCCACGTGACTTGATGCCCAAGTCCCGTGACTATGTTGCGTCGCTCGTAACAGAACCATAGACAGGCATATTGATCCCCTCCGAGAGCAGTAAGAGAGGATCAAGATGATCTACACGCGTAGTAATATAGTCAATATAGAGGCCACTTCCACCCAATCTTTGAATATAAAATCTATAATTCAAATTTGATAAAATTCTATTAATTAATAGAAAAAGAATTATTAATAATTAAAAATAATAATTTTTGATATAAAAAATATCCGGAATCAAAGATGATTGAAAAATAAAATACTAGACTTATATTATATACTATATATTTCTAAATAAAACAACAAGATAACATATATACATCTATTTATTTATATAAATAGACGTATATATTCCTATCTCTGATCTCCAGTCTTCAATCTCCAAGTCTTTTCCATCCATTCATATTCCCAACCCCAGCCCCATTCCCATCCCAATGGTATCTATTCCGCCCTCCTAGCCTCCCAGCTTAACCCTGATCCCAATCCTGACCCAATAACTAAATACTAATACACAAATACAATAGATAACAAATAACAAAGTAGAAGAAGTAGAATAAGAAGAAGAAAAAACCATAGTGCATGCAAGTACAATTAATTCCTCATTTCATCCATCCATCCATCCATCCATCCATCCATCACCCATCACCTCCATCACCAAATCCTCAAATTACGAATTACCATTACCACCACCATTACCACCACCAACTAAATCTAATCATCCAACCTAAACATCTTCCTCAAAGCATGAAACTTTTTCTTCTTCCTCTGTCCAGCATGAGCCATTATATCCACATCACTCAATCCCGTAGCCGTGAATCTGCGATTCCCAACATCTGGTCTCGCATCCAAAATAACCTCTTTATTTTCCCCACCTACAATTCCACCTCCCGTATCCGCAGAATAAGGTCTTCCTCCTTCTTCAAATGGTGCTTTTAGGCCTATCTCATCCTTTTCATCGGGGAGAGGCCATGAACCACCATTTTGTTTTGGATTCTTCTTTAATAATTTGGGTGATAATGGATTTCCTAACGAGTCTTGTCGTTTGATTGCTTCAAGATCCGATCTACTACGTTCAAGTGGTGTATCTCTTCTCGCAGGACTTTCTCCATTATATTTTCTCACCTTACTATTGGAATCTGGCTTTTTGCGAAAAATAGATAATATACTTCCTCGTTTAGCATGAGTTGGTGCCCCAGGAGAAGTCGCAATTGTACCTTGACCATTAACAACTTTAAGCATTTCGCGACCAGAACCAGAACGTTGGAGATCCCCAGAATCTTGAGCTTTATTTCGAGATGATGGTCTAATACCGTTTTGTTGAGACTTTTTAATGCTCTTGGCTGTCGGTGGTCTACTCTCATCATCACTATCTGGAAGATCGGAAGAATCCCCATCTTGATAACCTGCAGGTCGAGGTATACTTCGGAGAGGTGTACCCTTTGATGATATAGGTCTAGCCACTATAGGTGTCGGTTCATCGTCATCACTCGAGTCAACAAAACGACTTCTAAATCCAGGACGAGGTTCATCTTCATCACTGGAATCAGCGAATCTGCTTGCTCTTGGAGTTGATTTTGACTTCTGTCCTGGTTTAGCTGATGAACTTCTGCCGAAACCTGGAATTTGAATAGGAGATTTTGCCCGAGAAGTAGACTCATTAGAATTTCTCAGGGAACTCCGCATCGTCCCACGCATGGTGACTGAAGGAGGTCCACCAGGTGATGCTGACCGAAGACTAAATCGACTTGAACTTAAAGGAGATTGTTGACGACCATTATTTGATGTTTCACTACCACGACGCATGGATCGCCTCATATTAATTCCTTCTGTTGCGGGTCTAGCACGTTTGAAACTGGTATCACTATCACCTGATGATTTACGTCGAAGAGGAGTTGGTGCGACCGTTGGAATATGCCTTTGAGAAACAGGTGAAGCAGCAGTAGCAGCAGCACCTTGAACAAGTCGTAGATGTTCATTCCCAGCTTGAGAACCTGATCGAATTTCACCAACCGGAAGGGATGAAGGCCTTTGCTTCTTCTGAAGTGTTCCATTTTGTGTCGCTCCTTTCGTTGAACCAGGTCCTCTCATCGATTTTCTCATTTGAACATCTGATTCTGCCTGACGAGGTTCCGAGCGCAAAGATGCCCGCATAGTTGTTTGAACGTGGCCATTAGGGCCTGCCTTTGACCCTGGCTGAACCATGTAACTCCTTTCAAAATTGCCTTGCCTTTGAACTACTGGGATAGGCGATTCAATCGTTACTGATTTCTTCGCCTTTTTCACCTTTGGAGCTGGCCTTTCTTCCTCTTCAGTGTCTCCTTCTGCATCTGCATCTCTTTGTGCCTCTAATTCCAATTGCTTCTTTCTGTCCACTGACAAATTCGTCCAGTATTGCTGAGCTTTTTCCCATCCTTCTTCTGGGTCAGGTTCACTACTTTTCCTTTGTAATTGACTTGACATATACGCTCTTTCTTTCGTCGATCTTGCCGTTGGACTATCCGGTATAGAAGCGTTAGAAGCGTCAGATGCTAGGACGGCCGGCTTCATCACAGGACTTTCTACCACAGCATCCAAGGACATAAAACCACCATCATTTGTTTCATCAAATTCTTCGGCAGCATCACTATAAATGCTTTCATTCTCAGAACCCTCTTCCGACTCTTCAAAAATTGGTGCAGGATGAATTGCAGAATTTTGTCGTGTAGTATCATCGAATTCCGAAATATTAGAGCCATCAATCTTTGATTCCGTAACCATAGCCGAGCCAACCGGACCGTTCTCATCAGCATTGCGAAAACCCTCATCTTTAATCTGCTCCTCAGAAGTTGAACTAGAGCCGTTTGAATTCGGGAAACCGCCAGGTATATCCAACCATTCTCTGGACTTCGCAATTTCAGGATTCGGACTAGGAATTTGAACGGAAATTTCCGGAATATTTTCATACATGTCGTGATCATAAAATTGGTCCTTCGTTGGACTTGCCAAGTCTCGGTATGTGTCAACATCTCCGTCTTCAGGTCCAACTTTGACACTATTGCTTCTAGCAATGCCAATGGTGTTTGTATCCATGCTATAGGTGCTGCTAGCATCTGAAAGCGGCCCAGTTCCTTCCATAGGTGTTACATCAGGTGGTAGAGGCTCACGAGATTTCGAGATATTCGCTGCATTTTTTGAAGTCGCATCTTGAGCGATTATTGCACCTGCTACATGATCATTCGATTGTCCCACAGCGAATTCTGACATGTCTCCCTTTTGAGATGTAAACCGTGGCGATGCAGGAGCTTTGACGGGGGCAACGGTGTCCACTGGCTTTGGTGGTCTGACTAAAGGTCTTTCCTCTGTCTCTCGAGGATTTTTCCTTTCCCTGACGCTTCCAAATGATGGGAGAGCCGGTCTTGGTTTCATTACTTCATCATCTTCATCATCCGTAGCGGGCATATCCTTCTTTTTCCCACGACCAAGGCTAAACCAACCACGTTTCGTTTGTGGACTAGCAGCAACAGGCGAATCAGAAGATATCGTTGTTGATTGACCTAGAACCATGTTACCACCGTCATCAAAGCTTACTCTGTTTCCTTTCTTTCTTGGTTGGTCTTCATCATTGGACGCTTCACTAGCTCGAAGGGATGCTCCATCAGAAGGTGATGGCCCTCTTGGTTCAATCGAGGACACAGAAGAATGTTTTAAAGCAGATTTTCGAGGAGACACAGATCGTGCAGGTGGTTGATGTCTAACCGTCAAGGTTTCCGGGGTTGCTACAAAATGCGGAGTTCTCGCAGGACTCACAGATTGCACGCGGCCACCACGAGGAGATTCTCCATTTACTATAGGGGCGGGTAGAGAAGCTACTGGGGGTTGACTTGCAGATCTGGTACGTTGTAGTTCTTCTGAATTTGCTGGTGCTTGTATTCGACCATGGCTCCTGCCAGCAGCGGACCTAGGTATCGGCGATGGGGAAATAGTTCTTGGAGGTTCATTCCAATCAGCTGAAAGGCCTCCTTGTCCACGGCGCAATGGAGAATCATCCTCTTCTTCCTCCCTTTCTCTGTCTTCACGAACAACCGATGGTTTTTTCACCAACGCGCCTGCTCGAGTTTTATAATCATATGTTTGAGATGGTGCATCACTCTCATCAGCGGATGAATTTGGTAGAATTGATGCTTGGTCACTATAAGAATCGTTGATAATAACCCTCTTCTTTTTCTTCTTCGGTGGAGCTGTCACTGGAGATGCTTGTTGGGTATATAATTCTGAAACACGTCTGGCCTCAGAGTCTTCCCAAGGACTTTCGACTTGTGCTGATGGGGATTTCGGTATAGTGGTAGTTTTTGATATGGGCTGTGATATTGATTGTGGAGTAGGTTGTGATGCTGATGGCTGAGTAGATTGTGGTATTGATTGTTGAGTAGGCTGTGATATCGATTGCTGTACAGCCGGTGTAGTTGATGCAATCGATGTCTTTTCCATTGCATCCACAGCCGTTCCTTTTATCCTCCCACCTACCGTCCCTGCCGCAAGATGTGTACCTTGCGCTGACAGAGTTTTCTTCTTCTTCTTCACAGGTGCATTAGCAATTCCATTAAGTCTTTGCTCGATGGCTAGAATATCTGCCAGCGGTAAGAAACGCCTTGTATTAGGATCGTATACTAAATTTTGGTTATTTGGCGAAACGATTCTAGGATTTACACTTGAGATTTGATGACATGTTAGCCGTCTTTGTCCTTCAGGAGACATTGGCCTGGTATTCGTAGGGTAAGAAAAATTGACGGACCCTCTACTCTCCCCATTCATCCCAGATACACTTGATACACTTGGGTTTCTTGGACCCATCCCTAGCGATGCTGTCGCCGATGGTCCTAGACTTGAACCACGCCCACCAGGTTTGGTTGGAGGTGGTGAAGCGATCCTCAATCCAGGTGCATCCATACTCGCAGATCTCCGTGACGATTTACCAACAGCCGTATTTATATTCTTTGGAATCGCAGGTACTGGCGGCGCATCATGCGCACTAGGAACCGGTGAAGATCTAGATGGTGATGGATCACGAAAAGTTCGTTCAGTCATCGAACCGGAACTTCCCCTTCGCACCAGGGCAGATCCTGGTGGACCACGTAGGGAACCACCAACAGAACTTCCAGCAGAAGAGGTTGAACCGTTTCTCCGAATTGTTCTCTTCGTCTGAATATCTGCCACTGAAGTAGGTGTCGTTGGTCTAGATCGTAATGCAGCGGCAGCTGCAGCGGATGACAAGGAAGTATTCGATGCTTGAGAGGATAGAAATGCCTGGGCCGCGGCGGTTGCGGCAGATGCGCTGACATTGGAATTAATTGGCTGTAAAAATTAAAACTTCTTAGCATTTGTTACAATTGTGGCTGCATGTCTTCTCAAAAGATCTCCGGACCAATGCGATCAAGCTGTCGCGCAACATTCACAACTTATGATTCCGTGGAACGTATGTTTGGATGGAATGCAAATAACGTACCGGGTTCGAACTCGTTCTTCTCTTTCTATTCCCAAACATATTGATCGTTGTAGGCGTAATCGCCTTTTAAAACCTCTGCCAACTATGGGCTAATGAGGATAATATGGCATTGAGAAAATAATGTAGAAAATGGAAACGAAGACTTTCTGATGGATTTCCCTTTTCTTGATGCAATCAATATGACGATCCTGTAACACCAGACAAATGCAAGATGCGTGATGTTGAGTGGTGGTGTAGGCGAGGAAATTCGGAATCACTGGGATGTTTTGTATCTCTCGTACGGTGTTTGGTTGAATTGATTTGTGGCTGATGATGCTTGTATGCAGGAAAACAGTGGATTATGGAACTTTTTTTGGCTTTTAATCGGGCGGCAGGTGGTAGATCAAAGATCGTTTATGGAGAATTTTGATGCTTGAAATGGATTATGGGTGGATACTGATGGATATGCACGGCGACAATGTGGGAGAGGGAGAGGGTGAAAGGATGGGATCAAAATCAGGGAGTATTTAATGGATTCTTGAGTTGTGGTGGACCTTCAAGAGAGATGATGTCTAAATAGAGTTGTGTACAATACGAATATTGTAATATACGGAGTACTCAGTAGGTACATATATATTGTGAAGACGGAAATGAAATATTCAAATGAATCCTTGTAATGAAAGGATACAGCAATGTGAATAAAAAGCAGGGAGGATTTGATGACTCTTTGAGATATAAGAATGAACTTTAGATAAAGTTGTAAGATTATTATAAAATTTGTATTTATTACATAGATACAGTAGGTAACATAATAGTATATTCGTGATAGGCCAGAAGGAAATAGTTCCAATGAAATTCATTCATTCCATTTTAAACAAAGTGACGCAAATGAAATTTTCATCTACAAGACAGAGAGAGCAGAGCGGAGGGGAGAAATTCAAAGATTTCTATGTTTATTATACTACCTGCCGGCACCAGTACATCCACTCATCACTTCCTAATCGTGGCAGCTGAAGAGCAACAGTCGGATATGAATGAATCCTCCTAATTACCAATTAAACAAGAGAGAGTTCAAACCGCATGCATCGATCTACCCAACATAACATTTTCAACCTCCACTTTGCACCAGCCGCTTTCTTTGAGCTTGTCCATGCAAGCTTAACATCCCAAGATCTATTTGGAATGCTCTAATACACTTTCCCGATGATTAGATAACTTGGGCGTTTGCATGATTCAAAGATCGAAGTTTATATACAATTCCCTTCCTTGTCTTTACCAGCAAATTTTGATGATATGCGTCCGTGAGTTGGGCTAGATTTGAGACGGCTTGAAGGGTCTTTTCCCAAGGTTTCTTCTAGATTTTATTAATGCGATACCAAGGCTATCATAGAAGAAAAGCTTTGGAAGAATGTTACACCAAAGACAACAGAGAGCGTTACTCCGTACTACCGGTATTCATTCATATAAACTTTAAAAATGACAATTCTAAATCCTCACATATCCTATCCTATCAAATATTTTAATTGAAACACCGGTTGCTTGATACATGATACTTGATACATGATGAATGGTATTAAAATATCCAATATCGTTGATCTCTCTTCGAAACAACCATCACGGACAGATATTCAAATATTCAGATATTCAGACATTCAGACATTCAGATATTCAGATATTCAGATAATCAAAGGATCAAAGGATCAACAAACATATCTCGGTCACTAAAAGGTCCGTTCTAGCCACACTTTGAAAGGACTAGACTCATTCGAACCCATCACTATCCCGAATAGTACACAACGCATGATGACGTAGTGAAATACCTAATCACATTGACAAATTTATTGGACTCATTTACAAGTGCTTCACAGCTTGAGCAATTTATCATCGAATACTTGACTAAAATGGATAACGAGAGGAATAATTATAAATATTTACTCGATACTGAGTATTAATTAATACTAATATCACATATTATCATAAATACATATTAGATATCATAAAAAATGTGAAAATCCCCATAGTGTAGAATTATCCAAACCGGTAAACCAACAAGCTCTGGCCAGAGCTTGGCGATTTGTATGCATTTGTTTGTACCGTTCGTAGATCCACCCATCTTTTTCTCCGCAATTAGTAACTTGGTATAATTATACTCGTACCCAGTACCAGTACATAATTTATATATGAACAACTGAGAAGAAAGACATATTAGATACAAATTTACAATACCAAAAGCTAGTGTCCTCTAATCATCATCACCCAACATCAACAATGAGCACACCCACACCCACACCCACAGCCCTTCCTCCCCTCCCCCTCCCCGCCAGCATAACATCAACCTACATCCCCACCCCCAACCTAACCTACCACACCCTCCACTCGGGCAACCCCTCGCACCCGCTCCTCCTCCTCCTCCACGGCTTCCCCGAACTCGCCTTCTCCTGGCGAAAAATCATGCCCCTCCTCGCCACCGAAGGTTATCACGTGGTAGCCTACGATCAACGCGGCTGCGGACGAACCACCGGATGGGATACACGACCATTCTCCTCTGTTGATTTAAGCTCTACGACTCTTGTACGACTTGTGCGTGATGCGGTGATTTTGGTTGATGCTTTGGGATATAAAGATGTGAAATGTGTAATTGGACATGATTTCGGGGCTGTGGTGGCGAGTTGGTGTGCTTTGATTAGACCGGATTTGTTTAAATCGTATATTTTTTCCCTTCTTTATTTTTCTGCTTCTTTTTCTTTTCCTTCGGTTTGGGAATGTTGGTGATGTGTTATATAGACTATCCTAACGGGAATATAGAGTTGTAATAATGTCCCACCCCTTCAAAGGAGCCCCTACCCTCCCAACCAGCTCCAACCCCACCCTCGCCTCCCCAACCGAAGACATCCACACCTCCCTAGCCAATCTCCCCTCCCCCCGCAAACACTACAAATGGTACTACTCGACCCCCACTGCCGCCCCCCAAATGGACCACCCAAAATCCGAACTCCTCCCCTTCCTCCGCGGCTACTTCTACCTCAAATCCGGCAACTGGCCCCTCAACACCCCACACTCTCTAACCTCCTGGAGCGCCCCCGAACTCCAAAAGCTGCCTCCTTATTACATCATGCCTCTTCATTTATCCATGCGCGAAGTTATCCATCAAACTATTCAAAATGACCACGCATCTGGAGCAGATGAATCCCCCATTCAAAACTCCCTAAACACCTGGCTAAACAACGAAGAACTAACCATCTACGCAGAAGAATACTCCCGCACCGGTTTCCAAGGAATGCTAAACTGGTATAGAGTCACAACTGATCCGGCCTGGATGGTAGATATGCAGGTTTTTGCGGGGAGGAAAATAGAAGTTCCGTTATTGTTTGTGAGTGGTGAGAGGGATTGGGGGATGTTTCAGGAACCGGGGGTTTTGGAGAGGATGGAGCAGGTTTGTTTGAAGTGGAGGGGGGTGCAGGTGCTGGAGGGGGCCGGACATTGGGTGCAGCAGGAAAGGGGGGAGGAGGTGGCGGGGATTGTGGGGAGGTTTTTGAGGGGGGTGAAGTGGGAGGGGGTGGCTTATTGATTTTGGGGTCGTGGGGGTGAGGATTGGGGGGTTTGTTGGTTGGAGATTGTGGTATTGTTTTGCTTGGTGTAGATTCTCAGTATTAGCGTACATTTCTAGGGGTAACATCGTTACTTTAAATCTTAGTGTTGTGGGACTTTATAGATCTTAGTATGTGATATATTATGTGCTATTCGGGCTATTTATAAAAGTATAACAATCTAAATCTAACCTACACTTTATCATTCCTACAGTAGTCTACACTCTCATCCAAAAATATCAAGCAAATCCTTTCTTTCCCCAGAATTACCTACTCAATGGGATACGAACCTAGTATGCGAACCTAGTATCCGCTCATTCTTCACTCTTGGTTTATTTTCATCTACATACTTTTTAACTCTTCTTCAGTACTATAAGAGCTATAATCACACAATACCTATATCGTCACACTAAATCTATTTTCCCATCTCACGAATGAAATATTTCCCCTTCTTATATTTTATATATATATATATATATATAAATTTCTCTATCAAGCCAGGGGAATCAGAATCGAGTGAAAAGAATCCCGGTTCACATTGTTGGTACGAGAAGGATACGGAAGACGTAGCACCCACGGATTGCGTAGGTCCTGTATGTCTAATTGTATTCTGTCTAAAGAGCTAGCTACATATTGAAAGTAGTAAGTCTTATATAGACTTACTGAAAGAGCTAGTCTCTTTCGCATTCGCTTAGGGCTTTATTACAGTAGCTATATTACAGTGGTAATTGAATTGAAGTCATTCACTTCGTTCACACACACATCTTCTTTCGATTACTTCAAAACAAAACATTGTTATAATCTTAGATAACATTTGGGTTTGTATAATCTTATCAATCTAATCTTTTATATAGAGGTTCAGAGGTTTATGATATTACGATATGAGGATAGAAAAGACCAGACTAGAAATCTTTAAAGTGTTAATAGGATATAACTAGAGCACCAGGAGGGTTTGGGTAATTAGGCGATAAAAGTGATATAAGCTTAATCACTAGGTAACTAAACATCTAATTATCTCACTCCAAGAAGAAACTTGAAAAAATATACATGAAATTCTGACGTTTTTCTCATTTACCTAATCACAGATATGAATTTTGGGAAAGAAATACTATTTCAAAAAGAATTTAATTTTATTTTTTTGGGGGGGTTTTCTCCCTTGTTAATGCAGTCGTATTATTAAGTAGCTCACCCTCTCCTGATGCGAGGAAGGATTTTGCTTTGCTTAAGAAGAGGGATAATAAGATAAGTATTCTAAAAGTTTAAGGCTACAAGTAAATATATCAATCACTCAATTAATCGCGAAATTCTTCCTTGTCCGTACGTTTAGAATCTGAGATTTGGGTGGGAAAGTGTCGGTTCTCAACCATGAGCTATCTAAAAAAAAAAAAAGAGAAGCTTGTTCTGAAATGAAGACTGATCAATTATCACTAATCATACTGGGTCCAGAGATTCATGTGCTCTAATTATTTGAATTAAATTTATAGGCTAGAAAGAAACATCGACTTTGGTATGGGGTAATTATTAAGATAATTTTGGGTTTGTTTTGATAACCGTACTGTCCTTTATTGCGAATTATATTGATATTGTTAAAAGAGCGTGCAAATGCGAGTATCTATTTCATTGTCATACTTCGATTTCTATCACCTACATAAGACTACATCCTAGCAGTTTGGTAGATCTCTCAGGAAGTGCGGAAAGTAGTTGTTTGGGGGCGATTCTTGTATTCTGTATTGGCATCACCTCTATTTGCTTTCTGCTACTTGATTTTTGTTCCAAAACAAATTTTGGAAGGCGATATTCTACTTGAATATATAATACCGGAAAGATACTACACCTTAGAAATCAGACAGCTGTTCTGGAAAAGACTGGTTGAAGAAAAGCGTTCTTGCATCTATTGAAAGTAAGCGCGAAGAATGAGGCATTATAATCAGGGCGTCGTTGATTCTATCACCCAAGCAAGACCGCAAACTGAGAGAGATCAACTTCTTTTCTCCTAGGTCGATGTTTCTGTGTCTTTATGCAATCTCATTCTCTTGAAATTTTGGGACTCTTTCAGTTCTGTATTGATTGCAAGTAACTAAGGTTATCGCTCGAGGAGTAAAACTTTCTCGGGCAATGTTACATCGTGGAATTTTCCCATTTCAACGATTAGTAATGGTGACTTCACCAACGAGCAATTCAGATGTTCTAAGAACTAACAGCATATGAAAACACTGTTGTCCCCGTATATGAAGAAAAAGTGAGGGTTTCAATGAACAAATGGAAGGAGATAAAATGCATGACGATGAAGGAGTTGCTGGGGAACGTGTAGAGAAGAAGTCGGAAAATGCATTCATGTTGAACACAGCATTTTCTCCGCCCACTGCAAAACAAATGCCCAAAATTAGCGATTAATATCTGTTTGCTGACTCGAATACGAGTCCTCTAAAGCCCTTTAAACATGGAAACACTAGTTGTGCTACGGTGAAACATCTGATAGGCTTTTTGTACTTTGTATACGTTGACTAGACATGTAGTACAAAGCGAGTAACCAGAAACAGACGAGTATCATGGAAAGAATATTGAAAGATTATATACTACATGAACTCGGGTTTCTCGTGATTCAATATGACACCTAGTGAAATAGTAAGGTCATCTGATATTAGGCGAGGGCGATCACTCGGCCCAATAGCACAGCTGCACCAGCATCTGATACTTCCATTCAAATGACAGAGTTGAGAAGTGTTCCAGTTATTCTTCGTATAGGAGATTGATTCAACTTATCTACTACGTATACATCGTATGATGGAGTAATAATGCCTGGCTTGTATGTGCAATGCTCATCTCATGTACTTGCTACTATGAGCTAACTGTCAATGAGCAAATGTTTCGCTGTCCTGATTCTAATCCGGTAGAATCTCAAGGACAAGGTGGAAATGTGATGTGCATATTGGGTATCCCATTACTATAAATATTCATAATTACGTCGATAGCCAAAACCCAATACAACATTCGGGTACCGAGGGAGATGCTTTATATTGTACGTGATGCGATGATATGAGGGGAAGCGATCAGGAGTGCCAAGCATTGTATCTAGGGTAAGCCACTAAAATATTAGGCTTCATACTACACTAAGCAAGAGCCACTAAATGATCATTACCACTTACGACATCGTCCCGAATGACAACAAGACTGAAGACCTAAATAATATCTTGAACTCTACAATATAATTCCATTTACACTTACTTACTCGTATACTTGCAGTTACAATTATACTTCACAATCCACGAACAAATTCCAAAAATCTCCTGTAAGCAACGCTCTAGAATATTCGTCTGCACAAGCAAGCATCTGCTGCATTGCGAAATCCTTATTATATTCATTCTATCGGAATCGCGATTGTCGAAACCCCACAATGTCCACAACCATCACAACCACCACCACAGCCCCTTCATTCCTCAACCTCCCTTCCGAGCTCCGCCTCAAAATATGGTCTAACCTTCTCCCCGGCCCTCGTACCCTTCCAATCCGCTATTCTCGAGTCAATAAATCCTATTTTACTCCTATCCCCCCTTCAATCCTCCTATCTATCTCCTCCGAAACCCGTACTCTATTCCTCGAACACTATGTCCTCCTCCATCTCAATCCCTCCTACCGCTCCACAATATACATAAATTTCTCCCTGGACACGCTTTGTTTTGACCACGAAGAATGTTCCGCAGTAGGAGATTTGGCTTTGGATTTTAAGAATTGTGCGCAGAGCAGTTTAATTCAACGAGTGGATATTGATGTGCATCTATGGGAGATCCTAAGGTTATTCCGATTCGATGCTCTTTCCGAGATTAAATATTTACATGGGTTGCGGAATTTGACGTTGTTTATGAGGCGGTATGAGGAGGAACAACAGTTTTATGGAGAAGCATTTGAGAGGAATAGATTGGCGAGGAGTAGGGAATTGCTGGCTGGCAGGATGTTGTTTGAGGGACAAACGACGGATAGGGAAATTTCTCAGTGTCAGTGGTACGTACAGATGGTGAAGTGGGAGGTGGAACATGGGGAGGATGAGTGGATTAAGGGGAAACCAAGTGTGCAGATGTGGATAATATGAGGGGAAAGTGTTTAATGTGAAGAATACGAAATAATGGAATTGGAAATTTCTCCATTGGAACTCCGCGTCTGGAGGTTCACCTCATTACCGGGTTTTCGACTGCGTGCTATATAGCATTCTCATATTTGCTTTGAACGCATTCATTACTTCCTGGATTGATGATATTTATATTATTACACGGACGGTATTCATTCTGGGTATACAGGGCGCACAAGGTACGAGAGGGCTTGTTCGAATAATATTTATCTAATTAGAGGATGACTTGATAGAAGTGAGTGATGGGTGTGATGTCCTAGTGGACAACTACAAAAAAGGCCTTCAGCTCAATTCCATGTATAGTAGAACCTCGTCATACAGAGCTGAAAGTTTCAGTTAATCAAAATTGGGCATCGAGATATTTGAATGATATATAACGGCAAATATTAATATTGTATGATCTAAATTTCAATTTTTGATATTTGAAAATAATTGTAACCTCCAATGATCCCTTGTTACACTACCAAAAATTTATTTTTCCTTCAATTTACATCGGATTTGATGCTTCAAAGTTTATGAATAATGATTATAAATTAAAGCCAGAGGGATCAGCTATACATGATATAAAGATACACTAATTCTTCATTAATATGATTATTAACCTGTTTCTCAATAAGTTCCCTCTATATTATTTATAAAGAACCGAGCTTTCACGTCACTCTTTTTCTGGTGCTGTGACGATGTTCGACTAATGTTGGTTTATTATGAAGTATAAATCCTGCAAGTTTGAACCGTTAGTTTGACGTGGTAATAAAATTTACGTGAAGAAGCAAACCTTAGACACCGACGCATCATGATAGATAACTTGTTGCTGAGCCTGATTAATATTTGGTCCGCAGTTGCACGATCCCAGCGCTAAAGATTACTTAATTAGCTGCAGTGAGCCAATCTGCGAGGAAACTAATGGAAAGTAACCTGCTAAGCATGCGAAGCTCGAGAAAATGCTGCTCAAGACGGGTATATATCGAAGAAAGAAGACGCGGAGAAAGAGAGAGATGGCAGCGTGCAGCAAGGCTGAGTAGAAATTACAGCTATTTACACAAAGATTGACGGGTGAGCATTCATGAAATATGAAAGAAAATATTTCTAAATCATAATTAGCAAGAGCCAATAACATGCATTAGTTAGAGCATCAGCTCATTACGCAGAATGGATAGAGTACGAAGCTATCGAACTAATTTTGAAAGTTACGAAAGAGAGGTGTGACGATGCATTATTGCTGGTAAAAGTCGGACTTCAAGTCGACTATGAAGCCTCTCAAGTGGAGATGGGTGGTTGGCAGATATTCATGGAACTTTTGAGATCACTGGCGGATATCACTGAAGTGTCAGTAAAGAGAGAGCTGCGTAGCCAGGTGATGATTTCGATTTTATAGCTGATTTGAAAGGTATAATTGGAAAGAATTTTTGTTCTTTTTCATTATTGTCTTGAATTTGATAATTACTCGGCGCATGACGGAACCCATCAAAGCGCCTTATTTCGT
Organism: Sclerotinia minor; assembly: GCA_025389075.1. NCBI lineage: Eukaryota > Fungi > Ascomycota > Leotiomycetes > Helotiales > Sclerotiniaceae > Sclerotinia > Sclerotinia minor. The sequence continues at coordinate 2,176,619 of QRFH01000007.1, forward strand.
AAGTAAATCCGCCCTTGCTTCTGTAAAGAATTTTAACACGAAGATTGAACTGATTTGGTGGATGTGATTGAGGAGGGTGTTCTTGAGGTTGAACATGCTGCAGAGGCTATGGTTCCAAACGCACTAGACTAAAGCCACAGATCCGATAGTAGGCGGATCGCTAAAGACTCATGAAATGAAGTGATGTTTGTATATAATGATACAGTACTTTGAAAAGATACTTTTTGTAATTTTTTATTAGTGTATGATCTAATATAATAGCTACATAATCAAACTAAAAAGATATTCATGAATCCGTGCACCTACTATTGATCGCTAATTCTAACTTTAGAGCTGGTCGGCTTTTCCCACGGGAAGCCGAGATTGTTTACTATCTGTAAGATAAAATGAAGAGCCAAACCATCAATATCTGTATTCACCACTCATTCCAATTTCTAATGTGCAATTATTCTTCTAGTTATGTGACAAAGGCGACCAGACACTATATCGTCTGATCTTCCGAGTAGGGCTCAGCTCAAGAACCCACGGGTAGATTAGTGCTTTGAGGCTAAGCGGATCCTTTGGTGGACCCTGATTTACGATAACAACGATAGGGCTGAATAACTCTAAGGTTACCACCGCGTCAAGTAAATTGCTACCGCGCGACCTAATTGACCGAGATAATAATAAGTTATTACTTGGCTACCAAACACTTGTTATCAAGAAATTATGGTGCAGTTACCTCATATGCAATGCTATAATATAGTCCTCTTGGCCGATCAGTCGGACGCGCGTCATCGAAGCTGGAGGACTCCCTGATTTCCCCAATTCCTATTCCTGGCATTAGTTATTCGGCTCGATTACAACGACAGTATGTCAAGCACGAAGCATACAGAAGGGAGACGTCTCTCTGGCCGCGAGAGATTACCAATCACAACCATAGAGGATGTTGCAGGACTCGGAAAACGACCTAGATAGCGACATAGCCTACCAGACGGATGAAACAAACACATGGGGAGAGAATTGTGCCTGGCAACTCTACTGAGGCATTGAAAAAAGCAGAAGTAACACAAAGTAAGATAACTGAGGGATTTCTTGCGAAATAGAAGATTGTTGACTTGATTATAGTACCATGGAATCCGAAAGCCACATTGTTACATTACACGACATCTCCTCTTAAATCTCGCATATCCTGCCCACCCTTGTCCACAACAATGTGGACACATCCCAGACCTTTGGAGGACTTGCCTTTTGAGACACATGAGGCTATCATATTCGAGGATCTTCTTTTTGTCCTGATGGGTCATGAAGGGCAATACATTCAATTCTCGGAGAATTACGATCCAACTTCTGAGAGGCATCGTCTTACTGGTCCTAATTTTGCAATGCTACCTCGGCTGGATATCACTTTGCAGGATATGACTACTAAGATATTGAAAATGGCCACCTAATACATGGCAATTGAAGCTTTTCTGGAAGTTCAAGGAAAACGAGAATACGGCTCTGTGAATCATGCTTTATGTGCTGTGATTAGAAAGTGGAGGATAGCTTCGAGCAAAACTACTCGAAATCTCCCACAATTATTTCCCTTTGATGATGTTCGGTTTTTCGAAAATATCAACAACGCGTATGCACATGCTAATGAACCATTACTGAAATTACTACTTACAACTCACCAATCGCCTGCTAGACTGCGGTCAATAAAACATTATTTCATGCTTGACAAATCGCATCTCCTCACCTCCTTTCTGAGCTAGGAGCATCTGAGTTTCGAAAACCGATCGATAAGATTAATATGAGTACGGTATAATCTCTATTGGATCTTGTTTTACATCATTCAGGAACTACCCAAGATGATTTTAAAGAAGATCTTAGGATTGAAATGAACTCGATTAGTCTCATTGATTCTTTGAATCGAGTGGTGAGTATCTCTGGAATGGATCAAGGTGAAAGTCTTGAAGTACCTACTACTACTCAGAAAAGTGAGAGTGAACGGCTTAGATGGTTTGAAACCGGCTGTCAAGACGGTTGACGAGCTAATGCAGCATCACGTCGATTTTTTGTATACTTGTTTGAAAGAGTGTATGCTTACTAATAGCAAACTTTTGAGGGTCCTTTTCTTGGTCGAAGAGCCTAGACTAACCTAACCCTGTGACAGATATTTTAAACTTATACAAACATGTAACCATTTCGCTTCATTCACAGGCCGTCTATTCAAGGAGTTAGAGAAGTTAGATCCAGATCTAGCAGGAACCAAGCGACCAGTAACCATACGCAAACTGCAATGGGAACGCTTCCAAACCGAAAAATCTCGATCTACTAAGGACCACCACCGTTCGTCTGCGGCAGATGAATCCCCATCACTTGATAAAATGCGCGGTTTGACGGATAAATTCGAATATAGCTTTGGAAAGGGTCTTCAAGGCTTCATCGATGCATTGAATCACTTTGCAGCTACGGAAACTGTTGTTTTCCTAGGTCTTTGTGCAAGACTGAGTACGTTGAATCAGGGGACGGAATTTGTGGGTTTTGTGTTTGGTGAACGGCTTGTGGATGAGTAAAATAAAGGTTCATCATAAGACTATATATATATAACTATATATAATATTTAACTTCAAAAATCTATGTGAATAAAATATCAGATAAGTAGGAAATCTCAAGGGTTACTAAAACATAATAGTGCTGTCCTCCGAAAATCAGCATCACCTCGAGACACTTTGAAATGCCGAGAAAAGACAGATAGCCCAAGACCAGGGCAATTTCTTTTGGCACTTGATCCTCGAGCTGCCTCGATAAATATACAAGCACAAGATGCGCAAAAATTATTGTTTTGGAAGACTGAATTCAAGGTGGAAAAAGGGAACTCGTAAAAGCAGTAGTAATTAAACTGGCGCAAATATCTAATCACCATCGCATACAATGTAGCACGGTGATTCGTTCCCATATTCTCTTAAAAGAAAAGTGCGTTTGTGAAATTTAAGATTATTATAGTATTCATTGACAATTTCTTCTGATCGGATATATGGATTTGTCAGTAAGGTTAACCTTAATTCAAAGAAATAGACAAACATCAATGACATCACAACATTTTATTTATGATACAGCTGCTGTGATCCACAGCAGTATGTGGCTAAAGAAATATTTTGGCCTTTCAAAATGTTGAAAATCGTCTTTCAATACTCGTAGTTAACCATTGATACCTCCCTAGCATCAGTTTTGACGCATCTGCTCGTCGGGACCGACTAAAGGAGGAATATCATCAGCTTCCCGCTTAGGAAGTTAGGAAGTCATCTACTCTCCGTACCACTTCAACATGAAATTTAACAATCCTCGGCATATCAACGGTGCTCGTACTCGTACTCCGTCCAGAAACCCCAATGGTTAAGATCAGACCACTTGCTGGCCATATTTGTTTCCATAGAAGTAGCCTCATCGCCAAGACTTTCGGTACCGAAAGTCTGCAAGCAAGGAAATGCGGGGCCTCTATAATTATTCTCGCGTGGAACTTTCATATGCCCCCCTTATATGCTTATGCTTATTATAATTTTTAGATTCGTAATGCATTACGATGATACGACGACGATGTTCTTTAGCGGTATTATCCGCTTTGTATAGCTGTGTTAACTTCTAGGTTTAGTTTCTCTGCAAATCTGAACTGTCCGATTGTTGTTATTTCGGACCCGTCGTTTCGATGTGCACTCATGGTGATTCTTTAACTCTGTATTTCGACAACGAATATCTGGAACTGAAGTATGCATGCGGGAGAATGTAGCAAGGGCATACGTACTACCTCTACTATGATAATTTTGACCAAAAGCAGAGGATTAGCTAGGGTTTTCAGAAACCCACTCCTTCCATGCCCTTGAATATGCAGATACAGCCCAGTGATTCACTCTGTTTGCATGCGGCATATCCACAACACACCTATCAGTACGCTCGTTCCCGCAAATAGTCTGTAAGGTACCTACAGAATGCCACTAGCCAAACTGTCGAATAGGTTAAAGCTTCAAGTATAAGAACTTCTAATCGTTCCTACTTTTCTCATCTATTCATCCAGTCATCCAGTCATCCATTAGCTCATCTCTTGTGAATACCACTTTCGAACTTGCACTGCACCCGATAATCGTCATGAAGATTTCGCAGACTACCCTCCTCGCCTCAGGTTTGGCCTCATTTGCCTTGGCTCAGGATACAACCTGTAGCACTTCCAGCCTCAATACTACAGCCTCCACTTGGACAGTCGCAGAAACTGATACCATCTTCAGCATCGCTACCGCCACCAACCGTGGTGTTTGTGATATTGCACGTGCCAGCAGAATGCCTGATGCTGAATACGTCGATACGGGTATGGTACTTATCATTCCCGCTCAAGTCTGCAATCCCGACAACGAATCCTGTCTCCTCACTGCGTCAAATGATACCACTTCATGTGTATATGGAGGACCTCACACCTACACCACTGTGCGCAATGATACTATCACCAAGATCGCTACGAAATTCAACGTTGGTGTTTCGGTGCTCTCAACCAATACTATTACTGGCATGCTCAAGGTTTCATCGGTCGATGAGATTATTACCGCTGGGACTTTGATGAAGGTGCCCCAATGCAGCCCTTCTGAGTGTACTGTTCAGCCAATTCAGTTCACATATGGTGTGTATAAAGATTTGGCTGAGAAGTATAATACTACCGTTGGACAGCTGTTTGGATTCAACACTGGATATCGATACAGTGATTCTGTTGAATCCCTCTCGCCTGTTCTTACGATTCCCATGAATTGCAAGCCGCTTTCCGATAATATTACTGTTATCTCATAAGGTACTTATGCGTGGAGGGGCACTGAGCCGGTAGTGAACTATATGGGTGTAGAAGGATGTATGGTGAGGAGTGTAATTAGCTAGTAGGGTGATGGTTTTCTTGAGTGATAACGTGGCTTTGCTATTACCATGTTATCAAAACATGAATAGATTGGTGGTGATAAAATTGGAGATTTGTTAATAAATTGTACCATTCTGTACTGAGTAGGAATATGATATAGATGTTGTCAAGAAAATGTGTTTTTGTCTTTGGTGGTATGCAGTTAAAAAAAGTTCACATGCATGCACCTCTCACCGAAGAAATATTCCTCCGTCATACCATGAAAATAAAGTTGTGACTGCGAGTCTCTCTTCCAATGTATTCGTTCCATCGAATGACTCAATGTTAGATTTGCAAAAGTATAAATAGCGAAGCAGATTGGTCATATAATCATAGTCAAAAGTTCGGAAGTGCAGGATTTCTGGCGTGTGCAACCTGGCGATGGACGAAAATAAACTAGACACCACAATAGAATTCTAACCAAATTATCAAACGCTTTAAATGTATTATTTGGTCCAGGCTTCCCAATGTCTTTTATCAAATTTATTCTCAAACTGTATGTCCTTCGGAAATGACCTCTCCTTTTCACACCACGACGACTGTTTCCAATTTTATTGCAATTGTATAGAGTTTGCTTGAAAAAGCATATTTCTTGCAGGTCGAACCAATCGTTACAAATACCACCATGTGCGATTGCATCAAGCTGATACAGACATATTCCATTATATTTTTCTAGCGTGGTGCACGGAATAAGGACTACTCATAGAAGTTGGCCGGCGTTAGTAATAGGGCAATCTAGGTAAAGCTCTTGCTATCCGTGGCTCAGAAATGACCTATGTCGGACAAGGGTGCTGGACATTGCACTCTCAAGCTATACATGCGAGCTGAATAAACCATACGCGGGTAGGGAGAAGGTCTGGTGGCTATAAATCGAATTGCCATGATCGTTGGATGCACAAATCCTAAGAGGTACTCCGGGGTAGTTAATAAGGCAATTCGAAGGCGTAGCAATCGGTGTCATTCGTTCAGCTTGGGAGTACTTAGATGCTCCTGCTCTATGTGATATGCATTTTAACGCGGGTTACGGCTCAATGTACCGGTTTAAGCGATAGGCTAGAAAGCAAAATCGCGAGCTATCTCAGGAGCTTCGTACTCGGTAATATGCGGGGTAAAAGTAAAAGCTACCTGCATCATTCGTGTATGACTCTTATGCATACCAGATTACTGAGCAAAAGTTGGAATCTCATTCGACCCAACGGTTTAATTAGATTGCTAGGGTGCCTACTGCGGGTGTTGCTTGGAGTTTCTCATTAGGAAGGGAAAATGAGACGAATCATTGCAAAGCAATGACAGTCAGTTATGTTCAACAATTTTCGTCCGATCTACAATAGCCCTGATACAAAAACCCATTTTCCCCACCTACGATGCCGACTTATCCAGAAAGAAGGGCTTTGTGTATCAACAGAATATTTACTCTGGCGACCACTTTGTTCGGGAAACTGGGGTTTTTCTGATAGTAAGTCTGCTAGTAAGTCTGCTAGTTCGGTTGGAGAAGGATCTTTTGTTGACTCAGTCTAAGTCCAAACTTTCCGAGGGTTCTCGAACAACGGCAGATGCGCAGCGCAGCATTACTTCTTTCAAGTACTGTAAGACTTCACTTCTACCGCTAAATGACTTGTGCTGACCTGGAACGTTATCCTTAGCTATCGCATCTCATTTATCATACCCGCTATCTTCGTTAGCACTGTTGCTAATAATGAGTGCGAGCTCGGGTCGGGCAGGCTGATGCAAGAACGTGAAAATGCGGTCATCATAACAATGAACATAACAGGTTTCGGTGTAAGGAGTCTGGTTGTCGAAAGCAGTGGAAAATTTGTCAAACTGGAGCCCATATCCATGCTCAGGGCAAATATGCCATCTGCATGAAATGCGTCAAGCATCCTGCGGGTGGACCTGACGGGTTCCATAGCTATCTGGACCTCTCATAGCAGTCCAATCACTGATCCATCAGCCATGATGTTGGTCTTCATAGGGAAGGTGATGCTGTTTATATAGTGTTCGGATAATTTAGTTTTTTGAATCCATCAATGCTCTATCCTCGTACTGTATGTATAGAAGACACAAATTCATACACGTGCACTATCCATCCAGCTGTATATATTGGCGGCATCCCCGAGGCTGCCTCGGGAGCTGGCTCTGCTAGCACTAATACTATCGTCTAATTCTTCTTCATCCGATTCTTCCAGATCAAGGTCTATCCATGAGTGCCGGTAAATATCCTGCTCACATCGTGGGTAGCCTGTTACTCGCAGCCATCCAAAGATTACTTCGCGTTGCTAGCTCCGATAATAATTCAGACTTCACTTCTTCATCCTTCCGCACCTCTGAAACGACATCACTTGAATTACCGGATATCTTCGTAAACTCTATCTCGGTGTTAAAACCCACGGTCTATGAAGGTTTTCCCATTGACCAGCTCCCAAGACCAACCTAGATATTGCAGGTAATGTCCTGAACACCTTGCGTGCTGGCGAACTTCAATCTCAGTATCACAGAGTAATGTAGTGCCAAACGGCTTCCAAGGACAAACAGGAACTCTCGAATGATTTTCGGCCTCCGAGAGATAGAGTAAACGGCACTCGTCAGAACGAGATATTTCGTTATTACCAGCAGCACACTGCGTTGGAGACCTGGCATTAATGAGTGAATGTGTAGTTGATGTCCAAGCAGAGGCATGCAGTTCGACAGATAACAATCCATTGCGAACGTACGGGAGGATTATTTGCGCCATCCCACTAATATTAGCGCCTAGCCATAGTGAAGCAAGTTTGGGTTGACGTTTACCCATGAGTATAGCCAGCGCGCCATATTCGCCTCTTTCAACGATTGGATCAATGATCGAGAATATCGGTTCTAACCATGGACTAACTAGGTTACAAGAAACCTCGGGATCGAAGAATGATCCGCAGAGGAGCGATTGTATCCCGCGACAATCGCAGCTTAACGTCATATAGTAAGGCAGAAGTTTACCTTCTTCAAAGACAGTATCTGACCCCAGTCTTGTCGGTGAGAATGGCGACGTGCTTGGGTAAATGGAAGTCGACAGTAATTCTAGAGACATCGTCTTGCTTGGAGTAGGATAGGAGTTAAGTTTTGGCAACGGTAGCGTCGCAGTCACGTCGCTGAGGAAAGGAAAAGTCAAAGTTGCAGCTAAAGCTGCGGAAGATTGACTGCGAGTATTATGAAAGGCACAGAAGTCGGAGAGGAACCGTAGGGCCTGCTCGGATGAGGGGTGGTATGACTATCTCGGAGCACGATTTTTGATAGGGTGTTGTCCTTCGAAGCTTAAAGCTCCGGGTAGCAGCAAGGGAAATGGACCACGGCGAGCAATAGACCTTGCTATCTCGAGTAATTGTCGCCCGCCAGCCTTCACCGTTGGCTAAAAGTGCAGTCCACCATCGTGCAGCATCATCATCTATATCACCGAGATCAACCGCGAGGTCATCAGCCAAGTCTTCATCGCCATCGCACGTCCATTTAGCTTGGGAACACAAATAGTATATCCGGTCATCTTTCTTAGGAGGCGCGGGTCCGGTGCCCTTAGACTGTTGCATTTCCACCCAGAGCGCTGATAAAATGTATGCCCAAGCAAATGATATAATTGCGAGGCAGTTACCTCCCGTGAGACTCTTTCGTTCGCCTTGAACCCCGGGCCAATCCGAGAAGGGGGAATCGTCCGCAAAATAACACCGTGTTGAATGTTGGAGGCCAAGGAGTAGCTGGTGGTGCATGATCTTCTCTTGAAGAGAGCAGCCGCCTTCCGATATACACCATGTTGAACATCCGTTGATGTATAGTGCGGAATTTTTGCTGGTAGATTCAGAGTGTCTAAGCTTGAATCGAGGGGACTCGCAGTCTTAGAGAAGCCATTCGCTAGGAATGCTGGAACTCTGCCAAGGACGTTTCGAAGTAAGAAGCAGTCTGGTTGGAGCCCATATTGAGGGTCCGTCTTCGCAGTATAAGACAGCCATGTGTGGTAGCTTCTTACTAGCATGCGTTGCGTGTCCGCTTGGCTTGGTCGAAGTGCATCTTCTCGTACGACCATCTAAGCTAGAACACATCGGTGTTAGTAGTGCTGTGATGAAAAATTCAGGAGAGCAATACACAAACCTTGGATGGTGATAAGAAAAATGACGCTATAGAATTGAAAGTACAAATAAGTTCAATGATGATGCGACAAGAACACCATAAGGATTGTCAGTGTTGTGTCAAATGATGAAATCCAAGTTTCTTTTGAGGCTGGTATCACGTGGTCTTGATTCACTTTGGAAAGGTTCATTTGGCGTCTAACCTAATTAGGTTACCGCCTTCTAGCATACCTACATTCAATTCGAAAGTACCACAATGATAGAACTCTGCTGGATGTCTCCTAATTAGCCTTAGGCGTTCTGCTAACCCGTGTGTTCTTCTAGGCATGTCTCCATCTCCGGGAGATGATTCCGATATCGATCCGAATAGTGGCCCTCCTTCCTATTTGATCCCACTGGGAGAACATACTCGAGTTATACTGTGAGTAATTTTTCACACAATCTTGCTCATATTCTAAGAGTATATTTGAATTTACTGCTTGGAGCCTTCACAAAACAAGCACAAATAAGCAAGTTGGCGCAGTGGAAGCGCGCCGGGCTCATAACCCGGAGGTCCCCAGATCGAAACTGGGACTTGCTAACATGTGAAGCATTACCTTTTTGGTCTTTTCAATCTTTTTCAACAATGTCCTCCTCTCAGCCAGGAGTTGGAGAAGATGTTTCGCTACAGGACTTATTTTTTTGCTGAAGAATCTTTTTTTTTTTGATATTCGAGAAGTGGATACTACCGATAAGGAAACATTCTAAGGTTAATCTGCCCTTCGGATAATCTTCTCGAAAAATGAGCCGGATCAGGATAAATACTTATATATCTTCGTCTGGGTCAAGGCACTTTACTCTCAAGCCCCCGAACATTTTCGCCATTTGTTTGGAAAGTGAAAGCTCATCATATCTGTGCTATGGGACTACGTGACCATGGCTAGCGTTTCTATTTCATCAACCTCCTTATCCTCCTACCCTAATTACAGTTGTAATATACACACACAAAACACACAAAACACCCGATTTTATCACTATAGTTTCGTCTATTCTGCGATTCCTTTGCCTACTAACTCCTACCTGATATCACAGTCTATTCTAGTCGGTTTATGGTTTATTCTATGACATATCCAAACATGTACTGGACTACCAAACCAAACCTCCGCTCTTATGACTATCCTTTTGCACATCAGATCGTACTCCGAGTACCTGTCCAGAGAAAAAAAAAAAACAGAAAAAAGGAACGAGAAAACCAGACCCGAGGTCAACTAAAATTCGGACAAAAGCAAACCCTGAACAAAAACAAACTCCGAACCCAGAATCCTGCATGAGCTCCAGCCTGATACCATCGATGCCTATTTCCAAACAGAAACAGCACCTTGATTTCTAATCACTCCCCACTCGGCAAATGAAATTTTCGTATGGAAAACAGCAATTCATCTGGGTTTTTGTTGGTTATTCTCCAGGAAGCAGATTATCACCACACCGCTCCGTCCCGAGGTTTGCAGCCTCAACTAGAACATTATGCTCCGCCGTTTGCTTCTTTACTTGTCCAAATCAGACATGTATACATGAATTGAAAGTAGTCACTCTTGTGCTCCAAGTGGTAGCGAGTGAATTGGAAACAGATCGCTGTATGGTAGTACCAGTGCCGTTATTTATGGACTTGTTCAAGCCCGCATTATCGAAGTATGGAGCCGGCGTCTGGTAGACAACTTTATTGCTGTCATCAAGTACGGTTATGTTCGCATAGAAGACGTAGTTTCTGGGCTACAGCTTTCCCTCCAGATGAGATGAAAGCAACCTGTGCCAGTAGCATAAGTTGGTGGTGGTGAAGGTGTGGCGGCCGTGGTAGTGGTTGCGTGCTAGTTGCCGCGGCTGGCGACGTGTTCGATGTGTTTAAATCTAGCCTGGTGTCAGGAATATACTCCTGTACGATTTCTTTTCACATCGCCTCATGGTAGACGAACTTTGGATAAAAATAGCTTCGCACGGCAGCCAATGAATTCGACTAGACGTTAGCCTGGGCTGTAGCATTTCCACTGAATGTTTGATTCAGCTGACTCTCGTTAATCTTAGGCCAGGAATAAATGAGATTTAAAGCATTCATATCCTTCTTTTGGACGATAGAGATGCATATTTTTTCTCCACACGATTTTCCTTCTTTTTTCGATATGTATATCCCCTAGTTTTCAAACTTGAAAGTAGATGATTGTTGGAGCTTCAATCTCATACTCTGAACATCTACTTATCGTATCCGAGGCAAACCTCCCGTTCTAGAGGCATGAAAAGCGCAAAACGCCACCGTCGAACCCGAATTTCTTTCATCTCGTAATAGTGAATTACTCCGTACAACATGGCTAGGCCGTGCAGCTTGTCTCGTCGAATTCCCATCTAGTTTTCGGGCTTAATATGATCCTATGTTCGAGTAACGTTCTAGTTTGACGGGACCTAAGCATTTTACGCCAGTGGTTTGTAAGGCAGAAGATTTGCCAATTATTGATGCGGTGTTTATAAGTCATAATCATCCTGATCACCTGTCGTACACGACTGCCATGGAAATTTATAGCATGTATCCGCATGTGCGATTTTTTGTGGAACTGGGAGTGGAAAAATGGTTTCATGATCGTAGGATTAATGCGGTAACTGAGATGGATTGTTCGGAAGATTGTAACCTGGTATCGGATATGATGAATAATCCCAGAACTAAGCCCATAAATAATAGAGTCAAAAGACGGCAGTCAAAGCCTGGAGTCTCCTCCAAAAACGACTCTCAGCCCGAATCTCCTGTCTTCGAGCCACCACGGCTCAACGCGTATCCCATTCGACTCCGACCACGCATTGGCATTCTGGTCCACCACATTCAGCGGCAAATCTGTCTGCTTTGCCGGCGACACAGGCTGCCGATGCGTACCCGACGGAATCACTGAGTCAGAACCCGGTTGCTATACTCTTCCGCGAAACTCGCATTTTGCACAGATAGGAGATTTAAGAGGGATTGTGACCCGTTCGATATAGGACTCATACCTATTGGTGCTTATGAGCCTTGTTTTATTTATATTTATGTGGAAATATGGGCGCTGACTAGTGAGGAGCTGGATGAGGCGCCAAAGAAACTTAGAGAGGGCCATGGAGATTTACGGACTTGGAGAGAGGGACGTTCTTGATGCTTGGGCTGTTGGTGAAAGTCGGGAATTTTAATCCTTCGTTGTGTATAGAGACTCTTGGGGAATTAGGTGTTCATTAGATTCTGCTATTACGGGTACGGTTTTGAACGTCTAATCTCTTGTGGAATAGCGAGGAAAGTCTTAGGAGAGCCTTATCTTATATACTTCACTTTTTTCCTACCTGGTTTCAGAGATAATTAATTATTCTCGGAAGATGATGAATCGAGCTCTAAATCTTTCGAAATGATATCAATACTTTCTGTGGAACTAGGGCCATGGCCCCCACCCACCCGCTTAAAAGTTACTTCTAGATTGACCCGAATGCTTGATGGGTTAGAACATAAAGACATCAGTACATCACAACTCGACGGCGGTTCTGTCATTTCGGCAGATGGATGACTAAGGTTAATTAACTCTCATCGCGTTAAATCTGAAAAGAGTTGCGCTTTGCCTAAACTAGACTAGTTCCTCTGACGCGCAGGAAGTCGAACCTGTACAAAATTCTGGCTCTTGAAATCTAGGTCACAATATATATCTTAAACAATGTCCAAAAACGCCAATATGAATAGTAAAGAGGATGATAATGGCGGCGCCGGAAAACATCCTTTATCGAATATCCCTCTTGAGATATGGACCAACATTGGGGAGCAGGTATTTTTTTTTTTGAAAAGCTTTTGTTTCTCCGCCCGTGTACACTATCCCGATTAACCGCAATTATTATAGATGCACATTTTACAATTGTTCAAATCTCTAGGAGCTGTCACCCAGACCTGTAAATTCTTTTCAGATATCTTCATGCCAATACTTTATTCTCGGAGAATAATCTACGTCGATGAACCCTGGCAATCAAAACTCTCTGCCGTCAACAATCACAGCATCCTTCCAAGTACTCTTATCCATGCGAAGGGCTTGGAGTTCCACTTTACCAAAAGCAACATGATTTTAGATGGTATTACCGGATATGAAGGATTCGATGAATTCGTTGCAAATGTCTTGAACAGGACACCAAATCTTCGATCTTTTCGGTAAGTGACGAAGTCTCGGCATTCATAACTAAGTTTACAACATTCCTTAACAAATTTGGAGAGTCTAGAAATATGTGCTCTGTGAAGTCTCGCAGGCATGTCTTGACATGCAAATGATTGAACAAAGTTAAGATTTCAACATTTGTAATCAAATCTATTTTGTGTTTCCTTGCTTGTGCATTCACGTCGTGGTATATACTCCCTTGTGCATTGTCTATAATTAGACTGACGAATGCATTTCAGATGGTCTGATCAGAGTTTGCCCGGTAGCAGCCTCCAAAGTCTCCCTTTGCAAGAACGGGGTAACATGGAAAAGTTGAGACAAAATACGAAGCTTAGACATCTATGGATCGAGTTTTCTACTGATCTTACAGGGAAAAAATATGCCGAAGCCAATCGCTGGTGTTCCTTGGAGGGTTTTCGCAACTTGACATCCCTTGATCTTCACAATTTTTATGGTAATAATTCTCACATAACAGATGAACTTGCTCAATGCCTAGTCAACTGTCCAAACCTAAAATCCTTAGGATTAAGCCTAGGGTCTCATTATGGTTGGAAAACGCTTGGTGGTCCGGTCGTCAAGGACGAAACCGACAATTTTCTGGAACAACTGTGCTCGCTCTACGCAGGTCGTTGTGATAGCCGCCCCTTAGATCTCCATACACTACGCTTAGGATTTGGAGCATCTCCTTATGCACCCAAGGTGAAAGATAATCAAAATTATCTCGAAAAACTTGTCTGCACAAAAGGATTGCTATCCCTGGAGTTTTACAATGGTCTGTGGGTTGAACACCTTGAAGATGTGCCAAAAGATGTCTTACCTATCGATTTTCAGCTTCTGCAAGGGTGCGAATCGCTCAATCATCTTTCAATGACTGCATTGGAAGGCGATTCCATAGATTGGCTAAGCAATATAAAACGATCCTCGATTCGGAAGATGTCAACTGCGAGTTATTCCCATCTCTCAGATGAAATATCCTTTGAGTTAGATCTTCCACATCTTTCAACATTGGTCACCCACACATCGTACAATCAAGCACCTAGACCCATAAACGAAGATGGAGATGTTCCTCCTTCGGATCCGTCTCCCGTGCTACACCATGCTGTTTCGAAGTATACCATTCTGGATAATCTTGTGAACAAGGGTTCACAGCTTACGAGCCTTAAGTTATGTATTCATTACGAGATTCAATGGGTATGTAGGTTCTTCACTAGCTCATCTGCGGATGCTAACCTTGGTAGGAAAATTTCTGTAGCCAATTAGCAAAGCTAAATTTATTGACTCATCTTCGATTGAAAGACCTTTTTGGAGGAGGGGCAATACATCCTTGGTTATCCTTCAGCAATGCAACAAGTTACTCGGATACAGCGTATTATTATGCACAGGAAATATCTAAATTATGTCCTTCTTTAAGATATCTCATGATTTCATTTTCTCGCAAACAACCAGCCGCTTGGGAAATCATACCGGGTGATACTGGTGTTCAAGATCGACGATTTCGAACATTAGGTGTCGACGAGTTAAATACATTCGAACTATTCTCTGACGAGTTTGATGAGTTAGAAAAGTCGACGGGTCTTCGTCTAGAATCTCATTGGGAAAAAGCACGTCCATATCCATATCTACGATGGGCTCCACAGGATGCCCATGATGAATGAACAACGAGCCGGCGGGAACATTTCAGCTAGTGTGGCTGAGAATTAATACTCTCGTTTAATCCTTTACAATACATAGTCAATATACTTTATATCTCTATTAACTTTATGGATTTTCGAGTAAGTATAGTTATCAAGATTGATTTGAAAATTGAGAAGTTCATAATCTTTATTATATTTTAATATTGAACCGAGGGCATAGCTGCTAAGCTAACGTTACACGAGTGCCCATAGTTTTATTCATAACTTCTGAATAGATTAAACGAACAGTCAACTGATATACTAATCGACTCTCTGGTCCCGAGTTGGTAGGTAATAGCAATGATCCCTTCACAACATCCATTGATCATAAACTAAGCAGGCAAGGAAAGACCACCACATCCTCATCGCAAAAAAGCAGTAATTATTCAGCAATTTCACCACAAAGATCATGGATATCCCATGATTAGACAATAATCAAGTTTAAAACTGATTTCGAAGTTCTATCCGTCAGAGCAGGTATTACCTCATCTCCAGATCAATATCACTAAAACATAGTCCCTGATATAATTACACCATTAATGCGCATACCCTAAATATAAATAAATATTATTCATCATCGTCGCTCAACACTATCTCGAGACATATAATCTTACAAATTAATTATCAATTGGCGCTTTTAGAAAATGAATACTGCGTAGGCGGCGTAAGTCTATTCTCACAAATACATTCTTAATCTTGCGCTTAGTATCCTAATCTATACTAGGAAGATGATACAAAGACGATCGGACACAATGAACGATAGGATTTATATAATACTCTCAAAATGTATATGGAAATATTACCAGAAGAATAGCCACCATGAGCTTAAAAAGAGCTGCTTCGAAGCCAAGTTTACCATACCATTGCATATTAAAGAAAAATATGCGGACGAGAAATCTCATACCGAACGTCCGCTGCGTGACAGGATCTAGTTCGTTACCCAGTTCCAAGCTATTGAGAAAGAAAAGAGGTGAAAATGAAGTCATATCATATATAAATTCAAACACAGTCCCGTTGTGCTTTCCACTAGGATATCAATGGTACCAGGTGAAAATGGGAAGAACTCCTTAGCTAATATACCAGAACTCGACTTAATATCTTACCTAGAAAGGGGAAATATGAAGGAATCATCCGTATGCATATTCCAATCCAATGAAAGCAGAAAATCGGACATCATCTCCTTCGTGGTTGGACTAGGGGAGCCGGAAAGGGTGTGAGGAGTTTATGGTTTTATCTTGATTGGTGGGAAAGGAGGGGTTGAGGGGTTATTCATCTGTTAGTATATTTACTCCGTATTGTAGTTGTATGTGGAAACGCTTCTTTTTGGTATTTAATATTTGCTGATCCTAGCATCGAGTAAAATTGTGATAATGTCGTCGATACTTTTCTGCATTTTGACCTTGCTTGATTTTTCGTTTACTTAAATGCTCTTCCGTCATTAATCTTATTGAGATTTTTACTTCCAACCATCGTCCATTTGATCCATCCAAACGAAACTACCCACTTAAAACCCCTTCCAAATCATCCGTCCCTCCCCTCCACCCCTCTACCTAGGATTCTCCCCAAACGGCACTCCCGTACAATTAAATCCTATTTGATCCACCACGCCATCACAAAGAAACTGCACCGGCCTCGTCCCATTAACCGTATCCCAAATCCCCCTCATATCCTCAATCAGCACCCCCGTACACGGCGCCGCAGCACTACACTGCAACTCCGCCACCACATCACTACTCGCCGTGCCCTTCCAATCGCGCAATTCTATATCCGAAAACTGGAAGAGCGACGTGTCGCAATTGCCCGTCGCCGAATTATACGATGTGCATTGTGTGATGGCGAAGATACCCGTATTGTTATGCAGGGTGAAATTGGTAAAGGAGAGGTTTTTTGCGTGGCCTAGACCGCCGCCTCCTCCGTTAGGGGGATACCCGGTTGAGAGACCGGTCCAGGTTTTCATGTAGACGCCGTAGCGCATGTTATAGGAGCGGATGTTGCGGACTGTTACATTTTCTACTATTTCGTATCTGCCCTCTGGATTGATGATTGATTAATGGGAGTTCGCTTTAGATTTTGCGGTTGGGACTTACCGTATTGACCGATACTTCCTATGGCTACACCGAGCCCGGTGTGGAAATCACAGTCTTCGATGAGGATATTGGTAGAGTTTGCTTTCATGGAGATGGAATCATCACCATTATCTACCGTCCATCCACGAAACGTGATATTATTCGCATAGACGGTATCCGCACCATCAGTCTAACAACCTATTAGTTTTCTTCCCCAGAACATCGATTCATAAAAAAAGCAAAACAAAAACAAAAAACGCAAACCTACATTCAAACTACTAAATTCAAACCCCACCGGTCTCACATCCGTACTATTAACATAAATATTCTCCAACAAGATATTCTCCGCATAAATCAAAGTCATAGTCCACATCTGACTCTGCACAAACCTAATATTCTCAAACACGCAATCCGTAACCCCAGTATAGGTAATCTGATGCGGTCTCCCCGGATAATTATTCGTCCCATTAATAAACGTATACCAAACCTCTCCATTACCATCGAGTGTCCCATATCCATGACCATCCCAATGAATATTCCTACCGCCGAATAACCACGCACTACTCTGATTTTGGTAGCCGACGGGAAGAGAATTATTGAGCCAGTAGGTGATGTTTGTTGACCAGAGTAGTGTACCGTGGAGATCTACTTTGACGTTGGAGAGATTCGTCGTGTTCATTACGGTTTGGATGTTGTAGGTTGTGTTTTTGAATAGGACGGTTCCATGGGTGGTGATTCCATCGTTGTGACCGCATTCTGAGAAGGCGCGGATGATAGCTGGAGCGCTATCGCCTCCGTTTGTAGAGGGTTCTACTATACATATTTTTTCCTTGGGTACGGAGACTTCTGGGATGGAGACATCTAGGGAGGGATGGGGAAATACGAGGGCTGGAAAGCTCAACGCTGTAAAAAGGATTTGAGGTAACATTTTGAAGTACAAGGAGAATCAAGCATGGCAGACATCTACATATATATATATATATACATAATAAAAATTCCGAGATATCTACAACGATCTTTCGGTGTAGAATTTCCCGTGATGGAGAAAAATGCAAATCCGATATTCCAAGGTTAGAGAGGATATATGCGGGGAATTGCGGGGTACCATGGAGATCAATGACTACATTGAACCATGTATGTATACGTACATTGCATAACGAGGTACAAAAATATAATAAAAAGATCCTCATCATCATCATCAACCAAGTCCATAATATACTAATGTGCTATGTACCGTGTTACAGACTTACAGTGTATACAAAAACTTAGGATGATCTAGGGAGATCACTGCGCCTTAACCTAACCTACCCAACTAGAAATCTTTTCATTCCCATATTTCTATTCTCAAAAGCATCAATCGTCATGATCAAATATCCCTTCTCCCGCAATCATTGAAGTTTTTACCTTCCCACCCCGCCCCCATCTTTCCCATGCATGCATAGTAATTGCTCTCCACTCACCGAAGAGGGCATGCCCTCGGCAATTGATGGCAAGTAACCTAAGGTTATGACGTCCCGAAAAAGCGCCGATTCTGTTTGTGAATTGTATTCCGTAAATGTTTGCTTTCTAGCCAGGGACATAGATATTTCTACTGTGGAGGGAGGGATGAAATGTCAATCTTAAAATATGTTTCGCTTATTATTCAAATAAGGTTAATGATTTCTATGAAAAAATGGAATTCTCTCATATCGATGATATAAATGGCTTTGAAGTATGAACTATGCTTCCTTCCTACTCTGTACACTTCTCGTCTCTTGAATAATATGATGTCATCTAGAGTATATCCTAAGCTCTAACGTTGTCCTTGAATCACTAATCTAACTTTTCATCACACACATACATACATCATACCCCGTCCCTACCGCCCTACAATCTCATTCCCTCATTCCCACCATCTGTCATCCAAGCCTTCCAAAAACTTCAAATCAACATTAACAAAACTTCTCCACAAATCCACCTCCTGTCTCCACGGTCTCATCTGAACCGCAAAAGTAACTCCCGCCACAATCTTTGCTAGTTCTTTCTCATCCGATGCCATAACCAAATATTTATCTCTCTTCGGCACCACTTTATTCCCGAATTGTTTCTTAAGGGTTCTACCCGATTCTTACATGTAACATGCGCACTAAACTCTGAATTCGGCAGATCTTTTGGAACAAATAACCAAGTGAACATGCGACCTGTTAAATCATAGAAGGTAAATCCATCACGTTTATCGTGACCAACTGTTAAGGGATAGAAATATGGAGCACTCCATAAGCGAAGTAGAGCGAATTTGGCATTGGGGTGAGAAGCTGAGAACTTCTTGGCAGTACTTAAGAGATGCGGGACTTTAGAAGGATCTTCCATCCAGCCTGGCATTTCGAGGTCAGGGATCAGCGCGCGCCAATCGACGAAGAGGTCGGGTTTGGAAGGACGAATAGGTTCTGTACCCTGAAATGCTTGACAACCGGCTTCTGTCGATGCATGACTTCGAATGATACCAGACTTGTAAACTGCAAAGGGGTCTATTAGTGACTTTGAGGATAAAGGAAAGGAGGCCGTGCTTACGTTTTGCAATGATAGGTCGAATTGCCATATCCCATTCAAGGGGGAATATTGCGTAATCATCCGTGAACTTCATCTGCCTTCGATACTTGTCGAGATCGGCGTAAAATTCTTTGGGCTGATGGATTGTGGATGTGTCTGTTCTAATATCTGGATAAATCTTGGCTCGCTCCTCTTGGTTGAACATTAAAGAGTTTTTGAATGCCTTTCCTTCCTCGGAATTCAGGAATTTTGGGTTGAAAAATGGGTATATCTTAGCCAGCGCCTTCTCTGCATCTTTCACATCGTCAGCTATGACCTTGAGCCAACCCATGACCTCGAAAGTGAGCACGGTTGAAGATGCTTTGAAGAAGGGCCTTCGAGAACGGTTGTATTTCCAGGATTTATGCGTCATCTTCTTCATTTCTAAATAGCGCTCTTGCCCATGGGGAGTAACGTCAGCTTGATGCCAAGCTTTTTTGAAATCTGCTCAAGAAATTAGTTTTGCTTGGAGGTGTGAAGGGAGGGCCAGAACCATACTTCTCGATGTTGTCTTCTCAATGAACTTCATAAACTCTCCCTCCAAGTCCTCATTAGGAAAATCATCTTTGTAAGTCTTCTCTACTGCAAGTCTGTGTACAACTGGCCAAAGTTCCTTGGGGAAATCTTTCGGAAAGAGGTCATCATTAACATCATCGTCATCCACATCTTCAAATTCGTCATCGATCGCACCTTCCTCAGAGTCATCTTCGGAATCTTCTGATTCCCAATTCCAGGTTCCTTCAACGAATCTTTTGATGGAAAAGTCTTCTTCCTCAAATGCTCTCAATGAATCCTTTTTACCAACAGATACCTGAGCATTAGGTGTTTCTTGGGCTCGCTCCTCGGGGAATAATACCTCATCTTCCAGAGCATCTGCCTGATTATAAAAGAGATTGCGCGGCCATGAGTCTGTTGGTTCAGTCGGTGGCCGATTCGGTCCATCGATATCGCCATAGAAGAGTTTTGATCTTCCATCTTGAAGATAATCCCATTGGTTTATGAACTGTTCTTGATATCCCGGTCTAACATCTCTGTAATGGTGGTCTTCATCACGGTACAGCGTCTTCAATATAGACTCCGCTGGTTTGTATAGGTCTTTACCCTTGCCACATCGGAGTGCTTTTATATGCATCTAAGCTGCGTTAGTACGGTTGATAAGTTCTCTCAAGGGGTTAACTGGTTAACTTACTTGCTGAACAGTATTATACAGTCCAGCCAAGGTTTCTCCCGGTTCAAGATCCCAGACATAAATATCATAATAATCTTTGAAGGAAAAGTTCCACTCTCGATGACGATCCATTTCCTCGAAAAATTCAGGTCCAATTCTTTTCAGAACGTTCCAGACATTTTTGGCAGCTCGTCCAAGACCACTTTTCTCTCGCCATAACCATCGCTCTTCTTCTAGAGGTTTTACTAACAACTTACCACTCTCGGCATCTCTAACAAGTAAAACCAGGCGATGGCTTTGCATGGATAGATATTGAATGAATCGGCGACTCGCTTGATCGTCCCGTTTAATATGGGCACAAATCACGTTTCTCGCTTGGAATATAGCATGTTGACGTCGGGTTTGTTTGCTACGACCTCCTTGTGAAAAGCTGACACTGAGTTCCTTGGCATCCGGATCTGACTTTCGTAGTATACATGATGAAGCCCTAGCATCATGTCATTAGTTGACAACGGTAAGTAAGCAAGAGACTCACCAGTTGCAGTGCTTGTTGCTTCGGCCGATTTCCAACCCATGACGCCCAATTTGACGCAGGGAAGTAACCCCAGCAAGCCAAAATATTTAGCTCAAAGAACTCTTCCCAATTCCGACAAAGCTCGATTGCGGTATTGAGGTTACTATCCTTCGCAATGATGGAGAAATGCAACCACCTTCCACGACTCATTGCTTTATCACTGGGATAATTCCATATCGTCCTACCACAAATCTTTACGCGGATCTCCTTGCGTACTTTCCTAGTGCTATTAGAATCACCAAAATCAATCGCACCGCCTTCCTCAACCCCCGTGATGTTTTTCATGGATGAATCCATTCCAGGGATCATCCCCAGCATACTCTCAGCCGCCTTTTCTCGGGAGACCTCTCGCTTTGACCGCCATGTCCCAGGTAAATCACCGCGCTTTTTCTTTGTTAACCTCATCTTCACGTCATAAGGGTCGGCAACGCCAGCTTCATCGTCTTCGTGACCATGAGCGTCATCGTTTTCAGCCTCGTGTTCAACTTGCTCTTCTGCTTCTTCTGCTTCTTCCTCGGATCGAAAGAAATCTGCGCATGCATCACGAATTTCTTGAAGGCTAGGTCTCTCCATTTTGAGACAAACGTCTCTCAAGGCCGTGCCAGTCACTTCCTCATCTGCAAAGAATGCCTCAATGCTATCAGCGCGAAGAGCTGCTGGGAGTAATGCGGCGTGCCCAAGCAATAACCGACAAAACAGTAAGTGCTTGATCTCTGATATTTCTCCGAGCAGTCGCTGGATTTCAAATTCTGTAAAGGTTCGGGTTGTTTTTTGAACGTGAGGGTTCTCTACCGTACCAGCAACCATTATCCCATAAACATCATCAAGGCCAATTTCGATTCCATGAGCCAACCTCTCATGTATGTCCTTTCGGGTTTCGATGAGAGATTTATCAGGGAGCTCTTGTGGTTTGGCAGCCGGCTTACTTGCGTTGGCCGTCTGGGAAGGAGTGATAGTTGTAGCTGCTCCATTCTTCTTCATTTTCTTCTTAGACTTTTTGGATACAGTAGAGGACTCAATTTGGGCTACAAGCTCGTCGATATCGTTTGTGTTGACGGTTGGATCTTGAGATTCTACATTATTCACGGCCAAATCACTCTTGCGAATATCATTTGAGGACGGCTTTTCCATTTTTGGTTCTTCGGTTTTGAGCTCTTCTTCTGAGGACATCCATAGAAAATGTCGCATGAGATCTTTTAGATATGGTCAGTTTGTGTCGAATGAGCATGTAATGTGAAGTCTTCCTTTCGAAGTGTGCACATGCAACTTGTAGAGTGATGAAATCAACATACCTATAAAGTTTCCTCTTCCATCTTCCAATTCATCTTCAATAGGATCGCACTCCATATCATCATCCGTGCCCTCATTCTCCTCTACCTCCTTCATCTTCTCTTTATATATTTCCTCCAGGAAAGTATCTTGCTTTTTCTTCTCTTCCCTCCTCATTTTCTCCTCCATTCTTTGTTTTGCTTGCTTCCAATTTCTTTGCCATAATTGTGCTTCTTGTTTTATCTTCTTCTGTTCTTTTTCTCGATTTGCTTCCTCGTCGTCCTGGCATTCTCGTACCCATTTGAACCATTGTTGATTTCTATACAAGATCTGGGAAGAACTGATTAGCACAGAGTCATGGTGTTTCGTCGAAAGTTGACAAACCTCGGCAGTTCTTCTCTCAAGCCTTTCTAAAGCCTTGGTAACATATATTTTCTGGTTCATGAGCTGATCCAAAAATTTCGAATGCCCATAGTCCATGTTCTGACTGAAGAATCTACTATGATGCAACCTTCTCGCCCTTATTACTCTTTCCAGTAATTGGTATTCCGTCCATAGCCACGCGTGGAGTTCCTTGCATTCTGCTTCTGTTGTTACATCCTCAAACGTCTCATTGCCGAGGGCAGTTTTCGAATTCGCAAAGTACAGAGGAGGATTGCTGTCTAGGCGTTCAAGTCGAGCTGTGCGAATTTTGTATCCACGATAGAGACCTAAAGATTCTTAGAAATTGTTGAACTGTCCAGAACGATTTTGTGATGTAATACCTTGACATTGCTTAGAGTGGAAGCTACAAAAAAGACCATTTATAGATGTAGCAGTCTCCAAGCAACGTTTCTCATCAGACACATTCAGTGCATTGCACTCTGAAGGAGAATTGGTATCCATCGGTGTGCTTCAATGACAAAATTTTAGAGGTATAAATAAACTTCCTCCCAGGCAGATGGGATATTTCAAAGAAGGATATAGTACTTGTGGGCCTCGACGATCTTGATTGGTCCTGATAGGAGACGCGTTTCGTGTCTGAATGTGATATTTGATCTGCATACCAGTTATAGGTCTGTTGCGTGAGGATGTTCAAAAGAGCAATTGGATGAAAGATTGATATCATATGAAGCTGGAAAAGCCAAGGATTGATCTTACTCGGATCTGGCTGTATAGTAGAATACTGGAGTAGATAAATCCATCTCCAAAAAAGAAATAGTTTCTAATATTGAAATCTCAAAATAACGACCCATCAGTCTGCTTCTGTGAACCTAGTCGGAAAAGCTACCCCGCCTTTCCCGGTACCGATAAGATCACAATTGCTGCAAAAGAGCCTTTCGAAAATTTGATTCTTTTGAATTGGTGTAATGCAGATTTGGAACGTGGAACTCGTATACAAATAAATATTGATAGAAAATGTATATGGACTCAGAAGATGTAGATCTAGTGTGACGGCATTCCCTTCCTAGGTATTTTGATATGTAAGATCTTATTACTTGCTTGTGCATAGCACCTGCCATTTCATACGAACTTTAACGACCTACAACTTGGTGAACCTAACATTCACAACAATTCCAACCACCATATGGACAACCATATGGACAACATTCACTTATATAGAAGTAATGTTTCTCTTTTTTACTTTCCCAGCATCCGCTTTTCGATATCATCCCTCTACGTTTCTTTCCTTTTCGTTTCTTCTCCAATTCATATCACGCACGATACGGGATCCTTCCTATCTGTGTCGTGAAATCCCGTCGAATTTTGACATCATGACACGATTTTGTGATGCCGAATATATAGCTAGACAGCGGGTGTACTTTCTATCTAATTAGGTACAGCCCGTTTGGCTTAGCGGTAAAGCGCATCACTAGTAGTTTCCCTAACGGTAAATCAATAGGTCAATGATGAGATCCTAGGTTCGATTCCTAGAACGGGCAGTTCGGTTCAGCTTTCTTTTGCAATTTTTTATGTTCAATCATTGATGAATAAATAGCTTGAAGCGTGGGAACGGAGTTGCTTGCTTAGTATTTTTGATCTTGGGAATGTTTCGATATCTCCACGGCGGTGAGCAACTTTGTGCGTCGATGCTATTTTCTACACCCAACGCGTTGACCTCATCATTTCAGTCATGTCAAAAATGCCATTTTTTTTCAATTCTCCACCATTCGATTTGAATTCAGCTATTTTACGACTCTTGGCATTGGGAAGTATTCCTGCTACCTTTCTTTCATTACGTATTACTACTAATTAACATGACCATACTTTTCATCACAAGATACTTGAAAGCAGAGAGGACGAGTTTGGTACATAACCTACTCATTAGCTGAGAAAATGCCCATGGTTTACAAAGCTAGACGGTCCTTACTTACGGGCTTTGAGGATGCACGAGTGATCAACTTCTATCTTTGGTATCTTTGGATCCAATACTGAATGGTAATTAGCTGAATCTAGTCGGAGGAATGTCAGATTGATACTCAGGAATCATAATTAAGTAATATGTGTGTCGACGTAAGTCTTTCTACGAATCGATTGCATTCCGGCTTTTCTTCCAGTTATCGTTTGCCATTTGAAACTTTCGCATGTGTCGAGAAAATGCCATTGATGTTTTCGACATCCCAATTTCTGGTAGTATCTACGATCGGGAAATAAATTGGAAGCTTGTACCTTCTGTAACCTCCAGTGAGTTACCGTCATTGTGGAAGTCGAGCGAGCAAGGCTCAGCGCTATATTTTCGAATGACACCAAATCTGTCAGATTTCAGGACCCTTATTCGACCGAAGCAAGAAATAAAAGATGCAAAAGGCTTAACTTAGCCAAACTTTATCCCACAATACTGACGATCAGATAACGCAACTAAATCTGACGCTTTTCGACGGAGATATCCAGGTATCAGCATATAGTTTTCGACCCAAGGGTTCATTGTCCTACCCCCCTTATGTAACTCGTTTAACATCTAAAACGACGGTACGTCCCTGTACAAGGTGATAGGTCGTAATTGTATCATAAATCACTCAGGTGAGTCAATGACAACATTGTTAGAAGACCTTGTATGATGAGTTGGTCGATCTGCACGTGTGTTAAATATAAAAAGAGGATGGATACGGGGAAAAGGAATTGAGTGTTCAGCCTGTAGAGTGTTGGACACGATGACATTTGATAAGGCGGAGTCAGATTTCGAGGTATGGATCTACTTGACGAAAATACATTACGATGATCAAGACAATGGACTTGTGTAGTTTCTCGTCCCCCGAGTAATTTAAGGTAAGACTACTTTGAACTTGCTATTAGACCTGATAGCCTGCATTCGTTGGATTGAACTTCTCCCAAGTTACCAACGTTTCAGACCCCTTCACAATGGCTTACCTCCCTTATGTTGAACCTGGACTAGAAATCATTCTTCCACTATCAACCTTCATTTTCATACTCAACATCACTCGGGATATTCTCGACAACTTTCTCTACTGCGGACTTATTGGTGAAATATTCATCGGTATACTATACGGGATGCCCATCACAGGAACATCATGGCTCAACATAGAAATGCAAGAAACAATACAATATCTCGGATATCTAGGGCTCATCTGTCTAGTATTCGAAGGCGGACTCATTACTGATCTTAAAATGTTGAGAGAAACAATATGGGTAACACTTTCCGCAGCAGCAATTGGAATCCTAATGCCTATGGCTCTCTCGTTCTCCATCATGGGTATGAAATTCGATACAGTCGAAGGATCGGGATATCCCACTGCATTGGCTGCTTTTTCAGCTGGTGTCTCGCTATGTTCCACTTCTCTAGGATCTACTTTCATCATACTTTCATCAGCAAACTTACAGAAAACTCCAACTGGTACATTGATTGCTGGAGCCGCGATGATAGATGATATCCTCGTCCTTGTAATGGTTAAAATAGTCACAGCACTCGGACAAGGACAATCAAATCCATGGAGAATAGCTCGACCGGCGATTTCAAGCCTGAATCTCATTCTTGCCACCTTTCTCCTGGTTCCATTTCTAATCAAACCCGTATACAAAACTTTTCATTCCATCTTCAAAAATCAGAAAGAAGTTGACCCCAGTACTTTCGGTGAGAGTTATGATACGGAAAAGAGAATTTCGCGACATATAGGATTTATACTTTCTACTTTGATGCTTATACTTCTTGTTACTATCGCTGCCTGTATAGAGGGATCTATATTACTTTCTGCATTTCTAGCAGGAGCAATCGTCAGATACACATGGCAAAGTGTTGATTTGGATCTAGAAATGGATATGGATATGGCGATAGATCGACCAACTCTCATGTTCGAAGAATACTACAAACCAATCATGGATCACATACTCGTACCATTTTTCTTCGTAAGCTCTCTTCTTACTATCTATCACATTACCCTACATACACATCCATAACCAAGATGTATAATCTCCCCACTCACGCATCTAACAACATAAATACTCACCCAACCTCCATCTAGGCCTCAATCGGCTTCTCAATTCCCATCTCAGAAATGTTCTCCCCATCCATAATCTACAAAGGAATTTTCTACGCCCTCCTCATGTTCCTCGCCAAAGCATCCGTAGGATTAATCCTTTATATGAATTTCCTAGTTCAAAAATTCACAAAACAGAAATCTCCCTCCTCCTCACAGATACAAATACAACAATCCGAAATCCCACAAAATGAAACAGAGACCTCGAATACTCGCATCGGAAATTCTCAAAACTTACCGCATGTAGATGCGCTTATAGTAGGCTCGACGATGATTGCACGCGGTGGTTTCGGCTTCCTGGTTGCGTCTGAGGCGCAGAGTTCGGGGATTTTGAGTTTGGATCGTTTTCATGGTTTGTGTGGTTTACAGTCTGAGGATCTTGTCAGAGTTGACGTGCAAAGTTTGGTAAAAGAGGGGGATTTTAGAGGAGGAGTGGAAAGGTTGGATGTAGTGGAAGATCAGATATTCTTGGTTATTATCTGGGCATTGGTTTTATGTACGATTTTGGGGCCGGTGGTGGCAGGGTGCGCGGTGAGGAGGAAGATAAGGTTGGGGGGGAGATGTGGGTGTGGTGTTGGGGTTGGGGTTGGGGTTAGAGGGGGAGGGGAGGGGAGGTGTCATCTTTGTTTGTGTGATTAGGGGGGAGGAGGGTGGAGGGGGAGGGGGAGTGGGAGTGGGACAGGAATTGATAGGATTGGATTTTTTGTGTGGGAGGAATGGGAAGGAAAGATAAGATTAAGAGGAAGTAGAGACTGAGATTCAGATAAGGATTGGATAATTACTAACGAGATGGGAAGGGATGATATTAAGTAGTAGATTTAGATATAAGATTTTAAGATTATATTTCTCCGGACTTGAGAGAATAAATAATAAATATTTAACATGATTATAATTATCTTTCTCTACAGTAAATACATATCTATCTATTACTTTTATATCTATTAATTTTGTATTAATATAATATATTACACTCATTTACTTTCACTCTCCTCTTCACTTCAGCCGATCGAGTATTTAATAAAATGATCTCACTCAATGTATTTGACAGTTGACTATAGATATTTTCGATAAGGAGATTTATAATAGAGGGAAAGATATTTCTTTCCAAGGTATTTATTGAAGAAAGAATAACAATGAATCAGACTGATGACTGGGTGAATATGCCAAACTAATGAAAAAAAATCATATTATATACCTTTACCCCTTCATTATAAACACACATATCAAATATGCTAGGGCACAAACCTATTTATCCAAATCTCCAAGGTATCTAACCCATCCTCATAAAGCAAGCCAAATCAAGGCAAAGCACAACAAATAATGCAAGAGAAACGACAGCTCTAGCCCTGTATCCAATACCGTCTTGTCCCCACGCCCGCGAAAAATTCGTCCGAACTATGATGTGTCCCAAACACATAATTCAAGAAGTATAAGCCCCCAACATTGAATAAAATAACCCCGATCTCCTCTACAAAAATACCAAAGCGAGAATCACCCCCATAGACGTCAAGACGCAAACAGCTACAAGGCTTTGAACAAAACTTATCAAAATGCCTCGACCTTGTTCATTTCGTAGAGTTCTCAACCCTCCTTCTTTGCTTGTGTATGGTGAGATTGTGCCGTATCCAGACGACGAAACCACCGCGCTCTTCTCGACATCGATGGTGTCAAATGGTTGCTATATATGAGTGATTAGCGGATGATACATGATGATTCAAGCAAATGAAGATGTACCATGATGCTGGAAGGCTTGGATTCCACCGGGGAAGAATTTTCTGGGAGAGCTTTGTACTCCATCTTTCTAGCGGGAGTTGGAAATGGGTATGGTAGATGAAGCATGAGGTTGAAGTCCTGAAATGGAAAGAATAGATCCGTGGTTGCGAGGAAGGGAAGCTGATGAGGAGATTTACAGATGTGAAATGGTCCTGCACATAGGAGATATTTTCTGAATATTGATTTAACCAAACATTGAAATCTTGAGGAAGCAGTCTTCTTTTCTTCTAAAAAATCCTCGTTCTGATTTTGTTACACTAATGTCCTTATCTGTCGATTCTGCAAGTAACATCAATTTGGTGTGTAGTTGATAAGTCATGAAAGTCTGCTGCAAATGCCATGTGATGGTGCTTATCTCTGCACAGGGGTTCAGAAAATGGCACACTCGTGATTTCTCATGCAGGAAAGATCCGGCAAACATCCGCCACAGCGAAAAATATAGATAACACTTTATATGAGACACGAATGGAGAGGATCCGGTTGATAAGATGGTGGGTAGCAGTATCAGCCGGATGGAGGGCTAAAGTCAATATGATAAACATTAGAAATTTTGTCATGTGAGGTCCATAAAAGACAACAACTGACGCTGTGCTTGTGAACTCGATTTGAAATTATTATTACACGGCAAAATATTGCGGCAGAATTCTCCTCTATTGCAAGACACAAATGCTGGCTTGGGAGGGTTGCAGATGCTGCCAACAAACATGAGCATATAACTAGTACTACCATAAAAGATGGATATGAGGCCATTGCGGGGAGAAATACCCACATTGAATCATGCAGAGATGGGGTATGCGACTATATTGCGCGAGACTTGGTGCCAGAAGAGTGGTGTTTTAAGCATGAAAAGATGAAAATACTCGGGAGCAAGATAGCTAACGCCTAACAATCATGCATGCCTCGTTGGTACTAACCAACAGTATTCCAGTGCCCCATACGGATGAATATGTAGAAATGGCAAATCTTTACTTTCTTACATATCAGACCATAAAACCATAAAGTGTCCACATTATGATGGTACACGCCATACACTGGTGCTGAAGCTAGGCAATGCTTTGAGAAGCCTGTCGAGGTCCTGCCTAAAGGATCCAGTATATTCCAAGTAGATACCGACGCTCACATCTTAGAAAGCTCTCTACTCTCTTGCACATTCAGAGCCATCATGCCTGATGTTTTGTGACTATCACTTCGTAATGCGCAGATGGAGAAAGGCTTCTTAGAGATTGCTTAGGGCGGGACGCAGATATTCGTGAATCTACCTAGGATAGCACTTGGACGGCCCAGCATGCGCATCAAAGGATCTTCAATTCCACCCATTTGTAAATTTTATATTGCATATTGGAGGATATCGGCGCAACTGTCCGAGTGAGTCGTAGCAATAGGACACTTCTCATCTGATCTTTCGCACAGGAGGGATAAGGCTTCTATTTCAGAACCAGCCATGTATAGCATATCTTATCGAGTACTTGTCTGACTTTGAGAATTAGATTTAGGTAATGGTAGAACCCTAAACATATCTCGACTCGAAGGAGACGGACGAGGAATAATGGTTGGATTTCCTCAGCCAAGTTGGAAATTCTCCAACCGCATAAACATTTGTTTCGACAATCGCGAGGGCATGTTCAGAACATCGATGTCGGGTAGGGTGAAATTAAGAAGTTTGAGAACTTTGCTCATGTTGTTGAAGGTTGTGCTGCCAAAGAATTGATGAGCTTGGTATGGCACAAAACAACAAGATGGGCTTACATAAGATCTTCCAATTGGTTACCTAGTAGGCAACCTAATGCCATAACAAAACAAGCTTTTGGTCGTACTTGGTATCTCGTATCTCGTATTCGCACTCCAAATCCAACAAAAATCGTACACCGTACAGTCTCTTCGAAGTTCTGTGCAATGATAGGTTTGTTCGTAAGGTAGGACATTACTCGCCATTGCCATTACTTCAGATGATGGCTATGGCTATGGTCAGGTTATCTATGCCTCGTCAGCCATGATGCAATCATTGCAAAGCCACAATTCAAAATTCACCAGCGGACACGAGTAGCTTCCCAGCAGGATTATTGTTATGAAGTAGGTATTTATATGAACACTCACATTTGCATTCACTTGTGCTCGTCGTCTTTGTAATTGTGTCATTCACAGTCACATTCACGCCTGAATTTTAACTTTGTCCTTAGCCATCCTTAACCTTATTTCCTTACCCTCTCGAAGAACCCCACCTTCCCCTCCCTCCACAACAGCAACGACAAAACAACGTAAGCCTCTTAACATAGCCAAAATATGACTGAACCGTCAAATAATACAAGTAAACCGTCAGCTTGGGAGAAAACCAAGACTGGCGGTAAAGCCGCTTTTGATAAAGGATGGGCTGCATTTGAAAAGCTAGGGGGACCAGTTAACAAACTCACGAATAAGATTGGATCTGAGGCCTTCTGGCCAACGGGGATGGATAAGGAATGTGAGAAAGCTGCTCGAATTCTGAAATCATTCTGTAGTACGTCTGTGCAATACTCTCAACTACAAAAGACCCACTAACGATTTGACAGAAGATGGTTTTATGGCAGAGCAACAAAGAGATGCATCCTTAGACCCAGAGACTAAAAAGAAAGTCCAAGATGGACCCAGCAAACCACCAAAAGTTCTTGTCAAAATCCCTCAAAAGGTTATCAAGAACTGTGTTGGTCTTGCAATTTACACCACAATGCGTTCTGGATTATGGGTCTCCGGAGCAGGTGGATCGGGCGTTTTAATTGCCAAGAATGAGAAAGGACAATGGTCACCACCGTCCGGAATTCTCGTCCATACTTTGGGTGTAGGGTTCATGGCTGGGATCGATATCTATGATTGTGTCATTGTTATCAACGACCGCAAGGCTCTCGATGCATTCAGTAAATTACGTGTCTCCCTCGGTGGTGAGATATCTGTTGTCGCTGGGCCAATTGGAAGTGGGGCTATCTTGGAGAGCGAGCTCTTAAAAAGTCGAAAGCCCTTATTTTCCTACATGAAAAGTAGAGGTTTGTATGCAGGAGCACAGGTTGATGGAACAATAATTATCGAACGCAACGATGAAAATGCAAGATACTATGGTGAAAGATTGCCAGTGGCACAAATTTTGCAAGGAAGAGTCCCATCACTTCCACCAACGGCTGAATTATTGATGGAGGTCGTGAAGGACGCTGAGGGAAGGCCAAATCTAAATCAGGCCTTCTTGCAGCAAGTCTACAATAAGCCAGCTCCTGCAGATGCGGAGATTGTATATTCGGGAGAGGCTAGCGAGGATGAAAAGAAGAGGTATGGAAACCCGAACACGGCCGAGGGTTATGCTATTCAGCAACAGCTGCATGGTTATCAACAGCAGCAGCATCCAGGATATACGCAGGGTAACGACCTATATTATCCTCCTCCACCTCCAGGACCCCCGGCCCATCGATATCATAATTCTATGGAGGAGACTCCTCCGGCTTACTATCCGCCTCCGCGTTCATCGGGGTTTCCACAACAGCAAGGAAGTAGTGCAACTGAACACGACTATTATGCACCCGAAAAACCACTTCGCCCAAACTGAAGAGTTATTAGGATAAAGATAAATTAATTCTTAGCTAGTTTGGCTTGCATATTGTTCGGGTTTTATGCGGTTCTGAAATTGCTCCTCCGATTATTAGCTAGTCTTGATTGGTAGAATGACCAAGATACGTTGTAATACACTTGGCATGAGACGCCTGCTTGAAAGATCTTCAACCAACCAGCTTTGATATGATCAACCTCGAGTTGTACACAGCCATTTGGGACCACGTGTGTATACACTCAATCGTAGTGTTGTGTACCGTCTGTGTCTACGAATATCGCACCAAAGCATGTTAAATCGAATGTAATGGGGGCTGGAAACGGGGATTGTTGCTGCCTCCGCAATGATACAAATATTAAACTTATTGTACGAAAGAGTCTGGAAGGTTCCTTTTCTATACTTTGAGGAGGATTTTTGCTAAACAATATTACCAGACCTATAAATAATATTTGGAATCCTAGATTAAACATTATTGATACAAAGCTGATCTTCATGTACAAAAAAGCACAAGGATTCCTTCTCGGTTGGAAAAAGGTTTATCCGAGATCCGCCAAGATTATGGGTAGGTATTTGGCCTTGCTCGCTCCTTCCATCAAAATTTCATCTACTCGATGACTCTTTTCCCACTTTCATGTCCCTAAGGTTCATCTTTTCATTTCACTACTCTTCCATTGACTGCGAGAGCTTGTACTCCGAGGACTCATTAGTCGTACTACCAAGAATTACCCCAATTCCGATTCTTTTGGGTATCAATCATCATCGAAGCTCCATTCGGAGATATCTTGGAGAATATCCTTTGGGCTGGTCCAAATATGTTTCTGACAAATCGGTGCAAATTTAACTTTGGCTGCATTTTGGTCGATAGGCGCACGTTAATATATTAACTTGCTCAGGTAGCTCAAAATGCCGGCGAGGACTCCATGACCAACTAGGATCTGTTTTTACATAAATTCGTTCCTGTCCCAATTGTTGGCCTCCGATCTACTTGCGAGAGAGAGCTTCCGCTTCTGATATATCATAATTCCATATTGGGATACTACATAGGCACATTTGACTCGTGCCACTGCACTACTATTTTGCCAACCAAGTAACAATGCTTGGGTCTCCCTGGATGCTATATTAGCGACGATGGCACGTCTGGATTTACAGCTCACTGTTCAAAAGCGGTTCGCTCCCAGTTTCTTCAACTACAACTTCTAGCATATAGGGACATTCAATTGCATTCTGTTGGAACCCTTCTGACTCCTGCCTCTTATTCCCCTCCCGGCATACTCACTTAATCTGGAACGATTACAACAAATTTTCTACAACTTCTGTCACTGTCGAAGATCCATGGCAAGCACTGTTTATCAAATGTTTGAGGTCAATACCTCTACTCCCCGAGCAGTTTCCAAGTTCGCACATTGACTTTCTGGAGCTAAGGAATGCAATTACTACAATAAAGGCACAGCACATGGCAGTTTCGTCACGCTTGAGGTGGTATTGAAGCCGCAAACTTTTGTATTCTTGCTAGATTATAAAAAAAAGCAAAACTTTTTCATCTCCTTCCGACTGAACAGCAAAGCATAACCTATCCGGCTACGTCCCTCAATCAACAACTTATTCTTCTTTGCCTTCCAATGGAGCCAGCATTTAACCTTCCAGCCCTTCCAAATTTCAAATGGGCCGTTCGCCCGATGGTATGCCGGAAGCTTTCCAGAATGAAATCCCAAGCTGGGAGTAATGTTAGTAACATTACGGACGGTTCAAAAATTACGCCCCTACCTGATGATTTAACAGCCGGTACCACAAGCGCTGCAGGCTCTTCCTGGGATGACCCAAACTTCCTGCCCATTGGCAAGGCAAGTTGGACATCTGACACCTGGCATCTAATTATCTTTTAGTATCTATCAAACCAGAGTTATATGAGGTGCAATATCTTACGCCGGGCATTTCAGTCACGCCAAAAGAATGTGAAATTTCACTCAAGGGCACCAAAAGTGGCTCGATGGAAGGAAAAATTTTCATCTCTTCTTGAAAGATGGTCTCAAATGGAGTTGGTTGAAAAGGCATCTTGATTGTAGTTGATTGAGAAGAATCTTTGGCTT
This sequence comes from Sclerotinia minor, assembly GCA_025389075.1. Classification (NCBI taxonomy): domain Eukaryota; kingdom Fungi; phylum Ascomycota; class Leotiomycetes; order Helotiales; family Sclerotiniaceae; genus Sclerotinia; species Sclerotinia minor. The sequence goes on from QRFH01000007.1 coordinate 2,210,991, forward strand.
GATAAACAAATATGAGATGATCGTGTGTTGAAATAATGAGGTGGTTTGGGTTGATGAGCTTCAACTTCAGTCGAGTGGAAGTGTTCATTATATAAATTTCAGGAACGAGTCAAGAGGGGTTCGAAACTTGATCTGAAAAAAGGAAAGATGAATTATCTTATGATTTTGCGGTTGCCTGCATCATCGAATGTATATCTGCGTCTGCAACTAATCAAATGGGTGGCTGCAATTCCTTTCCCAGATTAAATGGGCCACCCGAAACTAGGAACAATCGTGCCTTTCTTAAGCACAGTCTTATGATGAGCAAATCCAAACATTGCAGCACCGCATGATGGAAAACTTGAGCGACACTTGTTATCAATGGTACTAGTGATCAAAAGTAAGGTGGATGTCCGTGTTATGTCAAGTCAGGAGACCTATTACATGCATTGGTATTCTCTCTTTTATCTGAACGCAGCAATCCTCAGTCAGTAATGAAGGTATATTGATAGGTCGATTCTCTTGGCTAAACAAGGAATCCTCGCACCAGGTTATCATGGCCGCTCAGCGAATAGTACAGGGAGTGTACCTGAAGGTGACCGGGCCAACTATCAAGAGCTAAATGTGACCAGGCATCAATGCTTCTTGGTTTCTATCCAATAATCTTGCATATTCTGCAACTATCCATGCGGGCATAAAGAAATTCGCATGGTTCGAGAGTGTGTTCGGAAGTTTCCAACAGTTGAAGAATTTCTTTTACAAAGGACGCCTCGAAAACTAATACAGCTTATAGGGTTTACAGGGTATTAACATTATAATATGCTATAATTCGATTTTTCAAATTTAACCCTGAAAATTAATAGTTAATTAGACTATTCTAACCCTGTAATTTTAACCGATTAGGATTAGAATTAAAAAAAAATCATCATACATTAATTCTTATGGGTTTGCCAAATGTAAAATAGTAACCTTATTAATTAGATAATCCAAATGTAAAATTACAGGCCCTCTACAGTATCAACAAGTTTGTAAAGCCTATAATCGTATCCTTTCTCAAGCTGTCCTCCGTACTAAGCGACAGACCCTTCATGCAGGCTGCAACCGGGTGCCAAGTCATTTTGTCCTTGTATTTCGAAATATCCTCAACTAAATTATAGTCTAAGTCTAAGGGGTCATTACACAGATAGAGATTAACGGATTCATGGTCTGCCCATTATGTATTGCGAAAATCCCATCACATCAAACGATATTTCCGGAGCGATCGCAAATGCACCGATTCATTGTACCTCTCAACCATTAATTGGAAGATTGAAACCCCATTTTCAATTATGTTGGGGGTCATAACGTGGGTGGAGCATTGTGATATATCATGTCTGACAGAAGTGGGAACTTATTATCCGACTCGTCATTTTCTACGGCGTGTACCGGATGATACACGTCAAAAATAATCTTTCCATTCAAGAACGGCAGTTGGCTTCTATGCATGCATCTGTGGCTAGGTCTACCAAACCGTCGGAATGTTTTGATATGAACTGGTCACGGCCCGCGAGACTTGCGCGCACAATCATAACTGCTTTCAACAAAGATGTCAACATTTGATATCGATCAACGCAACATATCATCGACCGACCATCTGCGCTCATCGAACGAGATTGAAATGGAAAGCACTTGATGCGAAAAACCCAAACCCTCCAAATCTCATAATGAGTTGAGATCGACAGGGACTTTGTTGAGTCTTTTGATACCCCGGATGAGGAAATGGGCGTTGTGTAAGGAGGATCTGGTGTTACATTTTACAACATACGGGAGTGGTCCGACTGCATCCGGAGTCATTTCTAATCCTCTTTGAAGCAGTGGAGAAAGTTCTCGCTAGTGGACATTACCATGCAATCCATATGCAAATTTGGAAAATTTCCCTCGAAAAGCGATTCGATAAAAAAGGTTGGACTTCTTGTGTTACATTTACAGGAATACAAAGTCTACTGTGTGTTTTATTGGGTTAAACCAACAGTTCGAGCAACATAAGCCAACACATCAAAGCGCATTAAATACATCAAGAAGATGTGACATCATATCATAATTATCACGGCGAAAAGGCTCGAGTGGATAATCCATTTGAATATCTGTTTAGGTAAATAGATACGTATTTTCCAAACCTCAGTTTTATTGTCATTTATTCATATTTCAATGCGAAATCAGTCCATCATGATGAACGTATTTGATATTTTCCGACTCTTCCATCTTACAACATAATTTCTTCGATACTTTTCCGTACAATCTTTTGATCGATATATTAATATTGTCACGCAATCCACTGTATGATATATCTAATTTTGCAGAAGTAGCCATCTCTAGCCCACTTACTTGGATATAGATGTCCAACACAAAACCGATCTCTCTGATCGTATGATATCCGAGTCGAATTGGCATGCATGCACGCAGCTACATCAATCTAAAAAAAAACAGAACTTTCCTATGTTACGGAGCATATTTTTGATTCGGAAATAAAACACTCATGTCCTTAATATATCGGTCGGGTAGATGCAGATGAAGTTCGATGATTCTTGCATCTGCAGTGGCGGTGGATGGACCATTAAGTTGGGATTTCTATTGGGTTCCAGCCTGTGCATTTGAAAGGGAATAAATCAGCGTTGAAGAATTGTTTGTACGTTGATCGAGTCATCAACTTTTTGGCACAGAATCACCTCACTTTTCATATCGTCATCGTATGCTATGGTATGGTTTGGTTTGGTATGGGTATCGCATTATCAAACAAAAACGTATGTCAAGAATGCCAATTATTCTCTCACACATGGCAGAGTAGATTGGAAATGAAATTTTGCAGGGAAAATTTGGAGGAAATTTTTGAGAGAGTACAAAGGTAGGTGGTGTAGGTAGTAAGGTTTGTTGGTTGAATGATTGGATGATGAGAGGATGAGATGCTTCGAATTATTAGGGTTAGATGAGATTTTAGATTTTAAAAATTTAACATGGTCTGGATGGATTTCATGTAGGTTAGGTATGTTGAGTAAGTACCTATTAAAGAGACTTTGGACGAATAGAATGCTTTGGAATTGAATGGATGGCATGGATAAGAACTAAGAACGGGATGGAAAAGAGGGGATGCATGTGTGTATTACATAGCGTGTTAGGTTACTTGTACTGTGATGGTGAGATCAGTGGGGAGGAGGTTGATTGGATGGATGGATGAGCGGGGGCTGGAGCGGGAGCTGGACTAATTATTGGAGGTTTACCTCCTTAAAATTCTTGCCGCATATCCCTGTGTAGCGGTGGTCTGTGCTTCATACTCTATACTGTATGTACTAAGAAATTCAGATTCGTTTAGCGTTGTGATCTGATTGGCTTATACAATGAGTCACGATCTAAGCATTCTAATTGGTAATAATTCAAATAAGGTTTCTTTTGATATACTAGCCGCATATACTATACATGCCTTGGGCATATTTGACTTGGAGCTTTTTTGACCTTTGATGTATTCGATATATTCAACTCTAGGTTTATTCGATGTATTTGATCTGGGCTTATTCAACCTAGGCTTATTCGATATATTCGACCTGGGCTTATTCAATCTAGGTTTATTCGATATATTCGACCTGGGCTTATTCAATCTAGGTTTATTCCACTGATTCAATCTATTAAATCTATTAAAGTAAATTAAAATAAATTAAAACAAATTCAAAAATTAAAATAAAATTTATTATTGTTAAAATAATTTTTATGTTTATAAATAATAATTGATAAATTTTTTCTATTTCTTTCTTTTATAATATACTATTAGAATATATATATTTTGATTTAATTTTTATAATATATAAATTTTTTTTAAAAAAATTTAATAAAATAAATCTCTTTTTATTTATATTTTATTATAATGTAACTTATGGTGAACCGGGTCATATGGGGAACTGGGTCAGGTACCTTTACACCAAAATTTTGGTGTAAGGTACCTGACCCGGTTCCCATATGACCCGGTTCACCATAAGTTACGTTATATATTTAAATTTATAATAAACTTTTTTAAAACTTGAATTTTTATTAAACTTTCTCAAAAAGCCAGGGGTCCGGAGGGTGCAGGTTTTTAATCATAATAGTTTTTTTCTTTTTATAATATAATTATTGTAGATAGATGTTACGAGGGTTGCCGTCTAGATCACGTGGAAGTGTTCTAGGCTCTCGAGGTGGTTTATAACTAGGCGTCAAGCAGGGACTTTAAGTAATGACAATAAAGGTATGCAATTCGTAACTAATAGTAGAGTATGCTAAATGATTGATCTTGAGCATGAAGCTCTACAATAGGAAATCCTTCCTAGCTATATAGATCTTCGTACTCCCTATCCCATCGCTCCCACTTGATTTAAATCAGTGGGATCGGTGGGAATCATATAATAACAGAGTCTGTGCTCTTCAGATCCTCACATGACCTTAATTCCATACTAATTTGATTGAATCGCATCTCATAAGCACACGATCGGTTACTGTAAGATCCGTGATCGTAACAATAGAAAAGTTGTAAGATAAAAAATTAATAGTAAAAGATAATAATAGAATAATATTGATTTAATTGATATTTTATATATTAATTAATTAACTATAATTATAATTTTTACTTTTAAAATTAAAATTAGAAAATTTGATTAAAGTTTATTTTTATATATATATCTACTGAATATATTATTGATATTTTATATTATATTTTAAGATTTTATAATTATAATTTCTTTTAATATATTTTTTTCATTTTGATTATTTATTTATAAATAATCTTAAATTAAATTTTGAGTTTAAAATCAATATAATTCATTAATAATTAAAATTAATTATATAATAATCAAAATAAGATATTAAATAATATATTATTCTAATAAATAAAAAGTTTAAAAACTTACCAAAATACAATATTATAAAATAAAGATAATTTCAATAACAACTTATTAATATCAAATCAATCAATCAATCAATCAATCAATTTGATTAAATCTATTATCTACCTATCTACTATCTTCCTATACTATACTATACAAACAAACAAACAACCATCTTCCACCTTCTTTAGTTCCCACCTATCCATCCCCATCTTCCCATCTTCATAGCACTATCTATCTACCAGGTATATCTCCAATCAATTCATTCATCCACCAACCAACCATTAGACCATCCATATATACTCTCCAATTCCGACTCAAGCCCAACTCCATTACCATTACCAATCCATTCCAAATCCCAAGACCTATTTCTTCAATCTCCAATCTCCAATAACTCCCAAGAACTCAAAAACGCCATAACAAACCAAACCATACCAAACTAAAAAATCAAACCAAAATGACATAACCAACAACATCAAATCCTAATGGGGTATCTTCTCTTTCCATATTATCTCTCTTCCCGTTCGTTCGCTTGTTCGTTCGCTCGTCCATCCTTCCTTTCCCACATTCACACACAACTTTTCATCGACCAATCCCTTACTTTAATTCCCTTACATCTTCTCCATCTCCTTCCACCTTTTCTGCGCCTCACTAATCCTTCCCCCCCATCCCGCTCAAAAAATACGCAACGCAACGCAGCCCAACAAAACCCAACTAAAACTCTTCGCATAAACTCAAGATCTGTCGATCAAAAGTGATCGGAGCACACATGCAACGAACCTTATTCATACAAACCAATGCCAAGCTTCTGTAGCTTCACAAAACATACATCATACATTACATTAAAAAACTTGTCATCTTAAAATCAAGACAAGACTTTCTCAATCTTCACCAATAATAAACCATCTGTCGGATTTCCCTTGACATCTTTCAAAGGAATTAATCGATATCCCTGTTGAAGACGATCGAGCCGGATGCAAGCCCATGCTGCTAACTCATCTTTTGAATAATTGGAATCTTCAATTTTGAATCTGTAAGGTGTAAGAGGAGTTAGTAAAATGACATGATATGAGCTGAGATTCGATAGGTTGATTTGATTTGATTGATAGAACGGGAGAAAGAAATTATTGAGGTAACATTGCATATACATCATACATGAAGTAGACATAGAAAGAAAGTAATGGAATGATAAGATGGAAACGAATGCATGCTAAGGAAAACCAACTTCAACAAAACGGAAATGATGAGCACCAAACAGCCAAAGTAATAGAATTGTGGTGGTCGAAAAAGCCATGTACTACATGAATTGGGCTAGAAGAAACTCATCGCGTGTAAAGGGCTGAAAGTTATTTGAATGATTCGCTAAGGATGAATGTTGGGGAACCACACCCGAGCAGCCAAGCGCCGGTAACGCTGTTTATACTACTGCACCCCTAAATTGATCCGCATAGAACTTTCGAGCCATGCCCAGCCGGCTCCGGGCCGTTGAGCTACGTGAAGATTGATTGAAGAAAGGCCCGAGGAGAAATTTGCATGTACCAGGCACTTGTGTAGAAGTTTCGAAACCTAAGCGGTATGACATAATTGCAGGTAGATGATATGTCAATATATAATGATCAAATCACATAAATCTAGACCTTGTCTAGTTTCCTGCTTGTAACTTTCGGAAGTAAAAAAAATAGAGAAATGTTGAAGAAAAGTAGTGTAACATGGACTAACCTTACAAAGCTTAACTCCTCTACCACGTTCCTGATACCTTCAAAATGAAGAGTTTCGCCTTCATAATCGGGTTTGCTACCCGATTTGTAAGCCGTCTTGAGTTTGTGTTCACCCTCTTTTGCTTTGCCTCCATTTTCAATTGGTTGCCCATCGAGCTCTGCTTGGCTTTCAACGTGTAGTTCACATTTAACGTATGGATGAAAGCCTTTCTCGGTTTCGCCCTGAGGAAAGGGGATTTGTTGCCCAGCGAATATGCTGATTTTCAAATCAAGGGTCTTGTAAGGGATAGCTACACAAGATTCGAATGTTGCATCCTCGCTGCGGTAGCCTGGGGGTTTCAATATCCACCCCTGTGAACCGGCAAACATTCCTTCATTCAACATCATACCTTCATCCAAAGTCTGCCAATTCAAGGCAACCATTTGAATGCCTTTGCGCCAGCAGACCGAAGGGTCGAGATTAGATGAATCGAATCGTTTGCCAGCTGGAAATGCTCTCATGAAATAATTGCGATTGTGAGCAAACATTTGTTCTCGATGTGATTCATGAAGTTCCAAGATGACTTTCTCGCCCACGGAAAAAATGTGAGAAGGTTTTGTGGCTGCTCCAACATCAAACGACACAAAATGTTCGCTGTGAGTGTAGATTCCAAGTTTACTGAGGGTTTCGCAGATCTTTGCCTTCTTCTTGGAACTTGCTCGGTCGTCCTCCGAGCCTGAATATCCAGATTCTGCATCTTTTGTTGAGATCACCGGCACTAGTGTGTTGGATGACGCCTTCTTCTCTAGAGTATCCGTGTTTGTGGGAGATAATCCATTCGTGGATCCATTCGTGAGCTCGTTCAAATGCTCTGATGCATCTTTCAGCTCGGGGGCTTTCTTGACCTTGACCAAGATTTTATTAAGAAGCTCGTCAAGTCTAGGAACCCTTTCTTCCGGATTACATGTTTCGAATGGCGCGTCGAGTAAGAGACCTTCCCACTCCTCCTTCATGATATCAACCATTATTTCCTGTTGTTCGTGATCGGCATGAACTTCTAAACTGACGATGATAGGAAGTGGGCTCGTTGTGAAGGCAGTTTCCCGAATTGCTTTGCAAACAGCTCTAAATCCCACCGGTGCTGTCAAGGTCCAACCATGTAAAACCAAAGGTTCCCCAATCATCGATGATCGTATTGAGGCCGGCCTTCCACCATGCTCATCTTCATCCACAACCTTAAGTTTATCGCCCGTATTTGTCTTTGAAACTTTATGTTTACCCTCTAATTTCTCTTTAGCAATCTCCAACTTCTCTTTGGCACTCTCTAATTTCTCCTCCACCGTCAATATAGCTGCAGCTGCTCGACTAGAAAGTGTGCTTCCAGTTCCTGAAGGCTGCCGTTTGTGATCGGTTTTATTCGAGAATATTGATTTATCATCTTTCTCTGCTGCCTCTCCATTGTGTACATCTATCTCAATACATCGACAATTTTGTGTGAGGGCCTGATGGCAGTTAGCATAAAATCTTTACGATATCAAAATCCAACTTGCCGTTTTGTATGCTTCTGTAGAACTCCTTGATAGCAGCTGATTCCCCTCAAGATATGTATTATGACTACTGCTGATGTAATAGTTGGTGATTGGTTTTGACTGATCTAACTCCGGAATACGCTTCATAACCTCTAATGAATGACTGTAGTACACTGACTCGAGAAATTGTTCAAATTTGTATGTATCTTTTTGCAGCGTAATTGTATGTCCCTGAACATCTGCCAACCACTTCTCAAATCGCTCTCTTCCTAAGGATGGTTCTGGACCTCTTAACTCATCGAAAAGCTTCCGTAAATATTCTTGAATCTCATGTGAAAGGTAGACTTGTCGTGGAGGATCCCCTGCGGTGGTATTATTGAGAGGGGGAAGCTGTACGCCATGGCCAGGAGTGAGCATTGTAGACATGGCTATAAGTTTGTGAAGAGTGAATTGCTTTCCGGAGGGAGTGAGGAGAGGCATGGTAGATATTCTATTATGAAAGCAAGAATATTATTAGCAAATGAATTCTAATCCAGCACGTTGGAACCACAAATGAATGCAAGACACTGGGTCTAACAAGCAAATGTCTTGATCCATCGTGATTCAATTTATATCGCCAAAACTACGGTGATCTTGACGTGTTTTGATCTTATTCAGTAGCCCACCTGCCCTCCCCGGTGATGGTGGGGAGGGGGGGGGGGGGGGAAGAAGATAGGATAGTCAAACAAGATGGGAAAAGAAAAAAGAAACAACAACTTACCTCCGGAACTTTTTCCTCAAAAACGAAACCATCTCTCCTTAGTATGAAATTGTAGAGGTTGATTTGAATGCTACATGAGGAGTATATGATGAATAAAGTTTTTGAATGATTTACGAAGCAGGGAATGAATTCGTGATTATCAAAGGGGCCAAGACGAGGCTCATTCAGCTGCTGGGGACAAATGTACTATGATTCTGTTACTATTCTTAAATGCTGACAAGGCTAGAAGCAGGTGGGTACAAAATGTTTTCGATGACGGGTGGTTGATAGGAAAAGAAGGGGAAGTAAAAGGTAAAGCCATGGTATCAAAATGATATATGTAGAGTGAGACAAGATAGTCATGTTGGTATGATTGATTCATGATGATAGTTGATAATTTGCTAATGGATGGATAAAGTTCAAAGTTGATGAATATTTACCAAGTGTTGTCCATTTTTAAGTTATTTTTAAGTTATTTTTTATTTTATTTTATTTTATTTTATTTTATTTTATTTTATTTTATTTTATTTTATTTTATTTTATTTTATTTTATTTTATTTTATTTTATTTTATTTTATTTTATTTTATTTTATTTTATTTTATTTTATTTTATTTTATTTTATTTTATTTTATTTTATTTTATTTTATTTTATTTTTATTTTTATTTTTATTTAGAGTTCTTTGTTATTAGTTAACTCATCCACTTGTTTGAAAGCTAATTACCCTGGGCCGTACCTTTTTTACTGGTGTTCCTTGGCTATAATACAACCAATACAACCAATGATAAGGGGATGATGACATAGCTAGAACACACATGGAAGCGCTGAATGAACTATCTATCTATCTATAATAAGTGATTCATTCGTACAATGAATGTATCATGTAACCTTAGTGTGAAGCCTTTTCAAATTCTATAATTTAACCTTAATATAACCAACAATAACTGGATGACCATTACCGCGGAATCACTCATGAAACCACTGACTATCATCAAGCTTCAAAACCAAATATCTACAGACGAGTGACTGGCTCGTACTAGAGTAACAAGCTTTTCAGGGTTTTGTTTGTGGATTCTTCAATTTGCCCCTCAGCCCATCATCTACAGAGTACTCGTACAAGTACTCGAGTTAACAACACCACAACACCATAACACCGCCTCACTCCATATCACATCCCTCACAACCTATACTTCAACTCCCTCCATTCTAAAACATTCATGGCCTCGCAAACAAAACTTCAATTGGAGGAAAAGATTCGTTCCTGGGGATTTTCATCAGTATTTACCTGAACGGATGCTCCGTGAGTTAAACCCTTTAGGTTATATATACACAGCCTCAATTACTCCACAATACTCCATAGCAAGGCTGATTCTAACTTTTTAACTTCGCCTCATTTAAGAAATACTCATTATAATCCACATTCCCATGGTGGACTAACCACACATCTCATCGTGAATGGTCAACTTACCATTACCTATCCGAAAGAAGAGAATGCGCAAAAGGTTACATATGGTGTTGGGGAGAGAATTGATGTTGATGCGGGTAGGGTTCATGAAGTGTGGATTGGTCCGGAGGGATGTACGTATGTGATTGGTGAATGAAGGGATGCTATGTTTCGTTGGTCTTGTGTCTTTTGTCTTTTTGTCTTTTGATCTTTTGATATTACATATCTGTACGAATAATTGTCTTCAATTGCTTCATTACATGGCTGATAAGCAAAATGACATTGCATGGTGATTGACGATGATGATGGCGATGAGTATTAATGCCTACCATGGGGATGCGCACATTAAAACAAAGCAAGTGTCGAGATTGAATAAGACTCAATGACTATATATTCTTACGATCTTTGGGAACATTGTCAACATTACAACAACTCTGAAATGAGTTCATGTATCTATTATCAAACTCCAGACAAGACCCCACCCTATGTTCACGTTATTACCACAGGCTGCGACATATTCGTATAGAGCTGATGCATGATATCAATATCTCTATAAAGTTACTGCTCCTTCTATCCATACTATCCGTAGCAATTCCTTCCCTCTTCCGATACTACTCATAAGGTAGGTAAACATTCCACGAATCAGATCTCGAACGCAATTCAGAAGTGCTGAGATTGTAGATTAATATCTTTCGTACATCAAATAAATAGATATTCTATAGCAGTTGGAGTTTTGCGGCTAATTTAGCCTTCAGTGTCATTGATTAGCCAGTAGCTTCAGGAGTAGACGCGTTTAGATTGATATCAATTCCTTCTCTGCAAAAGTGTAGTAAGATGGATGGAAGGAACAATTGGTGTTGAAAAGTCATCGATTACATTATCCGAGTATATAATATCAATTTTTTATCTATCATTTTAAATTCTCCAACTTATACCCAATCTATTGTCTAAAATTGATAATCATCAACTTCTATAATTTCTTTAAATTATAAATCTTTAATAATATTTTCATCTCCCTACATATCATAATCCTAATCATCTCTTCGTCAACTCTTTCAAACTCAACCATTCCATCTATACTCTCCCCCATCCCCCTATACAACCCTCAAAACCCCAAACCTCACACCTGAAACCCCAAACCAAAAATACTATCTCCTACAAACCTTCCAAACCATCCCTTCAATATCCCAAATAAGTCAAATCTATATATTACACTATACAACCAACCCACTGCCCTACTCTATCAACAACTCAAACACAGTACCTCATATACACAAATATCAAAGCCAACACGACTCAATTCTCAATTCTGAAAAGACCATTTGGATGAATTAATCGTGTATGAACTCACACTCCAAGCATTATTAAAAGTAGAAGTAGAAGTAGAAGTAGAAGTAGAAGTAGAAGTAGAAGTAGAAGTAGAAACAATAAAATTTTAATTATAATCACCATCTAATATACCATATTATTTATACAAACAAAAACATGAGATTCTTTGCACATAGTAATTTAACTAACTAAAGATGATATAATTGATTTACAGATATTAAATCTCTGAAGTTATTAAAGGGCAAAGAAATTGTGATTTAGTTGAATACTCACTCAAATGAAGTACTATCTATTACTGGAGTGGTAAATAGATCACAAAGAAAGTATTAGAACTATTTCTATTTAAGATTACTTCACTCCATGATCAGACTCCTATTTTTCAATATAAATCAGAAGTCAATCACCTTCATCATGCACTAATAATACACTTTCGATTACCAAATATACGAAATCTCAAAAATGCAATGGGGTTGTCAAAATCAAGTACATGTACTCAGCATCACAATATGTATACTCCATCAAGCCTCGCAAAATATTTAGAAACTCGTTCTAAGAAACCATTCACATTATCTATCACTAAACCTACACACTGCAACCTCTCCAATCTTTAACTTACAAAGCCACCGACATCACTTTTGAGCCTTCCAAGCATGCCAACCGGCTGCTACCCTAGTTTGTTTAACGCTACTCTGAACCGGATCATGATCATGTTTATGAGTAACATCCGGCATCCTCTTCGCATTCGCCTTCTGTATCTTTTCGAGATTTTTGATAAATTTTCTCTGATCCTTAGCTAACGCAATATATTTCCCAGCAAATCTCCGTTCTGCTATTTCGAGTAATTGTAAGACCTCATAGTCACGACCTCCTGCTTTACCTAAAAAGTTCAACAGACGGTCGGGATTCCCGTCAAGTTCCATCTTTTGCCGGAGAAATCGCTCTTGGCGTGCTGGGTCAATATCACCATATGCGAGGTTGTCCACACGCCATCCATATACTTGAGCTGCTTTTTGAGGAGCACGAGTAGGTGAGTATTCTGGAGTGTAATGCTTCATAATATAATCGGTCGACTCTTTCTGCACGTTCTTTGTATGCAATCGTGTTGATTCCGTCAGTCTTCTGATTGGACCTTAAAACTTTTGCGACTGAGATGAATTCTCCAGGGGACTTGATGATTTCAGCATACTTGAATAAATACTTCTCGTAGAGAGCTATTTCGGTACCTTTCCATAGCTCCGCGCGCCGATGATAAATCTCGGCATGTGGAATTTCGAAGGGGCCGTCACTATATGGTTCAATCTGCAATAGTTTCTCCCAGAGATCATCCGCTTTTTGGAGGCGTGCGAAACGAGATTCGTCGGTCTCATTATGAGGTATATTGACAGCCAGGTTTGTGGCCGCCATTGATAGCACAAATGCAGATGTACAATCGATTTTAAGTGCAAGCTCGAAACACGCGGAGGCTGCTTCATAATCGCCTGCCTCTCTATGTCTTGTACCTAATATGCATAAACAGCTGGCTAAGTCGTCTGGTCCTGGAAGGGAATTTTGAAAGGAAACTTGTACGAGGGCACGTAGTTGCGGAAGTGTCTTCATCCAATTTGCTCTCCCCGTAAATTCTTCCCAGTCGGTAGCTGGGCCATTGATAATTTTACGGCGGTGACATAAATTCAATTTTTGCGGTGAATGAAACATATCTTCTGCTTCCTTCGCCTGACCAGCTAGTCCAAAGGCTGATTCAATGACGTCTTCAGTTGCCCCCCGACGTAAATATTTTAATGACCCAGCAAAGTCCTGCAAATCATACAAGACCAGTCCATACTCAATCCAAAAATCGTCAATAATATTTTCCCCGGCAATTTCTACCATTCGATCAACGGCAACTTTTGCTGCTGCAGGTTGCTTCAATTTGCGCAAGGCACGGCTTTGAAAGTAAAGACCTTTAGCACATTCCTCTAGTGATGGATTTCTGAGGAATATATCGAGCGCTGCTCCAGGTCGATGATCGTTTAGAAGTGCTTCAATGGTCCAAAGCTTTTTTTCTACTTCGCTTGCCAGACCCGGCATTGCTTCTAAACGTTGATATATTTGGCTGGCTTCACTATAATGTTCCGTTTCAAACAATCCTTTAGCCAAGTGCTTCAGAAGTAGTACATGATTTGGATTCTCGTGTAAATATCCCTGGGCAATGACTGCCGCGTCCTCAAATAATCCAGCTGATGACAATCCATTAAGACATGCAATTGCATAATCGGGAGCTTCGAATGATTCAACCGCGGTGTTTATTGATAGGCCCGCACCTCCAAGTAAAGAAGTTGATGACGAGGACGTCAAGGGTGAGGGTTGCTCGCTAGAATCATGCGAGTTAATAGAGAGCCTCGAGAACATAGCAGCATAACGTTACTGAAAGATCTTTACTTAGTGAAGATAGCTAAGAATCAAATTTGTGAAAAACAAGGAAACTCATCTACAGCCAAGAACGTGGTTTTGGAGAGGTGCGCATCGTTGAAACCTTTCAGCCCGGAGTTTTTGGAAACGAGTTCATAGTTCTTTGTTCCCCAGATCACAATGGCCAGCCCTGTTCCTTTGTGGCTGCACGGAAAAACACATAATATTTTTGCACTAAAGCAGAGGCTTGATGTATAATAAGGCTGAAATTCATTACTAGCGCTTTGGACGAATAACTCAAAAGGAAGCAGGGAGGAAATAGTTTCCTAAGAAAATAAAAAGCAAAAATTAAAGGTGCCCTCAGATAAGCTCTCAAGTTCTCATTGCGAACACTCTCCATCTTATATACCCCAAGGCAGTGATAAGACAGTAGGTTGGCCTGCAAATTTGGCTTTTTGGACGCGTTTAGTCATCACTGGGCAAAGAAATAAACTTCCATGAACCTCCACATCGACACTATCGAAGTTTGCAAGGGATGGTCGCAAGAATGATTGAAAATATGAAACTAGACCTCGTTAGCACGGCTTGACTTTTGATTTGGAAGACTGGAGATCTCAATCAAACCTGCAGCATGAAATATATAGTTGTGGGTAAGAGATGAAATGGATTTGTTCTTACCAAGCTACTCCGATTGAAAACTATTTTCCACTTTCAGCGATAATTCTTGTGCAAATGTACCACCACAATCAATGCCCACAGCCTTCATTACTGATTCCTCAATAACTTAACCGGAGCATAATACAAGCGGTCGAACATAGCGAACATCTCAAGAGGAGCTGATTGTCGTCATTGTGGCTCGATTCAAATAATAGAAGCATAATCTGCAACCGCCATACAAGAAACAAAGGTAATCGAGATGAAGAAATTGGAAGCCTGCTAAGATTTCTGTTCATTCATTCACACATTCCTAACCTTTGATTTCTCAAAATGCTAAGTAGTGTAAGCTCAATGAGTGTTCTCGTCACTGCAGGTTGTTGTTGTTGTTGTTGTTGTTGTTGAGAAGAAATTGATATTCCATGCGGGTGCTGATTCACAACGCGTTTGTCGCCAGGCTAGGCCTAACCTACCTAGGTAGTACACCAGTAGTACCTAGCTTAACTAGCAGCCTCGTGGGTCCAAGCTTAATTGCATAAGGTCAAGGTTAACCTGTGAGAAGTAAATATAAATAAATATATCTCGACGCCGTTACTCCACCATATCGCATCCTCAAAGCTCCAGTTACAATCATATAATCCACGGAGGCTCATTGCAATTATGGTAATTTATCACCTCAAATCTTTGCATAATGACTCCTAACATTTCTAGGCGCGTAATTCAGAAAAAGCCCAGTCGATGCTGTTCCGCTTCAGGGAAGCGCAACAAGCAGAATTAGGTATCATTGATGCCGGGAGGACGCGACGGCCAAAGATGATAACGGAAGTCTCATCCATACCGGCATGTGAAAAATGGAGAGGTCAGGTTCTGAAAGAGATCTCCCGCAAAGTCAGCAAGATCCAGGATCCAAGCTTAAGTGACTTTATGATTCGAGATTTGAACGATGAAATCAACAAGGCCATGAGGGAAAAGTATATGTGGGAGGTTCAAATCAAGAACTTAGGGGGCCCTAATTATATGCGGGGAGGAGGGAAAGTTTACGATGAGGAAGGTCGAGAGATACCAGGTGGTGGGAAGGGTTATAGGTATGTATTCATGTGATTCTGGATTATGTGCCAACGATGCTAATGGTGGATTCCGTGTCCAGGTATTTTGGGCGTGCTAGAGAGCTACCTGGAGTCAAAGAAATGTTTGAAGCTGCAACGATAAAACCTCGCGAAGACCAACCTCTAGAATCAAGAGTAGACCTGCGAAAACAAGTTGACGCTTCGTATTATGGTTACAACCTCGACGAAGAAGACGGCACTTTACTTGATTATGAGATACAAAAGGAAAAGGAAGCTTACGAGAACCTTCTGGAAGGCAAAGACAGTAAAGCCCCTGATGGTTGGGAGCCATTACCAGGAGATGCAGGCGATAGCATAGGGTGGAGACTACCCACAAGCGAAGAAGTTCAGGAAGAGCTCGTCGATAGACGACGAAGACGATTACTGGACAAGCTGGGGTGACAGGACACACCGCCGAGTCATAAAGTGTTTATTGCTTACCAAACACGAGAGTTCAAGTCGTCTACATTCTTAACCCCAGAGTGAGCCTTTCGATTGCCTGACTAGATTCGAAGACGGAAAAAATCGAAAATATTCATATGAATTTATTGCATGTCATCACGACGAGCTTCGGCGATATTTGTGAATACTAAGTGGTTTCAGCAGCCTTGAGCCATATCTTTTCCATGAGATCACCAGATATGCATTGTGTGCAGTGTTCGTGTCTCGATAAACTTGATGAATCCATAATGTCAAAAAATCAAAGTGTCTAGTGCGCCAGGCAAAATCCCAACATCCGTCTGAGTACGATAGAGCCAAACATGGTAATACACGGCACTCGAATACATGCGAAGATATCCTCATATATCTTCCAAATACCCTATTGCTCTTTGCATGTTCTTAGCTTCTTCAAAGCGCGTATTGTGGAAGACCCTTTATCCAAATCTCGTCGATATTACCCAGATAGCGCTCAAATGCGACTTCAATCCAAGACTGCTCAACTTGACTTCTGCAAGAATATCCGACCCTGCTGTTGAGTTCAATGGCATGGTAATGCGAACATTGTCCTTTCGCAAAGGGCTTAGAGGGCGCCTGGGAATCTTGATACGAGTATGATCGGCTGAGGTAATATTAGTAAACACTTCTCTGAACGAAACCGATCACATACCTTCGATTAATTTATGCTCTGTCTTTGATAATTTTTGTGCGGATACATCATAGACAATTGCATTCCTAGTCTCCCAGCTGTTTGTTCGTCTGGGTTTTCTATCAGTGTGATCGTTCGTCGAACTAATCGATTTAGTGAGTCCTGTGGACCATGGCATCGTGAATAGTGAATGGCTGTATCACAGTGTGATTTTGGTGTGTAGTTAAGTTGACTATCCAATTGATCGCTAATGTTGACCGTTGGAGAAAGGGAAACTCTTCTAATAATATACCAGATTTCTGTAAAAGCCTTGATGGGCTCCACAAGGCAGATTATCAGAAATTAGTCATGGGCATATTGTGATGTCACCGCTGCATCTCGATCTCTCCAGATTTATCCTGACATTGTTTTACTCTTCCGTTAAAGCTGATCATTCATTCACGTAGTCTGCCTTGGAAGGCAGATTGCTTCCAGATTTGGGCAGTCTGCCTCGTAAATTGCCACCATGTGTTACTTCATGCAGGCTATCGAATGCCAGCTTATTTTCGTTCTTTGCCCAATCGTTTCACAGCAGTCCTCAAGGATATAGCCAGCGCTGCTCAGTTTCACCAAAATCCTCTTGCGTCGACTTTGACAACGCCTTGTGCCGTTTTCTATTTTCTAGCACACGCCATTGAGGAGTCGTGTCTACAATGAGGGATGATTGGTAGGGTTTCATAAAGCATGAACGCAAGAGAACTATCTTCATGAGGTTTTACGGCAGGAACCATCAGCAAGGCTGGCGGGTAGGTGCATACTTATCCCACCGCAAAGTCCCCGTGTACGCCCTCCTTCAAACGGTCGCGATGAGGGACTATGTAACTCGAGCCTCATCGTTCAGATTTCCACACTGGGTCACAATAGCCGCAGTTTGAAGGATCTTGCCACAAATGAACACAATTGACATACATTAAACCATTGATTTCATGATGATGCCTTACTCAGCCACGAGATCTCGAATGTTTTTGGGGGCAATTTGCCACAAACCATAGTTGAAGCAGAGCCTCATGCAACTTCATGCAACTTCATGCAATTTTGCTTGCGATTGCAGGGCTGCAACCTCTCATTGGGAAGGTACTCTAGGAATCCCCAAGCACAAAAGTGGTGGGTCCCCCAGAACTGGCTCGTTCAATCTCCTGAAGATCCAACTGAATCATAATGGATGGAAGGTCACTGACACAGCGGGATCTAGACGTATCAAGACAACGGGGACAATCGACCGGCGATGAAACTTCACGCGGCTCCAGTCGTTTGAACTCGATCATGACCTCGTCGGTCATCACTCCAAGTACTACTCCGACCAAACAAGATGATCGATCCATAAGCCATAGCCGAAGTAGCAATATCTGTCGCGATAATCCTTGGGACAAGAAATATTTCCTTACACTAGGTATAACACAAATCAACTTTAATTCTACAGACTCGACTAATCGAAGACATACAGATGGTGGGGGAGTGCGTGGTTTATCCACTTTACTTATCATCCAAAAACTTATGGTGCTTTGCAACTCTTTCGAGCAGAGCCAAGATCCTCTGGCCCAGTCAAGTTTTCATCCACGTCAATTTGAAGAAGGTCAAGGGTCATGTGCCGGCAACGGGATGTCAAGGAGCACCAAATTTTTACCGGCTCATTATTTTGACTATATCGGTAAGGAAACTGTTACCTCTGTAACATTAGCAGCCGAGACCTAATATCTTTACAGCGGGTACAAGTACTGGAGGATTGATTGCTATAATGCTAAGCCGACTACGAATGAGCGTCGATGACTGTATCCAAGAATACGAGGATTTTGGAGGGAAAATATTTGGTGACCCACGAAAACTTTCAATGCGGGGTCCCATACCATGGAACCGAGAAAAATACGACGATCGCAAGTTTGAGGAGGTTATAAAGAATGTCGTCAGAAGGGGAGACTGGAAACAAGATCAAATCACAGACTCCGCTTATAGTTATAAACCAGAGTGCCGTCGAACGTATGACTGCACAATTTTCTTGGCTTTAGCTTACTAATTTATTACAGAATCGTGTTGGCAATCAGAGAAAATGGACACGCTAATGCGCCCTACCTCTTTCGAACATATGATCATCCCCAGTCAAAACCCGAGGATGTTGAAGAACTCAACCCGGGGCCTGCTTCCACTTCCCCTATATGGCAGGTGGCTCGAACGACGACTGCAGCACCGAAATACTTCAAAGCATCTCAAATCAACGACGAACGGTTTGTAGATGGCGGATTTGGCCATAATAACCCTACCTTGCGAACATTTTCGGAGATCGAGCAACTTCATGGCAAAGACACCGTCACCCTCATACTTAGCATCGGTACTGGTCTACCTAAAAAGGTTGCGCCGATGGCCAGGGAAAATAGTGGACTCATAAAAAAATATCTACAAATAATTAAATATGCCGCAGCTATGACTACCGACTCGGAGAGCATTCATGGACATGCTCAGCGCCTGAACTCGGACCGATGTACGTATCAGCGTCTCAATGTCGACGCCGGGCTTGGTAGTATAAAACTCGGGGAGTGGCGTGTTAATAAAAAGCAAAACATGACGCTTAAAACAATACGAGAGCAAACATGTGCATATCTCGATCAATCCAAGGTTTGTATAGAAATGGAAAAGGTCGCTAGAATGCTAGTGAGAAGTCGCCAAGAGAGGTCTAGGACTGCTAGATGGGATATTGTGGCTACAGGTCTTCAGACCGGAGAAGGCGATAAATAATTAAGGGGAGAAATTTTGCATGCAGATTAGAATGCTGTGTTTGTCGTATCTGGGATTTTTTTACTCGCCCAACCTTCTATATTTTGCATTTAGAGGAGAGGTCTCATGAAGCAGTAATACGAAAAAATATGTAAGGGCTTGGTCTGAGTGGGTTGGAGAATATGGTTGGCGTTGAGGTTTGTTTTAAGATACCACTTTGTTTTTGTTTATGGGAGGTTCTACTTATTTTCGCTTGATTGATTAACCTTATATCATTTTGCTCATTATGGCATATCTATGTAGCAGTTTAAAGGTATAGAGGTCAATATGGACAGGAAAACCGTCTCGATGAGTTTCATATTAGTCTCTTGAGCGATCTGTGGCCGTGGATAAATATCATATCTATTCAACTAAATAAATATTGTCCACGATACTAGTTTTCAATATACGTACAACTCCCTAACCAGACACTTTTTGTGCATGCTGTGTCAATTTTTTCCGGCTATATTGTTCATATTAACAGATACCATCCAAACCACTGATGATTGGTCCAGCCAGCTAATTAATCTACATACTAACCTTACTTACTCAAAAATGAGACCAAACATAAGATTACTATCATAACCCCGATGACCCAATACATATATCATATCATACAACTCCGATTCAATCACATCTACATGCACACTCTTTATTTTTTTCTCTCATTAAGATTAACGATATTGTATAATAATATATATCTTTATTACTCAAGTAAATAACCTAGTTCTGCGCGTAACTTCTCGCTAATTAATTAATACAAAATATTTTTATTTTTATTATTATTACTCTTCAAACGCCTTGTCAATTTTTATTATTCAAGTTATAGAATTAGTTCTAAATATATATATAATTAAAGAGAATAGATCTAATACAGACGGTATCGATCTAAAGCGCCACTCTTTATTAGTTTTCTTGACATATATACATTTGATATACGCGTTTGATATACAATGTAATCTTATATATGATTCGTCTGTCCATTCCCCAACCCCTGAGTCCTCGCTTCCCCTTGTCGTACAAGGAAAAAAAAAAAAACGCCGCCTTCTCCAAACGCCACGCTCATGCAAATACTCTTTTCAGTTCATGTTTCCTCATTACCTACTCAACTTGCTCCGGAAATGGATTTTGATCATCGTACTTGACCAATTCACTACCATCCCCAGAGTACCCTATCGTATCGCGATTATCGTCAATTACACGGGCATATTCGATTAGAAGTCTGAAGAGATAGATCTATATTTTACTTCGATTAGCACCATTCATCCACTATGACTTACGTCGAAATGATGGACTAAAACTGACCTCAATATCCTCCTTCCTCAAAACCTTATTCGCCCATTCTCTTCCTTGTCTCCCTAACTTCCTCGCTTCGAAATCATGTCTTTGTACATAAGGCTTCCCATCTTTGCCTTTCGAATTTGCATCTCCCAATCCAATAAAATAGGTGAGGATACTATACAATTCGTCATATCGGTTATCTAATGGAACGAAATGTCTCCATGCAAACAACCGACTATCATGCCATTCCCTGAATATAGTACTTTTAATACCCAGTCCCTTGCTTTTGAGAAATGCGTGCCAACGGCCGGAGAACGAATGGCCATCAACGTCGATGAGATATTTACTTTTAAATTGGTCGGTAAGTTCCACACCAGGCTTGTAGGTCCATACATCGTCGTAAAAGCTACAGTTTGGTACACAGGAAGCGGGCTCAGTGAAGCCGGCATCCGTATGTTTTGTGGCAAATTCGTTAGGTTGAAATTGGTCATAAGGTTTGTATGTACCTGGATTGTTCGGATCCATGGCCATAATCTCCACATTCGTGTCTTTCATAACAGTTCCGTTGGTGAGTAAAACTAGTCTTTGACGATGCATCTTCTTCCAAGTTTCTGCTGTATTAGTTCCACCGGAAGTGACACCTCTCCAAATCATACTATCCTCCTTGTCGTCCCATCCTACGTCGCCCGCCGGGTTGTAGGCATATCGAGCATCATCATACTCATAGTATTTGTTCGCAGGAAATAGAATGTCATTATTGATATTCACTTTACATTCTCCAAATACAGGTAGTGGAAGCTTGCTAGCCGTTACTGTGCTGCTTGCATATAAAAACCCATGCAAATCTTGAACTTCAGGGCCGATTGTACAGAGATCAGAAGAAAGATTGAAATTTGTAATAAATCCTCCATCTGGACTTTTATAGGTGGCCTCTGCAGCGGATTGAGACAGTGACTCTCTGGCATGGGATTCTGGTGGGCAGGCTTCTTTCGCGATCAACATATATTGCTGACCAGGTGCTCTAAACCATTCCGGGTCTTTCAACAGAGGTTCAGTTACCCCTTCATGAAGTAAGGATGCGCCCTTTTGCCACAGTCCAGACATATTTTTAGTGAAATCAGCGGCAGCATCCGGCAACATAAGTCTACTTGCAGTTTCATTGGCAAGGAGAGCTTGCAAATCATTCCATGGTATCGCTAGCCGTGGTTGGTCTAACCTGTTCATCGCAATATCCATGTCCGGCAGGTGTTGGACAAAGGGCTCAATCATATCTCGCATAGTCTCTGCCCTCCAATTTTCATTGCTCAACTTCCAAACTTTTCCCGATCGTATGTGGATCCCAGAAATTCCGTCATCATGATTGGCATGTAGATGTGCCGCTTGAGATCGAATAATAGCGGGATCGACTCCCCAAAATGGACGTAGATCGTCCATGACTTGATCAAAATCATCAATATTATAGACCTTCCTATCCCGAGCATATTTATACCACTCTTTAAATTTGGGCGGTGGATGCCTTCCATATTTCCTTCTATATTTTGAAACTGTCTCCTTGAAAGTTTTCGATCTGCTTTCGTCATAAACTCGAAATGCTGCATCTGCCTCTTTCATAAGCGCAGCTATAGGATGTTGGTCCGCAACCACACCCACCACCTCTTGATCTTGATGCGATGAAGGTGATTTTGTGGACTACAACCAGATAACATTAGCCAAGTTGGGGGGGGTTTTGCTTTGGTAGAGGCGCAGAAAATACTAACATCAGACTGCGGCTTATTTTTCAAACCTGGTATAGGAATCTTTTTCACATTCGATCGCACATCTGTGCCAGAGAGCATGGAAAGATTGAAGAGGAGGATTATCAGGCCAGTGACGACTAGAAAGAGGAAAAAGCGCCGCTGACCGCGATCAAGTCCCATGGTGCTGAATTGAGGACTACCTTTCTCAAGTTTGATGTCGTTGATAGAATTAATGCGCGCATTCGAATACGTTGAAAGTGTGTTGTGTGTGTGTGTGTGTGTCATAAAAGTATTTTAAACGATAAATACATTGAACAGGCCATTAGGAAACGGATCTTTCTTTGGAAACTCGCATCCTGTGGTTTGTGTGATGAAGTTATAGGTTACAACATGATTCCTCAAATGTATGATTTGGTCTGTCCACCAGTCTGATAAGGTTCCCTCCCGCCCCCTGATGTGATGTACTAAAACTACGCTGAAAGAAGCTTAAATTGACGTAGTCTCGGTCACTGGTGGGCTCTCATTTCAGGCCATCTTCAGGGATAAAATGCCTAGAATTCGATGAGAACCCCTCGGGAAGACAGTTCGGGTCAATTCGATGTTAGGAAGTTAAAGCAGCAACAGTTTAAGCAAGCATTCAACAACTCAACTAGCTTTCATCTGATGCGCAAAGTTTAAAGCGGCAGCAACTTTTCGATACATCCAATCAGGAAGCAAACCAACAAATTTCACTCAGAAACTCATAGCGAGGCTCGATATTCGAGACATCACAAGCCTACTCACTTTTCTTCCTCCCTCTACAACAATCATGCCTCCACAATTGCCAGCGCTTACCGCGTATTGTCGCTCAGCGCCGACATTGGCCACTCCTTTGGCTGCATTTCTTGCGCCATTTATGCAAGCTCGGAGCGCTTCGATTCTTGCAACTCTGTCGGATACTCCTGGGGCATATAATAAACGTATACGAAAAGGTCGGGGTCCGTCATCAGGCAAGGGAAAGACATCAGGGCGTGGTCACAAGGGTCAGAAGCAGCATGGAAAAGTACCAGCACGATTTCAGGGTGGTCAAACACCACAAGACGTCGTTCATGGTGTGAGGGGATTTGAGAATCAGTATGAATCTCCGGCTTTTTCTATGCCCAATTGAGATTTACCATTCATTCTGAGAAGTATTCATGCCGGCAAGACTAATTTCTTCTCAGATTTTCTGTTGACATGTCTCCGATAAATCTTAATCGCATACAAGAATGGATCGACCAGGGCCGACTCGATCCCACGCGAACCATCACTTTGCAGGAGTTAGCAGATTCTCGATGTTTACACGGAGTGAAGGACGGTGTAAAACTATTAGCGAGGGGAAAGGAGGACTTGAAGACACCAATCAATATTCTGGTATCTCGGGCTTCGGCAGCGGCAATCGAGGCAGTGGAGGCGATTGGAGGAACAGTTACAACCAGATTCTACACAAAACCAGCGATCAAGAGACTTTTGGCAGGCGAATCTGTCTCTAGTTCCGTTCCACTTTCAGCAATCGACGCCCAGTTAGTTAGCGACTCGCCAATCCTCACGGCCACTGCTGCTGCTTCACCTTTTTCCTACCGCTTGCCTGATCCCACGAGCCGTAAAGATATCGAATATTACAGAGATCCAGCGCATAGGGGATACTTAAGCTATCAAGTAGAGGAGGGTCAAGGACCAAGTTTGTTCTTTAGGGCTCCTCGAACTGGAAGTTTCCAAAAGAAGTCAAAGAAAACAGGTACAGCTGCTGCGGCGAGGGATAACAGGATCTGGTAGACGATACTATTGTATATTAAATTCATGGAACGGCTGTGTTGTATTCTGGAATGAATCAAACAGTGGTTCGCAGTTCAAAGTAGCCTGAAGCTTCTGCTCTGTCTCACCGACCTTCAAAATTCAGCGTCAAGGGCAACGGCGGTCCCGATTCATTCCAAACTTCGCAACTATGCCCATTTTTCTGGAGGCGTATCATATCACGATTCAACGAGAACAAGACAGGCCAAGGTGCATGAACCTTTGCCTCATTTATAGTTCTGGTATGGCTCGGAGCTTTGGATCTAGATTCCATATGGCGAAGATATCAAAGTGCAACGCATTTCTAGTAATCTGGAAAGTTTCGAAAGAATGCCTTGTGTGCTGCTTTTGCGCCAACAAGACACGGAGAATTGTAAAATCTTATATTGCCTATGTCTCAAGGATCATACTCTTTTACCTACAACATCGATGTGAAATTCCAAATCAAACATTCTCACATTAGCAAGAGTATGAATAAATATGATACTTCCATGCCTAACCACTATTAGAACATATTGCATACCTATCCATACATCATCAACAGCGAAGGTCAACGTTGAACCTTTGCATGAATTAAAGGGGCTCACATTTTAGACGACTTCATTCATAAACGTGACCACACTAATGGATTGAAGTTGGATGCAAAAATGATATATTACTTTGTGACGTAAAATGGACTTTATCAAAATAATCATAATATTTCTGCGAAAGTCGAATCAATCTCTCCATTTGCCATTTGGATTTCCTGTCACTAAAAAAGGATCCATACCTCCGCAGTCCCACTGTTGCACCTAGGTAATACACTAAAATATGCGCGGTTACATGAGATCGCATGTCCAAGCTTTCCGCATCTGGAGCTTCCAAGCTTCAAATCCCTAAAACAATCATATATGATAACGACGGTGCGATACCGATTTATTCCATTTTGACTTATTGTACATAGTTATACATCTCAAGATAATTACTGGTACGATGTCTCTATTTGGAGAACCCGATGATCCTATCGAAGCAACGAACCCTCCGAAGTCGCGATTATCTTTGTTCGACGACGAACCAAGTTCAACACCAGGATCCAAATCTTCATTGTTCGCAGATGACGACGATATCTCGGGAGGCTCGCCATGGAATACATCAGTGCCGAAAAGACTAGATCGCGGAGACTTGTTGAAAACTCTCCTTCCAACATCTGACGTGCCTGAAAGTTACATTGATATCTTCGACGATGTACTCAAGGATGGCAACGATTCTAATGGAAAGCTAAGTAAGGACGGCATCGCAAAACTTCTAAATGCTGCAAATTTAAGTCCCAACAAGTCGACTTGGATCTCGAAGATCATTGCCCCTACTGCACAGCTTCAAGATCTAGAACGGAATGAGGTCAACGTACTATTGGCACTGATTGGTTTGGCCCAGGAAGAGGAAGACGTTCAAGATGTTACACTCGATGGCGTAGATGAGCGACGAAGCAGTCAGTGCTTTTTCTTAATTGATTTCGCTTGTTCTAATCCGATAAATGCGCAGATCTCCCAGTGCCCAAGCTTACAAGCTTGACAACAATATCAGCCTCAAACTTTGGGTCCTCCACCACGGATGAAATAGCTGCGAAGTCTTCTGAACGACCTACCAGTCCGCCGTCTGTCCGCAGTTCATTTTCGCCACAACAATCTCGAATGCTGCGAAAGGATTCCCTCGAATTTCCCGAAGCTGATCCGTGGGGCAGCCCGGCTCTTCATAAGGGCCATAATCATGCTAGCCCCAGATCGAACGGAGCGTCGACAAACGGAGTACGCGAACCTGTGAGAACTACAAGTGGCTTTACAACTGCTTCTACTGGTGGATTAAATGAAAATCGACATCAACAATCAAGAACTGCTCCTACAGAGCCAGCAACTGGGGGATGGGGCTCTTATGACCCGAATCCAAATTTCAATAATTTGTCAGCAGCCCCAGTTAGTGGAAGCGGTGGGTTTGGTGGTGATGGTGGAGAAGGGGAGCGACCTGAAGAACCTGCTCCACCAGCTCGCACCTTTGGTGGTGGTCGTGTGAATAGCAACGGAGTTGAAGAAAATATAGTGGTCACTCTGTTAGCTGAGAAAGAGGGAATGTTTCTATTTCAACATCATAACTATCAAGTCACTTCCGTTCGTAGGGGAAGTAAGGTTGTGAGAAGATACAGCGATTTTGTCTGGCTGTTAGATTGCTTACAAAAGCGATACCCTTTCAGACAATTACCACTTTTGCCGCCAAAGAGAGTCGCAGGTATGCTGAACAACCAAAGGAAATTTTCATTGCTAACAAGAAGTTTTTTTTAGTGAATGGAAACCATTTGGCTGCGGAAAGCTCGTTTATGGAGAAACGGAGGAGGGGACTAGCACGATTTTCCAATGCACTTGTCAGGCACCCAGTTCTTAATCAAGAGCAGCTGGTCATAATGTTTTTGACTGTTCCAACCGTGAGCATTCACTTCTTTTAATTTTCATATGTAGTTGCTAAGTACAGGCTAATTAGCATCAGGAGCTTGCTGTTTGGCGAAAGCAGGCTACCATATCTGTTCAGGAGGAATTTGTTGGGCGACCATTACCTCCAGGACTAGAAGATTCCCTGCCACCCAATCTGAACGACCTCTTCGCTCAGACTAGGACTGGTATTCGAAGATCTGCAGATGCCTATGTTAACATGTGTAATCTCATGGACCGTCTCGCCAAACGCAACGAAGGACTTGCTGCGGATCATTTACGCATGGCGCTGTGTTTGCAGTCACTCAGTGATGTCTCTCAAGACACCTACGCAATCGACACTAACGATGTACCACTATTGAACGAGTGTCTCCATTCTACCGCGAAGCATCTGTCCAATAGCCAAAGTATTCTTGAAGATGAGGCTAAAGCCTGGGACCAAGGTGCTTTAGAAGATCTAAAGAGACAACGAGATTCGCTTGTCAGCATGAGAGATTTATTCGATCGCCGGGATCGTTATGACAAGGACAACATACCATATTTAGAACGTAGGATTGAGAACAACGAGAATAAACTAGTCACAATACGATCAAAGCCGGAAAACATGGTTAAGCCAGGAGAAATTGAGAAGGTCACGGAAGCCATTATCAAAGTAAGCTTTTCACAGATTCATTCAAGCTCAGAAGAATTAATGATTTGTAGGACAAGGAATCCATTGTAGCTCAACACGCACGAGGGATATTTATCAAAGAGTGCATCAGAGATGAGCTCATCTACTTTCAGTCAACACAGTACAATATCATCCGACTCAATCAAGACTGGGCACAAGAACGTGTAAAGTACTCGGAGCTTCAAGCACATAACTGGAGACAATTGGAAGAGGAGCTAGATGGCGTGCAAATTGGGGCGGATTAGGAGGAAGTGCATAGCGGCTGCTTTTCATTGCGTCCTTTTGAAAACTTTACTTAGATACCATTAGCAGCATTCATCTTGGGGGCGGTTTTCATATTTACTCGAAGCGTCAATTATACTTGTATACATAAATATTGTTTGGAATTTTGGCATGGGAGGAGGCATGGTGGGTGTGCGTGTGTGTGTGGTGAAGTCTATGGAGGGCCAGTAATGATGCTTCAAAATAATAATACCAATAGCGATTAAAGTGAACAACCTCTTCAGACTTGGACAGAACCATTCCAAGTATATCAGACAAATAACTAAACTGTACAAATTGAGAGCAAAATTTCTAGATTGGAAGAAAAATGTCTTTAAAGAAACTCGAATAACTCGCTCGTGAAAATACCAAAAAAATACCACCTGCTGGCAGTGAACATTTCTCCCCCTTTTGTCAAAAATCAAAACATGGAACAAATATCGCTTATGATAACTCTCTTATCTTAACATGGAAGTTCTACGCATAAACTTTATTTATTGCGCTAGGCTGCGGGAGTAATAAGACCGGACCAAAAGTCCATACAGGTATTCTCAACATCATAATCATAACCCCGCCATCTTCTTCTAGACATTCAATAAACCCAAAATTTAGAGGTCAGAGTTACCAACTCTCTCAACATGCCTCTAACAAGCTCGCAGCGTTCCATGCTTAATGAGTTTATGCAAATTACTGGCATCTCAGAAAGGAATGGCACAAAAGTGAGTGATTGCTGCTTCAAGCTCTTCCCACATAGTAAACATAAGAACCACATGCTAATACATATTGGTCTTGCAGATCCTCAAAGGAACAGGCTGGAGATTAGAGGCAGCATGTGATAGGTGAGCGAACATTTTACTTCATACAGCTAGTAGCGGCGGCGCAGGACGAAAACCAAGTCTTATGGAATGGACAACACTCGATTAACCATCAACGCTCCTCCCGATTTCCGATATGAATACGGACCTTCGATGGCATCTTTGGGAATTACTTGGGGCATTTATGGCTGGTTGAATGTGTCACTGTGCAGGGAGTTTGATGGGCGGATACACACACGAGGGCAAGGATAGGAAATATTTCGGGGTGTCTGTTTCTGTCCGCTACTTCATTCATCAAAACACCGATCCGTTGGAGGATTGCCGGTCCAGAGGATTCTCTTCAACCTGAATCCATCGATACGGCACTTCACTCTACCTTCTGTGATCTGGATAAGCCAGATCCTATTCGGATTTATTTCAAAGTGATCCTTTGCCTTCAACCGCAGACAGCACTTCTGCCGAAAACCTCTGGTCTCTTCCTTATCAGCAGTGCTTGGTGTCGACGGTCCGGTTTCATGATGGAAGCTCTTGAAGCTCATACTCCAGCTTAAATATTTGATCTAACCTGACATTTCAACCATAACAGTTTCTTCCAAGCAAATCATAGTGCCGTTCCCTCTGCTCAAATGAAGGAAAGGGAGACTTTGACGAAGCTTTTCGAGAATTACCGCAGTATGTACTTTGCACATTCTCCCCAACAATTACTTTAATACGAAAGAAGCTGAACAATGGTAATTTAGCATTCAGTGATGATGTAGATATGGTTGGTGTCGACGGTACTATGAAGTATTTCGGGGAAGATTTGGGCGTCAATCTCGAAGGTGTTGAATTTCTTATCCCTTGTGAAATCATTCAAGTGCCATCAATAGGAGAGATGTCTAAGGAGGGCTTTGTTGAAGGATGGAAGAAGCTTGGGTAATAACCCCCGCTCACATTGGTTTACACTCGGCTGCTGACATTCAATCCAAAGCCTTGACACGATATCGAAGCAAAAGTCACACATTTCGAACGCCGTAGCATCACTGTCGACTGATTCAGAGCTATTCAAGAGAGTATACAAACACACTTTTGTATGTGCTCGTGAAAAGGGGCAGAAAGCCCTCTCATTAGAACTTGCCAGTGTATATTGGGAACTCTTGTTCAACGCACCAGGAAGGCAGTGGAAGACTGCTTCCACGAACTGGATCGCATTATGGTTGGAGTTTCTCGGGCAGAACTGGAAGAGGAGTGTGAATAAAGATCTATGGAACCAAACATACCAATTCCATGCAAAGACCATGGATGATGAGAGCCTGAGTTTCTGGAACGAAGACGGAGCATGGCCAAGCGTCATAGATGAATTCGTAGCATGGGTGAAGAAGAACAGGGGCGGTCCGGAAGCTGGAGAGACAATGGAGACTGATTGAGCAGGCATGATGAAGCTTTAGAACCACACCTTTTATTTATTTCGCTTGCAGCGAAGCATATTCCTGATTTGCATTATGGCGTTCTAGGTAGCAAGAATGGCGTTCAGACACCACATAAGCAAGTGAGGAGGAATACCAAGACCTCAGTCCCTTAATATAAATTTAACCTCCATAACCTGGTGGCATGCAAATATTGACTGGATTTCCTTTCTGACGCCTACACATACAGTATAAATGATATCATACCACCCATTCAATTCTCTTTCAAATGTTCTTTCATTGTCCAAGGAATTGTCGAGCCAATTTTACTCAAACTCTCCAATGTACCGTCTCCCAATTTCACCGAACTAAACTTGATCATCCGTGGATCTAATCCAAGAGTCGTCCGTACATCATCTTGTGTCTTGCTGGAGGCGTCATATCTCATGACAAAGTAATGTCCTTCATGATATTGTGCTTGATGCTTGCGAGTTCGTTTGGGTAAACTAGAAATTCCCCAGTTACGTATACCGCGTATGGTACCACCGGATCTGAGGACGAGAGAACCAGCTGTGCGAGCAATTCTGTAGTTGAAGAGGGAGGAATTAGCCTCGATGTTTGAGGTGGGTAGGAGGGAAAATGGAAATGGAAGAGGTAATTTACTCTTTGACCTCGACGAGGTTGCCGGGTCGGACCTGGAGACTTGTTAATTATATATTTCTTTCGATGCATTCTATCTCCTAGCAAAAACTTACAATTGCGACGAGCTCATACAACATCTTGGTGGCTACATTCGAATTTTAATATTGATGAGTCTCGACTCAAGATTGTTCAAATCAACCGGAATTTAGATTCGCCGACGCTAACTTTGGGAATAAAAAATTATTGCGATTGTGATTGTCGATAAGAAAACCCCCACAATCTATTCAATAATTTTTTTGAGGCGTCACAAATTATCTACAACAAATATAAACCCAAATTGGTCTACAACAAAAAAATATATAAAATGTCGAAACGTCCAGCTGAAGATGAGAACATGGACCTGTCGTTGAAGGCAGGGGAGAGGCCAGAAAAACCAGAATTGGATGATGGAGTGGGAGAATTTGAGGACGAATTCGAGGACGAGTACGAGAGTGAGGATGAGATTTTGGAAGCAGGTGTAGATGGAAGACCTGATGCTGAGAGGGAGGCGGAAGAAGCAGGTTCGTAGAGGCAGTTATGAAGCAATTTCAAGTGCGCATGTCTAGAAAGTTTACTAATATACTTATAGAGGCCATGGAAGTCGATCAACAAACTTTCATAGTTGGTAGGAATAAATTAGAACCTGGGCAGACATTATCCCCTGATCTTTCCACATACGAAATGCTTCACGCTCTAAGTACTCCTTGGCCTTGTCTTTCTTTCGATATACTTAAGGACGGTTTGGGCGACAACAGGAAAACATACCCTGCTACTATGTATGCAGTCGCAGGAACACAGGCAGAAAGTAAACGGGAAAAAGAGAATCAATTGATGGTTATGAAGTTCAGTGGATTAAGCAGAATGGAGAGGGAACAGGGCGAGGAAGACTCGGATGAAGATGAAGATGAAGACTCAGATCCTATCCTCGAATCGGCTTCGATACCCCTCACTGCTACAACAAACAGAATACGTTCACACCAGACACCCGCGTCTGACTCGTCGCGGCCTCCTACTACTCTGACTGCTTCAATGAGTGAATCTGGTCAGGTTCTCATTCACGATATTACTCCTCATTTATCCTCTTTTGATACCCCCGGCACTATTATCACTCCACAACAAAATAAACCTCTATCTACTCTTCGAATGCACAAATCGGAAGGTTATGCAGTTGATTGGTCACCTCTGATATCTACTGGAAAGTTGATAACAGGAGATAATGATGGTAAAATTTACGTCACGACAAGAGCTGCTGGAGAAGGTTGGGCAGTCGACTCGCGACCATTTACAGGCCATACTGGAAGTGTCGAAGAATTACAATGGAGTCCTTCTGAGAAAAACGTCTTTGCATCCGCATCTAGCGATGGTACAATCAAAGTATGGGATGTACGAAGTAAAAGTCGAACTGCAGCTCTTACCGTCCAAGTAAGTGAGACAGACGTTAACGTCATGTCCTGGTCACATCAAACATCTCATCTCCTCGCTTCTGGAGCCGACGATGGAGTATGGGCAGTGTGGGATCTCCGAAACTGGAAACCTACAAATAACTCTCAACCATCTAAACCTACGCCAGTCGCGAGCTTCAACTTCCATAAGGAACAAATTACAAGTGTAGAATGGCATCCTACGGATGATAGTATCGTGGCCGTAGCTGCTGGTGATGATACGTTGACGCTCTGGGATTTGGCTGTAGAATTGGATGATGAGGAGAGTAAAGATACAGGTGGTGTTAATGATGTACCGCCACAACTTTTGTTTGTGCATTATATGGCTAAGGTTAAGGAAGCACATTGGCATCCACAGATTCCTGGAGCATTAGTGGGAACAGGAGAGAACTTTAATGTTTTCAAGACGATTAGTGTTTAGAAGAGAAGTGGAGAAAAAACGAAAAATAGAACTGAGATGATAATGAAAAAAAGTTTAACATTACATTATTTGACCATCGTACTCGAGTATGTATTGCTTTTGGGAATTTCGGATAGATGGTGGACTGTTCCTCGTGTAAATGGTATGCAAGTCGGTCACAGTCACAGTAAGCACCAATAAATACCCCAGGTCTAGAGTTATATCCCCTCTATTTACCTAGTAACCTTATCCATCCATTCAGCTAGCCTAGCAAGCACCGGAAATTTCCCAGTACATACGGTTGTATATTCTCATTCTCATTCTCCCCTGACCAGCTGGTAAATATAAATATTGATTTTGCGATTGGTCGTTGGGGTTAGGGTTAGTTTGGGATTTACGATCGGATATACGCTGTATGTAGTAAGGTGCGGTTATGTTAGTTTGGGTGGTGTTGGAGTATGGGGAAAAGAGAGGGGTCAATTTGATATCTAGGGGGTGGTTTTAGTGCGTTGTATTGAGGTTATTGAGGTGAGGTTTGTAGATCTAGATGGCAGATGAGAAGTAGTAGATAGATGTAGCTAGTCACTAGAATGAATGTGGAATGGGAGTGATGGATGGATAGGTAGGGTTATGGTTATGGTTATGAAGCTGAATTGGGTGAGCTGGATGATAACCTAAGCGAGCGCTGTAATCGCAATATAAATTTAAAACGAGAAATAGAATAAGGGTGAGGGGATATGGGTATCTGGGCTGGGAGTCGATTGTTTTTACTTTCCAAGGTAGAGAAGGAAAGATGAAGGAGATGGGGGTAATATACTATCTATGAGGTCGGCTGTTGATTGATTTTGATGTATGTATACGGAGTATATATGGAGTAGATTAGATAGGTATTCATTGATATAAACCTATAATTATCGGAATTTCGTTAATTTAAGGTTATCTATCTACTATTAGATAATTTTCTTTCTCATTAATATATCTTCCTTCCCAGCTAATAACTAACCAACCAACTTACGAATTAATTAATAAAAGAAACCACCCAAACGATCTAACCTACGGTAGGTACAACACAACCACATCTCTAAACCATA
The DNA here is from genome assembly GCA_025389075.1 of Sclerotinia minor. Classification (NCBI taxonomy): domain Eukaryota; kingdom Fungi; phylum Ascomycota; class Leotiomycetes; order Helotiales; family Sclerotiniaceae; genus Sclerotinia; species Sclerotinia minor. The sequence continues at coordinate 2,244,640 of QRFH01000007.1, forward strand.
AGCTTAACCTCCCATCTCTCCATCTCATCCATACATCTATCCATCCAACCATGCACACAAACAAACAAGCAAGCAAAAACCACACAACCGACCTCGTGATCCCCTACCCGCATCAGCAACAAGGGTTCTCCAAGCCTCCTGTAAGCCTCTTTACCTAGACTTCAGAAGCTTGAAGCTTATAGAAGAAAAGTATTGGTGCTCAGCTGGGCATGGATGACTTTTCCCCGCAAATTTCGTATATAGGTTATGCATGGTAAGGTTATGCATATATGCGAATGTGGAGGTTGTGGAACGGGAGATTTAATGGATGGATGGATGGATGGATGGATGCACCAAGATGCACTAGGATGGGTTGATTTTTTGGTTTTGGGTTTGGTTTTGTTTGTGGGAGAGGAGAGAGGAGAGGGGGAAAAGAGAGGTTGTACAAGTGGTGAGGTGAGGTGAGTTGGATGAGGTGTATGTCCATAATGGGGTGATAAATGGCGGCTCATTCTTTCTGTCTTATTTGCAGTTTTACCATTTTGTTTTTATTTTTTGTTTGTGATGTGATATGATGAGATGTGATGATTCTTGAATTTTGAGATCAATTTCCCATACGATTTATTTTAGCTTTACTTGATTGATATTTGGAACTAAACGAAACGATACCGAAGATGTGAGGTTGATTCTTCCTACCAACCCGCAGAACATATACCAAATGACTGATTTAAGTCCGGCTCCTATTCTTCTTCCTTGAGGAAATGAAGAAGATATCCTTGTGATTGGATCTCTTCTCCAATCCATTCTACAAATCAGAAACTATACAAATGAATGTGGATATGGTACCACTTCACCACTCTATGGCCATCTCACCCCGCCCCCAAATTCAAGAAGCATTTCAATTCAAACACATCACCAATCCCCCTAAAGAATCCTCCTTCCCCTCTTTCGCACCTGCATCACTTCCATACCGCTACAAACGTGCGCGAGCCCTCTCAGACGTCGATGGTGAGGGGAATTCTCTTGAGGAAGGTCGGAAAAAAAGAAGGTTGCGTCTTCATCTTGTTACATCGCGATTAAGTCGGCCTTTTTCTGTGCCTGCTACCAACATAAATATTGCATATCGAGGTGGTTGTGCAAAAAAAATTGTGTTGGGAGGGAAAAGGAAATTCGGAGAACACGTAGGAAAGAAAGAGATTGGGATTGGGAGTGGAAAGAATGTTTTGAGGAAAATTGCAATATTGAATCGGGTGAGGTTGCAAATGCTGATGCATGGCGTAAAGGAAGTTCCAAGTGTTTGTCCCGGAAGTCGGAGTGACAGTGAGCGGAAGGAGGAGAGATTAGGATTGGACGGGGGCATACATTTGAAAGAGATCGTGAAGGTGTCAGAGAAACAAAACAAAAGGTGGAATGAATTTGTGCTGCCGCCAAGTCCGCTTGGGAGATCGAACTACGATGTCCTGGATTCTGAATATGATATGTTTATGGATGAATTGGAGGATGGATGTGAGAGGGAAATCTATAGTGATTTCAATATCATGTGTCCGACCGGCGAGGGAGACGATTATGAGTATATGGATGCATTTGATGGTCTTTCGCCGGAAGATATGCAGGAGCAGCCGCTGAGTCCGCCGGAGGGAGAGAATAAAATGGAGATTTTGAAGGAGGAGAGATTGCATGACAGCTTGCTTGTATGTCTTGGGGATTCGTAAATGAGGTTGCTGGTGGATCACAACACGCAATGAAGTGAAAAATGTAGAGGACTGAGAGGCGTTTTTTAGGGGCTACAACAGGATGTGAGAAGAAGGGGAAAGTTCGGACTATCCATTTCTGCAAAGCGAATTCGCTCGAAGAATGTATAATGACCTTGAATTGGAGGCTATCTTGAATGCTTTGGAGCATTGCGAAGTCATGGCGTGGGCGTGTGCATGGGAGGGTGATCAAAAATAACAAAAAAAGAATGAGCATAGGCAGCTAGATCTCTTGGGTTCAAAGCCTTTTCATACTGCTTTTCAAGTCTGGAGTTTCGAGGCGCGATCTGCTGCAATATCACACATCGCCTATATTCATTGAGTTAGTTACGAAATCATTTTTAGTCTCACACACGTCTTACCTGAATAGCCTCTTTTCTCTCAAGTCCAATATCTCCCCTAGATATTCTTCTTCTCATGTCTTCAAAAATCGCAGGTCTCGATCTCCCATTCACGAAAACACTAACATCATGATTAGCACTTGCTTATCTACCGTAGGCAATGGATACATCCATACACATATCTTAACCCCGGAAAAGTCCTCTCATATTCCTCATTAAGACCCTTTAACTTCTCAGCTTCTTCAGTAGGCCCAGTATTCAATTGAGCTTGTTCAGCCTTTGATTGTAGACTTTCTACTTTCTTCTCACCTAGTCTAGGATGAGAACCAAGAATCTTGTCTAGCCACTCTTTATCACTTGGTAATGTACTTTCCGACAATTCAATGAGTTGAACACCGACACTTGCGATAAGGTCATTATAAGATTCAAATGTCGTTGTATGAAGTAGATCCACAGAAAGTGTCTGGAGTGCAACACATGGCTCGAATAAGGTGTCGAGAACACTGGATCGTTCAATAGTGGACAGGGAGGGAAGTCCGGCGATGGGAGGTAGAGAATTCATTGTGCCTGATATCTTAATAGAGAAAGAAAAACTCTTTAATTAGGGAAATAAGAATAAGATTTTGCAAGCAAATGGTTTTTTTATTCAAGAAAATTTGTGAGCTAGGTGTAGGTTATATATATATCTATAAATCAATACGACATGTATCTTTCTATGAAGTCACAAATGAATATGATTTCCCCACAAGGCCGGTGCCGAGAGCGTTCGAGCTACAAACTAATCCAAAAATAGCTTAGTCCAACTGCAGCTGGTCGCGACCTCAAAATATCTTTTTGTCGGATCGCGCCGTGAGCTTCTAGCTTTAAATCCCATACCAACGCGAATCAACATGTTGTGCTCAAGTAGGTTTAAAAGAGGTCTTAGAATTGATTTATGACTTGCAACTGACTTTCTATAGTATCTGGAGAAGCTCCTCTGCAGCCTGTTGCTTCATCGAAATCAGGTAAGTTGGGAAATAAGTTATCACTATGTCAATGAATTTAAAATAACAGATTTCAGGCAACATCTTCGAAAAACGACTTATTGAATCATATATTGCAGAAAATCATAAGGATCCAGTTACTGGAGAAGACCTCGAAATTGCAGATCTAATCGACCTCAAATCCGCCAAAATTGTTACTCCTCGACCTCCGACTCTCACATCGATTCCTTCTCTCCTCTCTACTTTCCAGAACGAATGGGATGCCTTAGCGCTGGAAAGCTTCACTATACGACAACAGTTACATCAGACTCGACAGGAGCTGTCAACAGCATTATATCAACATGACGCAGCCGTGAGGGTTATTGCGCGGCTGACGAAGGAAAGAGACGAGGCTAGAGATGCATTAAGCAAGGTTTCAATTGGAGCTGGAAATTCTGGAAATGGTGATGCTATGCAGGTTGATACTCAAGGTCTTCCAGAAAATTTAGCGAATTTGGTCGACACTACACAAGCTGAGTACGAGTTTTGACGAAAGAGTTATGAGATCAATTGCTAATCAGATTATAGACTTTCCAAAAGCCGTCGAAAGCGACCTGTTCCAAAAGGATGGGCTACTGCAGAGGATATTGGCCAGTTTAAGATCACTTCTACTTCCGAACCTTTATACTCTGGATGCACTTCACTCGCTCAGAGTGAAGACAAGTTAATCGTTGGTGGATCGAAAGAGGTAGGTATCTATTCATTGAAGGAACAAAAGATCATCAAGTCATTTGAGGCCGGAGGTCCAGTCACAGGAGCTGCTTTCTCTGGCAGTATGCCTATTGTGTCTACCGCAAAGGGAGCTGTAAAGTTGTTGGGAGATGAAGAACATACATTTACATCCCATGCTGGCGCAGTCAATGCTCTAGCATTGCATCCGAGCGGTGAAATTTTAGCATCTGTTGGTGTCGACAAGAGCTTCGTATTTTATGATCTGGCTGAGAAGAAGGCAATCACTCAAATTTATACAGATTCAGGTATGTCGGCATAGAAACTTTATAGGTGCCCCTTATTAACATTTTATAGAACTTAAAACGGCTGCTTTCCATCCAGATGGTCATCTTTTTGCCGCCGGTGGCGTTGATGGCCAAATTAAATTATTCCATGTTAAGACGGGAGAGAGTGCTGGTGTAAATTTCGAAATAGATGGGCCTGTCCAGGATGTCGCCTTTTCTGAGAATGGTATATGGTTTGCCGCTGTTGCCAAGGGATCTACTAGTGTTGTGATTTTTGACATCAGAAAAGAAGGAAAGGCTGCAGAGGCAAAGGTTCTAGAAATTGGTGGACCGGTTGATGCTATTCGGTGGGATTACACGGGTCAATTTTTGGCAGCCTCAGGACCAAGAGGGCTTACCATCTCTCAATACACCAAATCTACAAAATCCTGGTCGGATGCTACGAGCTTAGCTTTGCCAGCAACTGCAGTGCAGTGGGGAGAGGAGGCGAAGAGTTTAATCACTGTTGATCATGAGGGAGTTGTGACCGTTCTTGGTGTAGTTCCTGAGTGATGGAGTTTTCAAAACACGGAGATGGGGTGGGCATATCATGGGAGTTTGGTCGTTTGATGATGTGAAATGGAACAAGGAACTTGGAGAGTTTTATTTTCACATTACTGTAATATTAGGAGAGAAGCATATTTGCAATGCCCAAAATGAACAATTAGTGGCACATGCCCCGACCTGCACTTGGATAGAATATCAATTCGCGAGTGATGAACGGTGAAAGTTAGGAAATTATATATGCCTACCTGTGTATCTAGGTATATCAAAGGTTCAAGGGTTGATGAACATATAAATTAATATATATATATAAATATTGTATATTATTTGTTATATTATAAGTATATATACAATGTTACGTAGTAACAGTCAACCTGTCCATATGAGCTCAGACCCCGTGGAAAAGCAAACCGATTCGCATACAAAATTGTATGGTAATCGGGTTCCTAGAGTCTCCCCACCTTCAGCAAGCACAGACATATGTTCTGATTGAAATCAGGTGATGGATCTAAGGGATCTAGAGGATCTAGGGGATCTAGATAATTAAACTCTAGATCCAGTAGATCCAAGGGATCCAAAAGAATACAGTAGAATATGAAGTTCTATATAAGGGATAGGTTTTCATTTGTAGAGCTTCGTGTTCAAGATCAATCATTTAGTATACTCTACTATTAGTTACGAATTGCATACCATTATTGTCATTACTTAAAGTCCCTGCTTGACGCCTAGTTATAAACCACCTCAAGAGCCTAGAGCACTTCCACGTGATCTAGACGGCAACCCTCGTAACATACAAGTAGATTATAAAAAATGAAACTCTAATACAAAATAATTTTTTTATTTATAAAAAGATGATAATATTAACGTCATTAAATCTTACATAACAAATTCTATATCAGTCGAATAAGAATAAAGATACATAAGTGAATTCTTCGGGAGACTACTCGAGTATAGTATCATGAGTTACCGTATAAAAAAAGCTGATAAAACATACCTACCTACCTAGGTACCGATAAAGAAATGAACTAAAGATCGCTTACTCATATCTAAGTCAATATCATTCATATCAAATTGGGCTCCGATCGAACATCATCTTATTGCAACAACACACAACACCCCACTACAAAGGGAATACATTCGATTCTCTACCATTGATCATTGATCCATCAAACAAAAAGATCTTGTCAATATTCCGGTCTCGTCAAAAGTTTTTACTTCCCTTTTTTATCCACAAAAGCAATCGAAAGTACAGGATACAGGATACAGGATACAGGATATTTTGCCGCAACAGCTGAATTTCTTTTGGTCATGGAGAACGAATCAACAGGAACCCGAGAGAGTCGTAAGGTAGGCGGCAATGTTCACTTTTTACACTTTTGTGTTGTGGATAGGAAGAATATCTAGCTTTTTCTTTACTAACATTTTTTATTCTCTTAAAGCGATCTCATCTAGAGATGTCCCAGTCGCATTTAAGACTTTCATCATCACCTGTACTATTTCGGGAAAGACCCTCGAACTTCGATAACTCTTCCCCAATACTTGCACCATTGACAAGTAATCCTACTGCCTCCTCTTCTTCCCGAGAACGACGATTTCAAACACAGCGAGGACGAACACCAAATTCTCATAATCCTTCGGATCAATCACGTCGCCATTCACGATCATTTAGGGCTTCCGGAGAAATGGAAGCAGATTTATTACCACCTCCTCGACCCCGGTCAATAGTTAGCTCCGGAATCGTTATCGATTTAACATCAGACCAAGACGATATTCCTTCACCTCCAGCCCGGCATCGTCGCGCAGCTCGTATTCATGCCCCTTCTCCGAGACCACCACCGACTTTAGGGAGGAGTGAAGCAAGGTTAGAGCAGGTTGTGGATCTTACGGCGGATGATGATGATGACGAGGAGGATGAGGATGATGCTATCATCATAACCCACTCTCGAGAACGTTCTATACCCCTTCCTCCCCGTGGCCGACAACCACAACCACCATCAATAACTCCTTCAGTTGGACAGGGGGGAAGACTTCATAGGATCCACGGCAGTTTTCTTATTGGAAATCAGATGGGACCAGCAAGACCGCCGCCAGAACGCCACCTCCCTATTGCTGGGCGTCACATTGCTGGCATGAGCGCTATTTACCAAAATGGCGCTGACATTCTCATGGACATTCATAATATTATGGGTTTTAATCGTGATGAACTTGCGGGACTTCCTTTCTTGCGGGACTACCCAGCTATGCCGAATGGTATGGATTACGGAAGAGTGGCGTTGCAGGAAAATAAGCCTGAACATGTTCCACCTCCGCCAGTGGAATATGGATTTACAAGGTCACCTACAGAGAATGATACTGCGATTTGCCCAAGCTGTGAAGAAGAATTAATTCATAGGAAGGATGGTGATGAGCCAGTGGCAAAGAAATCTCGCGGGGCACCTAGTAGAAAAGACAGAGAAGAACATCCTTTCTGGGTTGTCAAGGATTGTGGTCATGTAAGCATTACTTATTCCATCTCAGTCAAACATCACTAATATAAACCAGGTGTTCTGCAATAAATGCTATCAACATCGCTCGAATGAAAGATTATCCTCCTTTCGTGGAAGCAAGGACATCCTCTGTTCAGTTGAGGACTGTGAATCGGTCGTCAAAAATAAGGATAGATGGGTGGGCATATTCCTATAACATCAAGATTTTGGCCCCCACGATGTCAGGATGGTTAGGCACTTTCATTTTTTTTTGTCGATATCGACGGGATTCCGTTCGTGAATTATCATACTAGGGACATCACTGTCATGGAGTTTCAGCATTGGCATCAATTACAGGAGTATCGACTGGTTGGGGCGATTTCACTCGATTTTTCATAATGCGGACTGGGGCTTGGCTTATATCATTATGTTCTCTATGCCGGGGCGTTAATGATGGGAAAGAATGGGGGAATAGATCAAGTTCAAGGGCGGGAAACATGTGTCAATAGGTATGGAGAACAAAGGAAAGAAATTCTATCTGGGTAAGGTCTGGAATGAATAGAGAAAACGGGCAAGTGGATGGAGAAAATTCTCTGGCATTCCAAGGGCGATATACTCATATGTGTCACACATTTTTTCCATTCTGGACATAATGGGCAGAGGTGTATATTAGAGAAGTAGAACAACAAAATGAAGTAATTGCGGTAATATCTTTATTGTGACCAAGATTATGCGCGAGTATACTTTTACGTCATTTCCAGATCGGGATCTTGATATCTAGAGAAAGAAAAGAAGAGGCAGCACTCGATTCTACCTCCTTCATCCTGAAAGCATCGACTTTTGATTTTCTACTATAAACAACAGCAATTGCTATGTATTTTGTTATTATGGTTTGATATAAGAATACTAATAAAATATCTCAAAAATAATTAAAAAATTGACTTTACTATAAAAAAAGGTATTTTTTATTTTTTATTTTTATTTTTTATTTTTATTTTTTATTTTTATTTTTTATTTTTATTTTTATTTTTGATGATTTATCTCTTTAATCATTATTTAGATTTATAACGTAACTTGACTAGAAGTGGGTCATGTCATGATATGGGTCAGGTACCTTTACACCAAATTTTGTATATAAAGGTACTTAGATGTTACGATAGTAACAATTGACTAATTAGGAGAGCTTAGGCCTTGTGCAAAAGCGATCAGATTTCATCGAATTAATATGTGATCTGGGTCACCTTAAGATCGTATGTGCACGCACTGTCAGAAAACACGTGACTTGGAGCTTTTGGAGCTTGAGGATCCAAAAGGATCCAAGGGAGCCTTTGGAGCTTAGGATCCAGAAGGATCCAAGGGAGCCTTTGGAGCTTAGGATCCAGAAGGATCCAAGGGAGCATGAATATCTATATAACCAAGATGGATTCCCTTTGTATAGAGCTTCGTGCTCAAGATCAATCATTTAGTATACCATACTATTAGTTACGAATTGCATCATATAATTGTCATTACTTTAAGTCCCTGCTTGACGCCTAGTTATAAACCACCTCGAGAGCCTAGAGCACTTCCACGTGATCTAGACGGCAAACCTCGTAACATTAGAGCGACTTTTTATAACTCTACAAATATTAAAGATAAAATTTAAACCTTTGATAATTTGGTTTAATATCTAATAGAAATATAGTATTCAAGTTATAAAACAATTGTTGAGAATCTTGTTCTTGAATTAATACGATTTTAAAAATTCCCATAGTAATTTTTTGTTAGGCAAAATTGAAAATTTGAAAGAAACTTTAATATCTTTATTAAACAATTTCATCTCTATATAATACTTTGTCATATTGAATATTTATATTGAATATATCATACTGCAAAATACTGAAACTATACCTCTAGTGTTTCTAGAGATATAAAAAGTCGCTCTAATGTTACGAGGTTTGCCGTCTAGATCACGTGGAAGTGCTCTAGGCTCTCGAGGTGGTTTATAACTAGGCGTCAAGCAGGGACTTAAAGTAATGACAATTATATGATGCAATTCGTAACTAATAGTATGGTATACTAAATGATTGATCTTGAGCACGAAGCTCTATACAAAGGGAATCCATCTTGGTTATATAGATATTCATGCTCCCTTGGATCCTTCTGGATCCTAAGCTCCAAAGGCTCCCTTGGATCCTTTGGATCCTCAAGCTCCAAAAGCTCCAAGTCACGTGTTTTCTGACAGTGCGTGCACATACGATCTTAAGGTGACCCAGATCACATATTAATTCGATGAAATCTGATCGCTTTTGCACAAGGCCTAAGCTCTCCTAATTAGTCAATTGTTACTATCGTAACATCTAAGTACCTTTATATACAAAATTTGGTGTAAAGGTACCTGACCCATATCATGACATGACCCACTTCTAGTCAAGTTACGTTATTTATATTTTTAAAATTTTATTGTTTTTTTTTTTCAAAAAATATATATATATTTATATAAGTTACCTCAAAGTTGATTAATATAATAAAAAAAGATTTATGTTTAATGATTTATTGTAATTTTATCATTTTGATAAGAATTGGCTTTACTTCTAGGACTATAGCAATTTACCGTATCATTATTTGCTGCGGATACCTGGGCACTAATCAAGGCCAAAATGACTTTCCATTACCGTATGCATCCGTGAGCAAATGCTTCGTATAGCAGCTCCTTTTATTCTTCAGGTAAAGTCTTAGCAATTTCAGCAGACTGAAGAGCTGTATAAACCTGCCCAGGATGTAAAATGGTCGCCAATCTAGGCTGAAGATTGCTATTAAAGACACTTGTGATGAAACCTAAACCGATTGCCGCACGAAGATATCGAAATTGTGTGTTGGCACCCAAAGAAGCCGCTGTAGGGTGTCTTTAGCTCTTCTGATTTTGCACAAGCGAACTCGCATACGTCTTTTCTCTGCACAATGAACGGCACTGAAGTGGTCGCTATGGCGTTACTCATGGCGTCCGATGCCCAATGTGAGTTGAAAACTGTACTGGATGACTTGCTGTCGGAAGGATATAGCATGGTGACGGAAAAAATTGCGCTGATTAGTTGGAAGACCGTCCCGCAAATCAATGCATACGTTGGCTTGATCTTAAATTTGTCGGCCAGGCCAGCTCCAATGACTGCACCTACGGAGGCCATTAAAATGAACGCTAAGAGTCGAACACCAGCATTATACTGGTTCAAACCATTGATGGTCTGAAATCTTTGTGGAACATGAATTGTTATATAATTAAGTGAAAGGCGCGGCTGTGAGAAAAGAAACCCAGAAGAATCAATTAACACGGTAATACATACAATACGAGAATCAATGTAGACGCACATAAAAGGGGGATGCTACGTCTGGTAGCAAGGCTCCAAGATAGTACTGGAGCGTTTGTTTTGTTATGTGTCAGAAACCGCTCCCAAAGAGTGAAACTTACAAGTGATATACCGAACACGACCAACAAAGCGGCTACCACAGCTGATCTCCATGAAAAAGCAACGCTGGCTTGTTGAAGGGCAGCCACAAAACAGGTTTATAAGCCAAGGAACAGCTGAGCTCCAAGTACGTCAAGATTTTAGAAAGACGCGAAAGTGAGTTTAGACTGTTTTAATGTGTGTTTGTGGTGCGGAAATGAGATTGGAATATCGAATATGTCACCTATGAGGTTAGAAGATCTAATGGTAGGCTGTCAGGACTTAGAAGCACTCAGTGTGACGGATCATTACTTACTTTATCCAAAATACCCATCTTCATGTAGCATGACCTGTCAAAGCACCAGCGACCATAGGGTCAACGGCAAATGCTATAGCGGTAATGTCAGCGACAAGGGATACATACTTCAGAAATTCCGATGGTGGAACTGCTTCAGCCAGTACTACGATTGCCATATTGTACATTCCTGCTCCACTAATTATGCTGACTATTCGAAGATAAGACGAAATTCCTACATAACACATACAGGCAAGTTCTACGAGTCTACAGTGATAGAGATTTATTGGAGGTTTACCTCCTTAAAATTCTTGTTGGGAAAATGTCGTTCGCGTAAGATTGTGATTGATTGGTCGAGAAAGCGAGTCACGATCTGAGTGTTCTAATTCATAGTAAGTACTTCATAATCTATCTATGAAAAAAGTCTTAATAATGTTAGCAAAATTATAATTTTTCAAATTCAAGTGTCTCAAATATTTATTAAAGAATTTTTTTTTTGAATACCTAAATAAATTTATATAATTAACCGGTGGGTCAGCAAGACTTAGTGCTCCAGAACTAAGTATATATCGAAAAGATGTATCTGTTGTTGAGGAAGGCACCCCTGAGACGAGGTATATACTTGTCTCTATCACAACCCACATGTCCAACCCAAATGCCGACATTCCAGTTCTCTGAAAGTTCTACTACTCCACAGCCTTTGTTTCCTCAGAGGAAACAGCTACTAAATCACGTTGTCGATGGGTTGGCTCAAGTAAGGCCAGAATACACCTGGGCAAAGATGCCAAGAGACCCTTAGCTATGACGCTGAATATCGCAACATTGACTACAAGATGCTAGCAAATGCTATAAATGCAATGGCCTGGTGGATCAAGAATGAACTTGGAGAATCGAAAAGTTTTGAAACACTTGCATACTCTGTCCTTGGGATCCGCGATATATGATAATCCTTCTGGATTCTATCCAAGCAGGATACAAGGTACCACAAGCTTCCTGCCATATCTACTAGGTTGGCTTAATTAACAAATTTAAGATGATATTTCCATCTCCTAGCTATCCAGTGGTCCGACTCACAAAGCTGCTGGATCAATTAGATTGTAGGACGGTACTAACCTCCTCGAACAACAAATATGATATCGTACCCAAGCTATCCTCTGAGAGTGGCAGAGATTTTCATGAAGTCCCGAGCCTTTCTAAGCTTCTTGACGAAGAATACGAGCACTATGCATTCAGCAAAATGTTTTAATCCTCCAGATCAGAGCCCCTAGTTTTCGTTTATACGCTGGTAACTACTGGTATGCCAAAACCCCTAATTTACACTCATGATTTGGTGGCGAGCTGGATTGAGCAGAACCAATTGCCTGCACCTGGGGGGCACACAAGCTTGGAACATCTTATCCATGGAATTGAAATTTGTTCCGTTGCACCTGTAATCCATGTAAGTTCGGCTTAAGTTCTAATGGCAAAAAAGCCAGCAGTTTGTTATCCAAACTTTTCGGCGCTATTCCGAACCAGATAAGGGTCTTCTTTTCCCTCCCGGATTCACCACTTACATGGGCTACGGCTCGAGAAATGATCAGACATAACTCTGGGAATCTTCTTCTCGTGCCCCCGCATGTCCTGGATGGCGTGGCCTCCAACATCAAATATATCGAGGGAATCTCTGGAAAAGTATCCATGGTATCTTTCGGCGGAGGGCCACTCGCTAAGCCTACTGGCAATATACTCACCAAGCACTTTCGTGTATTCGGCATGTATGGAACTAGTGAGATTGGAATCATCCACATAATCATCCCCAATGGTCGTTGGGATACGAGAAGCTGGGACAATTGAAAGCCTCATCCAAAGGAGGACATGCTTTTTCAGCAATTGCATGATGACATCTAAGAAGCAGTTATAGTTCGAAATAGCAGCCTCGAGGAAGAGCAATCTGTGTTTGAGATTCTTCCTACATTGTAGGAATATCCCAGTAAAGATATGTTCAGTCCAGATCCCCATCAAGAAGGCTTCTGAGCCTATCAGGGCAGAGTTGATGACCTTGTCAAACTTAGCAATGGGGGTACTGTAAACCCTTCCAGAGATGAGGAGATGATCGCTAGCGCATTTTTTGTTAAGACGGCGGTGATATGCGATATAGGTAAGCCAGAGCCTGCCTTACTGATTGAGCTGTCGGAACCATTATCAGATGGCTCAAACGTTCTAGAAGATTTGTACTCATTGGTGGACGCTTTTAATGATGAATTTCCACCCCAGACATCAATGACAAAACCGAACATCATCATAGCGTCCCCCAGCAAATCGCTTCCAGGGCCAACTAAAGGGAGTGTTCACTGTGCGCCATCTTTGTAATTGTATCGAGTAGAAACTGATGGGCTCTATAAATAGTTTAGGTTAAGACTCCACATGTGTTGATGGTTATCTGATACCAATAAAGCCCATCACCTAAGTAGCTCTCAATCGGGGACGGCGAACGCCCCAGTTAAAATATATAAGAAAGTGCTGCCAAAGACAAGGAGATTGTTATCATTCTACCTGAGCTTTCTGTAACAAGGTACGTAAGCTGCAACTGAAGAATCTGCCTCATTCTTGGTTGTACTAAACGCTATCAAAGAAATGAATTCATGAGCATCGAATCAAGCGCCGTAATCTAGAAAGGGTGTCCCATCAATTTATTATAAGTTTTGACCCAATTTTCACCTTGACGAAATCAAACATCTCGCAGGAATTCCCTAGCATAATTGGAGGTTTACCCTCCTTAAAATTCTTGCTGTATATATCTGCGGAGTGGTGATTATTATTATCATCATTGTCATTATAAATTAATTACTTTCATTTGATAAAGTTTGTTATTTATACATGTATATATATAACCTTTAATATAATTTAAATAGATAATAGAATATTCATGTAAAATTATTAATCTTTTTATCATCGTGAAACTATTTATATAAGACTAAATAATATACATAAATATTTTATTCATTCCTACGAATAAACCATATACATATATATGTATATATGTATATCTTCGTTGAGATCAAATGATTTTGACCCTACAATCCTTAACGAGGGATACTAATAATTTATATAATCATACTTTTCCTTGAGCTTTCCAAAACCAACCTTAGGCTCATAAGTCTCGACGGATTTACCCCCAAAGTCAAAGATGGAATAAAATCTCCTCAAGAACGAAGCTCCAAGCAACGCAAAGTCATTATAACCACTGTCGTCAAAAGGAGGCATGCACTGATCTCTGGCCAACCAGATCTCATCACCTCTAATCGAAAACGTCACATCACTACTCTCGTCCTCGCCCTCTCCAAACGTGAACGAGATCGCCCACGTCGAATTTAAATCTCCGCATGTGAAACGCTCTTCACCACTGTACAGTTTTGAGAGATTCCACCCTAAACTGAAATACACGGGTTCGAGGAGTTGGCTAGGGAGCGAGATACCTCCCGAGCCGGTGTCGAAGACGGAATATCCGTCGCCGTATAATGGCCATGTGGTGTTAGCCTTAGGCCACGTATCTGCTGTGGCGTTGGTGGTTGGTGCTTTTCCATTATGTGTGCTGACGATGGCGCCATCGTGAGCGAATAATACGTTGAGGGAGCGGAGGGGAGCGCGCCAGACCTCATATGGATCTTCGCGGCGCAGAGGCACGTAAGTTACTTCACCATCAACATATGTATCTTCGTGACTACCGCCGATAGTGAGAACACCGTCCTGAACACCGGTATCGTTCATATTTGTGCCGTAGTAGACGGCGAAACGGGGTTCATCCAATTTATCGTCCCAAATGAGTGTTTCGACACAAGTCGTTGTGTTCTCCACCGCAATGGATGAAAAGGCTAAGCCGAGGAGTCCATCGGCGGCCAGAAAGGCATCTTCTGCATTGTCTGATACAGCAAGGAAAGTTTGCTTCCAAGAGATTGTTTCATTCTTATCGGAGAACACATCTTGGAATATAGGACCATCAACACCATTCCCGTAGATATACCCAATACTGCCAGAGGAGCCTATAGCGACCGAAGAAGATGATTCTAAGTCATTGTATGGAGTGCGGACAAAACCGCTGCGGCTAGGGCATGCACTGTCTGTACAATTGCGCCCGGTAACCCAAGAAGTTGCGGATCCTGTATCAAACTCGAGCCTGTATGGTTTTGCCGGAGTGCCAATGTCCAACACCACAGAGTTCTAAAAGGTGGTTCCAGGGTTAGTTTCCGTCAACTCATTATTGGATGCTAAGGGTAACGTACGTATTCATTTTGGATTACAACTGGTAGCTCGAGCACAGCTGCCGAAGCCGCCGCCACCAAGCCGATCAGAGTATAGGTACTCATATCATAAAACTTTTTGAATGGACTTGGTAAAGCGAGTGAATGTTCGATATCGAAGTATCTGCATCATAAATTCAAGACGAATACTGCTGTTTTTATCTTGTTCTCAACACCTCAACGTCAATATGGGGCTTCAATGGCTTCCGAGAGACGTGGGTCAAATACGAATTCATCAGGAAAGTACGAAGCGCTAGCAAACATGAACGAACCCCTTTAACAACTTTCTAGAGACACATAAAAATTCTAAATCCTACTTAGATCATCTGAAAAACGAATTGGGATGGTATTTTATGGGATACGCAGAATTACGAGCAACAACATCGAAGCCAAGCCACGAAAACCCATAAAAACAATTTAAGACTCAGCCACTCAAAAATTGCATGCAGAACTTAAACTTAAAGAAGGTTATAAAACACTTCAGATCCTCTTATGGGTCTCAACTGTATCGACAACTGGAACTTCTCTGCATCTTAAAAAGGAGACGGACATTTATTTCTCGCGTGTTAATTGCATATCACCGTTGCGAGAGATCCATACTCCGAAAAGGAGACCCGCCAGGCCAAGAAATGTAGAAGATATACTTAAGGTTATTTCAATGCAAGATCAGACAACCACGACTCCGAGGCTGTGCTTCAAAGTTCCAACACTGGTTTGGGACCTTAAAAAGCATGACCGGTAATAGTAGAACTTGATTATACCACAGTCCGATGTACCGGAAACCTGGTTGTTACCGTACGTAAACCTTTCCCATCTGTGCTAATTTTGTATCCACCAAACCTTTGGTGAATATCGGAATGTCTGCCGACTTTACCCAAATTCGGTATAATTCTGATGCCGATATAGAACCTGTCATGTATCAAATTCGAGGAAATTGAAGGCTCAGCGATAATCAAGTGCCGGTATTAATCTGTAAAAATCCTATGTAAGACATCATATATGTTTTTCAACACCAGAAACCTTTTTGTACTAGAATTCGTTGGTCTGATTTTTCCATCTGATAATAACCAAGCTCTGTTATATTTTTGTACGCAGTATAAGGCTGTTTATCCCGAAGATGCCGGTATTTTACTTAAAAACTGGTTAAAAATCCACAATTCCAGTATACAACTTGCAAGAGAAGGACTCGTGCGTCCCTCGTCACTAATGTATCACATGATCAAATTATGGAATTTCAAGGGGTTTGGGACTAAATTGAGACTAAGTATGGAGGTCAATGCTCTTTCTATACAGGGGTAGGCCTAATTTGTGTCCGGTACAGAGGGGTCCTACTTTGTGTACTGTCGATCGGCCTTTTCGTTTAAGGGAAATTTGTGAAGAGGGTCAATATCAAAGATAATGTCTTTAGCTAGTGGAAAATTCTAGCAACCGCCTAATCACAGCCATGGAACCCTACATTACCGTTGTCACTGACCGCTGCAATTGCTACTGTAGTTGTGCATTCCCGTTACATTCTCTTATAACCCACCTCTCCCTATCCCTCTTTGTTTCTCCGCGTAATATCCACCGCTATTTCTCCTCCACATTTTCGCATCCCAAAATGAGACCCTTCAACGGTCACCTCCTCAGGAAGACCACTCCTTATACCCCTTCTGTCTCTGTCTCGTATTCCATCCTAACTTCCCACTAATACTATTAACCCAATCCTCACTCCTCCTACCCTGGGGCATCACATTAGCAAATGGATAGCGACTCGCACTAATCGTCACATAATCCCCAGGAGCCAATTCCACCCTCTCTCTCCCATCAAAGCTTGCCCAACTGCTCGTTCTCGCATCGTACGGGACGCCTAGACGGAGTACAATAGTATCTGGAAGGATAATGGGACGGAAAGAGAGAGTATGTGCGCAGATAGCTGACACGAGGATGACGGGATTTTCGGGGTGGCAAAGAGAGCCACCTGCGGCGAGATTGTAAGCTGTGGAACCAGTAGGTGTGGCGACGCATACACCATCAGCTTGGACAGAGGTGAAGTGCTCGTCATCGCCGAAGATCTCGATTGAAGACATGGCTGTTGTGTGTAAGTCACATGTTATGAAAAATGTATATGGATGAGGTGAGATGATATTTGCTTACTAGGGTTTGGTCCTCGATCAACCACAATATCATTAAGAATCTCGTATGTGCCGTCTGGTCGATGAGTTCTCTCTTCACCCATTTCTTCACCTACCAGCTCCTCTACTAAATCCCTTTTAGGGTTTGAATTTTCATCACCATTCTCGCCATTTTCAACCGCCTTAGTTCCTCTCGACTGGCTCCTCATTACTGTACCCTCGAATCTCAACCTGAGACTTATAGTAACTCCATCTCTGAATGCAGTGGTCAACTGTTTCTCGAAATCTCCAAAATCGAACTTGGTAAGAAATCCTAGACTTCCCAGCGCAAAACTTAGAACCGGGGGCACTATTCTTTGGAACAGCCAGCTTGCATAAAGAACTGTCCCATCGCCCCCTAGAGTAACGATGAAGTCAAACGTATGCGGCCTTGTCCTGCACATATTTGATGACCAATACCTCAACCTCTTATGCTTATCTCCATTGACCTGCCCCTCCTCAGCCTTCTCCAACTCATCCAGTAGCCCCTTTGCATCGAATTTCTTGCTATCCCGTAGATTTTCCTCCACATAAACCGTGTATCTAACCTGCCTTTCCGGGCTCAAAAGCCATCTAGTGACCTCTCTTGTATTCGCAATCAAGCTCTCATCATGCGCCTTTGTAAGAATAAAGACCGTCCTGACCTTCAACTTCAATCTAATACTCCCCAACCTCTTGCTCAGTTCCCTCACCCCCCATGCCATATCAGAAAGTTGCTTCTTCGTAAGAAGGCGACTATGTGTCGCGCCCGCATCGATACCATCAGCTTGGAATTCCACCTTTCCACTTGCATCATCTTCAACCGCTTGTGCCGCATCTTTCGCTTTGATATTATCTCTCCAACAAGTCTCATCGACCTGTCCGCAATCTTCCTCTTCTATGACGTGGTTGTATATTTTTGAGTCTAGCGATTTGTCCCCTCCTTCACGAACTCCGTCCGAATCACTTGCAATCCTGCAGGGAGCCAAAGTCTCCGCTATACCTTCCAATCCACTACTGGATGCCCTACCAGCTTTACGCTGGCTCTCCAGCAGTGCGTGCACATAGCATTCTGTGTTTTTTCTTCGCTGGAAGG
This sequence comes from Sclerotinia minor, assembly GCA_025389075.1. Lineage (NCBI taxonomy): Eukaryota > Fungi > Ascomycota > Leotiomycetes > Helotiales > Sclerotiniaceae > Sclerotinia > Sclerotinia minor. Next base: position 2,262,919 of record QRFH01000007.1, read on the forward strand.
TCGCCAGTGGTGTATCGGCTGTTACGAGGGAAGATTTCCTACGATGCGCATTTTGAGCATCGAAGACTACCTGTAGGAAGAAGGAATTTCGTAAGCTTCAATGCATTTGCACACTTTCGAGAAGGAGAGATAGATAAACTTACCTCCAGTGCATGCTGATACTCTGAATCACTTGCGCTTGAATGCCCCTGCCAGTATAAGTCAGTTAGTGTGGAATGAATCTAGAACTCGCAAGCTCCAAATCAAGGTGGCATACTTCATCGTGAGTGTCAAATTGGTCCCTACTGGGGAGAGATATGTTTGGTGGTGCAGAGTTAGCCATATTGATTGATGTTTATTCTGTCTGTCTATGGTATTGTGTTGTCTTTGCTCAATTCTGATGCACAATACTAATCAGTGGCTGTATTCTACCCCTCCTTTCATAAGTCACTGAGGAATGCACGAATTCAGACAGATATTCTCTATTGTTTGAGGCCCATGTGAAATTCTATATGGTTTTAGCAAAAGTCTAAATAGCTTCCTATTCTATCTAGCAGTTCCTTTGACTATTCCTGAATACTTTCTCATCAATGGTATATGGTACTCATGAAATTCAACATATGAGATTGATTAGGATGTCCTAAGAAGTCACATTAAGCCTCTTTTGATCGAATCGGCAAGGGCCCTAAAATTCCGGTGCACTTTTAACCTCATGGCGGAATATCTGAAATTCCGACATCAATTGTCCTATGAGATCCTCAGACCTCAGATTACGAATCAATCGTAAGGCTTCAAGGCACTTATCTTACCTGCTTTCAAAAGAGGGTTACTTTTAGTCTCCATAAATTGACGCCTTGTTGCCTTATTGTCCAATAACAGGGCAGGTTACCCCTCCGACCAGTATTTATCGATAACGAACCTTGAAAGTTGAATGCATCAATGCCATCAATAAATACCTACATACACCAACAAACTGGCAACAATATACTATGCCCCATCAAGACATGAATGCAGGTGCAGGAAAACAGCATAGAGGCTATCTATTCGATCGATACATACTTTAGAGTTTGAATCATACATCTACATTTCAAATATAATATATTGGCATTTATGCGTACTACATAGCCCGCTTTATTTTCATATCATCAGGGAATCATCCGTCTATCCCACCCCTCTCTTCACATTTTACCCCTTCATCAGTGCATCACCACTCCCGTAACCGAGTATTGTACTTTGTACCTACTTTCAATACAACAGACAATGCAAAGGATGCAAAACGATGCAGCATAGCAGCAATGCAGTACATAGATAGATGACTGTGTCATCCGTTTATAACCCCGAGTACAATCAATATCGAAGCAGATCCCAGAACCGATCCTTTGAAGGATGGTGATGATCAAATGTATTGACTTAGCACCTTCTCCGTTCGGAAGTAAGTACATCCGTACATATCGGCTTCCTTCGCATCCTAACGTTAAATCTTGTGTTATAACCGTCTAAATAGTGAACATGCGTACTCCATATGTCTTAGTCTATGTGTGTGGAGTCGGACCTTGCATTTACGATATTTTGAATCTGGGTGTCCTCATAAACTGTTGTTTGCTAAGAAGCATGGTTGAAGGCATGTAAGCTCTCTTTCCACACAACCCACATCCAGTCCTACCGTACGAAGAGAGGATCTCATGATCTCGTGCCTTGCTAGTTTTTTCCCCTGGATCCCCAACCTGTCAACCAACCTTAATCTTTTGATGCCTACACCGATGATAGCCAAATGACGCTCACACATGAATGTTAGGATGGATGGGATGCGTTGTACAGGTTCAGTCCATCCTTCGTACTCCCTCACCAACCGACTCACCAACCGAAAGAAAGTAGAGGGTGGAAAATTGCCCACCTTAGTGGTAAGCCAACCAACCCACTTACGACCCTATGAGACAGAATGAACTCCTGCCTTCCCTTCCTGGGTCGTGCAGATAATGTACGAGATCAATAACATAATATTGGAGACCATGCCTACTTACTCAACTGGAAACAACCTTTGTCGTGTTATACCATACTATGCTATCACTATCCACCATACCCTTTCTTCCTTTCCGTGAGACCTACTAACCACACTGTAACCTGCTATTGAGTGAGATGATCAACCTCGCTCGGTGAAAACGGACACTTGCTAGCCAAAATTGTCCACTCGCCAGTCTTATTAACCATACATCGTACGAATGGTGTAAGGATGCCGCTTGTACACATCGTAACATTCACTGGAGCATCCAATTCAGCCATTCATCCCGGGAGCCATCAGCATTTCCGAATGCGCATTTCTCACATTTTTCGTAAACTAAAGGATGCATCATATTTTACAAGGCGATATCCTTACACGCACGCACTCAATCAAAAACCACAAACACCCTTCCACGCAAGCAATAAAAGGCTGTACAAGCTGCAGAACCCGTATACAAGAAGTAAGAACCAAGCCATGGTAGAGCATGCCCGCGGCCGTTCATCCGATATCTAATATTGCATATCGCATAGCATATCCACCCGCCCATACATTATTTACCAAGAAAAACAACGAACCTTCGTGAATCGTGAGTCAAGGCTCAAAGCGTACATTTGCGTATGTGTATGGTGGCTGAGTGCTTGGGATCTCGTGGATGGTGTGCTCCAATCTAAATCTAATGGTAATTGCCATGGCATGCCATTGAGTTGCCGTTGCCGTCATGATATGATATGACAGTACATAAATCCCCAGTCCCTGTCAGGTCGAAAACCCCCTTCAGCGGACATGATGTGAATTACGAACCGCAACCTCCCAACCAAGAAGCAGACGAGCTTGTGATGGAACTGGTCCACTTCCCACGTATTATCGTCGTAGATTGTGCTCATCAATCCGTACATCATACCTACATTCGTATTCGAGTATCATTGATTTCATTGATTATCAACCCCGTAGTCCCATCAAAGTTCGAGACCTTGAGACTTGGCACACCCTATTGCGCTGTACGGAGTAATAAGTTTGTAACTTATTAATTAGTATTGAGTTGTGTTTCTACCTAAGGTTTTCAAAAACGAATAAAATGTGCATTAGTGACCCAACAGAAATAAGCTATGTCTGTAAGTGAGGCTCAATATAGACAGACGCTTGGATATACTCCATAAGGTTTCTAAAAAAAATTCTAAAGTTTCTTGGGTTTCCAATTACCGGAGAAGATGTCGAAACTGGTAAAGATCTGATTCATTCATTCAGACAAAATGAGGAGCTGTGCTATGCCCCTCCTTGTAAGCTTCGATGCTTTCTCATCCAAGTTCCCACCTCCTTATTTCATAGTGGGGATTGTATACTTCTGACTTTGTAGATTTTGGGTTTGGATTTGGGGTCTAGGTAATAAAATAGTGTCCACAGGGCTCACCGGATTCCTTTGGGTTTCACGCGGGCCTAGAATTTGATCCTTGGGTTTGGTAGCAAGCTTTGTTGATGAAATAAGAGTTTTAGACAATGGGGATGATGATGTAGGGTGTTGGACCAATAGCAAGCGCTCATGAGCACTTGGAGGGGGCCATTCTTGACCAAAGAGCTCAGCGAAACAATATCATAATACATACATCATCATCCTTCATTGCAGATCCACGAAACCCTGGACAATGCTCCTGGGTGAATCTCCGAGTATATGCAGACCAGCATGATTCGTTCATCGTAAATAAGCCATTAAACCATTCACTTCCGCTTTTCCAGACACGGTAAAGTATCTCGGAGAGTGATTGCGGAACAGAGCGTAGAATGTTAAAACAGGGGTTCATCGTTCGATACTGTTTTTTTTGTCCTTATCCATGATTCTAGATTGGAGAGACATCATACATGCCAGTGTATGGGTTAGAACCAGGTACACATCTCGTCTCCGGTCAATGCTAATGTGCTGCATCCAACCGTTGTTTGCATTTTGCATACCCATTTATCTCCAGCTGAAAATGTCTTGAATTCGTACGCTGCTGAGCGGATTACGCGCCAAAAGCAGACTACGCACAAAATTATAAGAAGCCTGAGCCTTTGGGAGTTTCTTCTTTCCTTCACATGATGATGATGATGATTATGATGGGGGTAAAGTCATGGTGTGTACAAGGCTTGGGTTTAAGACGGCTCAGTTGTTTGGAAATGTGGATGGATAATGATGATGGATAGATGGCACCTCAATCAAAATTATGATTACAGTATTCTGCAGTGAAAACTTCGGTGATGATGGATGATTCTCGTGATGCCTGTAAATACTTAACTAAAAATCGTATTTTGTCCGTTAATACTAGACGCCTTCGTCCGAGGATAATTAATCTAGAAGAGAAGAATATCGACTATCGAAATCTAACTGTTAGATTTCAATCGATCCAGATGGGGAATACGAAAGAGAACACGAAAGCCAACACAAATTTTGAACACATATACAAATAACCATTGTGTTTCTCTCTTTGGCCACCTATTTTCATCCATATGTATTGAGCCGTCAATCAGCCATACGTTCCACAAACTCTGCTTAAAATTTTAGGGTAATTTCATCGCGCCGGCCACCCTGTATTAGATTGTCTATCAGGTGGGCACAACACAAGTAAATTTAATGCAACACGATGGGCCACTCGAAATAAAGCCAGTCATAAATTAGCTGCCTTGCCTTGTTTTGGTGATCTTAGTTACTGTACTTTTGCAGGTATGCTTCGCCCTGTCCAGAGGAAGCAGTTTAGGCCGGAATAGGATGCAAGCGTCTGCAACGGTGCGAAAGCCGAGACCAAAGATGATCGAAAGAGTGTTGCAATAATAAAAGATCGGCTGGCACCATTTCCGACGGCGAACGAGGATTAGGATGTATGGATGCTGGATTTGAAGGTTTCAAAAATGCTCGCATGAGGGCATGATGAGTAGAGTGGTGGATTGATGCGACTACTCTGTTAACACGATAGGCGGGATCAAAATATAGATGGCTGATAGGCATGATACCCAAATAATGCTCGTTCAATAGCTTTGGGTTAATTTATAGTAACCGTCTTACCAATTTGATATGATCGAATGAACCCACCCGTTGCGCACAATAATATTCAATATAGCGTCCAATTATCGGTCCTGATCGTGAGAATGGTACCGGTCGAAACGCTGTGCTTAATTTTTGGTCAACTAAGGAGGATCACTGGCTTGGAGTTTATGTGGAGAGTTAGAACTTAGCAGCGCTACTGTGAAGACGGTCGGCCATTCAGTTCAGCGATCCTCAAGAGTCAATAGAAAATCCGTGCCTCATTTTGCAGGGTATCACTTCCTTTTCAGCAATTCAAGCTTGTACCCTCCAGGAAAGTGTGGTGTCACTGAAGGTGTATTCCCCTGTAAATAAAAAAACCGAAAAGGAAGGACGGTCCTAGCCTTGTCAACTGGGGATGGAGATATCTGATGAGCACAATTTTCTTCTTTCTACTGAATCGCTGATTTAGATTCGGTTAGATGTGCGAAGCGAGGGATGTGCACTGTGCTATGATGTCTCGAGCGTTTAAGATCCAAAAAAGAAGTTTGGTAAAAGTAACCGGACCCTTGCTTGCGTAAGAATGTGATGGTGGTGTTCTCATGAATGGGTCTAAAAATTCTAGATCCTAGATTCTGACATCTCCATCTTCATCCTTGATATAAATTCGTGGCACGGGTAAGCGAAACACGATCTACAATTGACCAGGGAAGAAATCTAAAAGAGGAGAAAAGCAAGGGGAAGCTGTGGGTGGGAAGAAAAAAAAAAAAAAAAAGAAAAAGAAAAAAAGATATACAAGGGTAAGATTTACTTTAGCGACTAGTGATTAGCTTTTGATACATCTAACCTAACCAATAGTATCATTCAGATTCTTCAAAGAAACTGTTGTTTTACGCGTCATTAGGCTTAGCATCTAGCAGATGCTGCAGTCAAATACTCATACCATACTAGCTTTTTCTTGCAATATAAGTTTCCAAGGGCCCGGCTCATCTTGCTGGTGGACTGGGATTATTGCGGGGTGATCACACAAAAAAAGAATCTCCGGCTGTGGCCCCTTTTGGATTAGAGCACAAAGAAGTCAACAGAAAAAGCTCATCTAATTGTTGATTTGAGTCCACACGGTATGGAGGCAGGCCGTAACAGGTGCTATATTCTGGCCGCCATTTCCGTGCATGTTGTCTAACAGGTCATCGATGCGGCAAAAGCAAATTTTAAGTTATAAGAAAAAAATTGAGTTACGTTCTGGCTATTCCATGTACCCAATCAAGTCCGAATCTGTTTCAGCGCCCGACCGACATATAGATGTTGTAACTTGACTATGTTTTTGTGCTTTGCTGTGCTTTGCCTTTTCAACATCATGCTCAACCCCTTGCGAAACATCTTTCGGTCCTGTATTCAACATAAAGCTCCTTGACAGTAGGAAAAGTATAACTTAGGGAGTGGAGGGGTTACCGTATTCCTTTGCTTTAGCAGTTAAAACAGGGATAGTTGAAAGACAACCTTGGAATTCAATGCGCCCTTCTTAGGGGTTCTTCGACTTCTTCGATGACCAAAACAACGCCTCAATCTTGAATCGGGACTGAACTCAGGGCCTCCCTACCATGCATACTAAGATTTGGTTTTCTCATTTATCGTTTCCTTCAAACTTTCCATCGAGATGGAGAAATTCTTGGAAAGTAGAAAGTATCACGGATCACGGTCATGGCTTCATGATCTGCTTACCATATGCCGGTCTTAGTCATTGTTGCGCATGCATGCAATTTGTACTTGTGCTTGTGCATACTTCGCCGCGGTTTCATGCTCCATCAATGAAAGTTACTGAATCTGTTCAATAATGATTGCTTTGCCTTTTGGCTGCTGATTAGGCCTTGATATGCATGATGTGATAGCCATGAGCCCCCATGGGCCATGGATAATGGATGATAGATAATGGAAATTTGATATCCGAGAAAATCTGCCACTATGATTAGCATACCACAATACGCCTTTGACTGTTCTAATGTTTCCCCATAATTTTGGCGCCTTGGTCTTAAGCTTAGAAAACGTTTACCAAGAATGACAATGACATTATTGTAAGATCATCATGGTGGTGACGATGGGATAAAATGAAAGCTTACCTTAGTTGGGTATGAGCGGCGGGCGAAACGATTAACCATTTGACGCATCTCTAAAATTATCATTTCATTCCTAGAGTGGCTCCCTCCCCTCCGAGTCCTTCTTGGCTCTGGGAACTGTGGCTCATAGTTTCACAAAGAGGCCTTTTCAATGTTGACACCTGTGGTTGCATATCATTGGGTGTTTCGTGATAGATAGCTCTTAGCCCTTTTTTTAAAGGTGGCTGGTCCCTGGGGGGTCGTTCGCAATCCCTTAGCATAAGATCCATCAATCCATCAACATCCCACTAACTCATTCCGCATCCTTACCTAGCGAGCTTACTCCATAGTTTACTCTGTGCTACTGCACTTGTGGATATCAAGGATGTTGAACGGTCGGTGATTTATTTTTGCATTATTCCATGACTTGTACTCAAACTGAGATTAGCTCCTCTTACTGCAGCTACTCGCGTACCTCTGCCCCATACCATCCATCTGCCTTCAAAGTCTCGCCTTTCCTGATTTCATAGCTAGGATAGCGTTGTAACTTACAACAAGGCAAAAAATAAATATACTTTGCCCCATCTGCATTTCATCAGAATTTCAATACGTACATGGAGTATCTGATAGAATATATGGAAATTTACTCACTCGTTGGCTGTTCATAGCATACCATACATACTTTCGTCAATTATCCTGCAGTCTCCTGGGAAAATCATATTAGCCAAGAATATTAATCGTGGGTGTGTGGTATGGTATACACGGTACGGTACATGTCGCCAAATGTAGAACGAGTCGTGCTTGCCACTTAGATGCTTCATGATAGCTTAAGTATGATTGATTGATGGTCATGCCAGGTCTACTGCGTAGATACATTGCAGTTGGTCAGTAGCACCGCATTTCATTACTCTCCTTCATTTAGCGGAACTGTGTGGTTCTACCTAATCGTATTGGCCTACAGTACGCACTCTTTATTAGGCTACTGTATATTATTACTTGAGCCGTCTTGAATAATTGGTCCGCACGAAATTAGCACCAGTGAACCTTCTAGGCTTTTCAAGGAAATAGGTCTTCTCTATAGGACAATACGACCGAGGGATTTTCGATGTACAGAGTTTAAGTATGGAACCATTGGAATGCTTACCCACGTTTTGTGATCGATGGGGCCGAGAATTTGACTAAATTCCACAATTTAACATGTGCACTACAACGAAACTAACGATCCAAAGTATCGAAACATCCCACATCTCAAACTTCCAGAGGCGCTGCGTCAGTACGGGAAGGCCACATTTCTGGCTTAGATTAATATACTAATTATGCTAGATGTTCATGGCTATCCACATTACTACCACACCCGGATAATGCCACAAACTTACACTCCACCACATCAGCAAGAGCATTCTTGGACCCCGTCGGCTACTTGATATATACACCCTTGAAAAATCAAAACCTATCCCACCCTTGTGCTGCTACAAGCTGACCGCCCTTTCTCGCCGTCCTTCCTTGCAAAGCAAATCCTCCTCTTTAGGAAGCTGATTCTTCGCTTGACACCTTCCACTTGATTCCCGCACACCCTGAGGCGAAGGAGCCTCGTACGCGACATGTATCCAGCCGCGGGATGTTTAGCTTATCCCCCTTTGTCTTCCTTTGTACCGCTGACTTTCGAATCTGCGTATGTTGCAAGCCAGGGGCTTTGACTTTTGACCGCCAACAAAGCCCTGTCTAGTATCCCCCAGAAGAAGCTCAGACCCGGCAAACTCCCTACGATATAATCCTTGCCCATTCGTGGGATCGATTGGGATCCATCATTCAGCCAGATGACACAGACGACATACCTTACGGTAAGTCACTTGCATGGTGGTCTTCATATTTTGTACTGCCGATATTTAGTCCTCACATGGAAGATTGGGTAGATCCCTATCTCATAATTTAAGTCCAGCATTCTCTAGATTAGATTAAATCATATCAAGGCTATGATATCTCGACTACTAACGTCCACTTGACGTTAGTGCCTATTCTTCATATATCTCTGCAGCCCCTCAACTTTGAACTTATCTTTCTCACTCTCTAGCTTGACTAAATACCTTCACTCTTGTACGAAATCATAAAATGGATTCAACTTATGCTACTCCAGTATATGGAACGAATATGATGGGTTGTGATGACAATGTTCAGATGTTTCTGGAAAATGCCTCGAGACAAATGACACAGCCCTCACAGTCTCGAACTCGATTATCGATGTCCAATGGCCAAAGGAATATGGCACCGATGCGCGTTACCAAACCAAACAGTGCAAGCAATAGCCCAAGAGGTTCCGTGAAACAGAATCGACGGAAGACTCTCATGTCGGATGGCTCATACCAACGCCAGATGGCGATGCTCAATCAACAACAAATGATGGCTTCTAATGAATGGGAGTCGAACAATGGACTTCCAACTCAGATGCCAGTAAGATCAAACCGTCCCGTCAGCTGGCACCCATCCTCACAGCAACAAATGTACCAACCAGCGCAATCTACGACTGGATACCCATTCCCCCAGGAGTATTACAACTTTGATGTCCCAACGCCAGCTGTCTACTCGGGATATGCATCACCAGCCTCCAGCTTTTCTCCTGTGTCGATGCCTTTCAGTGAGGATCATCACAACTCATATCCTTTTACTACAGCGCCTACTTCATATCCACTCGATCAATTCTACACCCCGGATCATACACCATTAGAAAACCCCATGATGGCTGTTCAAGCTCCATACACAAACAACAATCAAGATTCAACAATCTATTCACATTTTGATTGGAACAACTTTGCAACGAGTGGATTCGAGGATGCTACCACTCCACCCACACCAGATAACTTCCTCCCCATTCAACATCCCGACCCCACTTTTACTTCAGAAGAATCGATACCTTATCATCCACTTTCTGATGATGAGCCAGAAGGAGAGGAGTTAATTGGTATGGGATTGTATGACACTCCGGACAACAGCAAGTTATCACTCTCGGATCCTCAACTCGATAACTATCGAATGATGTCGTCACAGCTGTTAGGCAACAGCTATCGTCGACTTGAACCAGCTGGAAAGTGTTTGAAATTGGAGGAGACTTGGCAACCACCATTCGAGGATGATGACGACAAAGATGACGAGGAGGATGGTGAAGCGGAAAACGAAGAGGAGGACGAAGACGAGGATGAGGTAGATGAGCAAGCAGATGTGTCAGAAAGACCTGCTCAAATGGTCGACACCACTGCTTATATGATGGGCACTACACAAAACTTTCCCAACTTCAACGCAAGTTACGCAACGAATTACGGCAGTACAGGCTGGATCTGATTTTATGGAGCATGGATCTCCGGATGGGAAAATTTATGACTTTGACTTTAGCGACGGAGTTGGTATGTTTAAATATTGGGAACAGGACAGGTATTTGGAGTATCGGAAACTATAGGATCATGTCAGCAATGACAGGGAGGATATTTTGGCTTATCGTTAGACACTTCTATCAACTGTGTGGTTGAAGTTGTCTTCCCAAATCATACACACACATATATGCATATAGTTTCACACAAATATCAATGCCTGAATGAAAATTCGGATTAACAGACAAACAAGATTAAGATTTTTGTCCTTTTATAAATAGTGAAAAGATCCCATAACCATTTAATAGCTTGGAGTAACAACCGGATCCTTCTTCGTTCGATTATGTTTTTTATAGAGATTCTTCATATTCTAAGCTTATCTAATGATTTTCTTTAGCTTCTACAATATGAGCGCTAGCCAGGAAACTTTATCGCTTGGCATCAGTATCAAAACACTTACAACTTCAAGTCAATGGCAACTCGACACTTCTGCTATAATTCCCAAACATCGTATTTCATTATCTTGATCATCTTTCCATACTAACTTATCCTTCCAATTACGAATCATGGTTCAATATGTAATTACTCCTTGGCGTACCCGTCGCGAGCTTATCCAAGTGCGCGAAAAACTTTACCAAAATACTGAGACTGGCCCTCCAAATGATACTCATCGTCGACAAGCTGTATGCCTCATCTCTGTGTGGATGCAACGTGGGAATTGTCCTCATCTCGTCGAATCTTCTGCCATTCTTACTTCCGCCATTTTAAACGATGTTCCCGGAAATTCATCTTATTGTGTGAGAGCTGCGTATTCTGCTGCTTTTTGTCGGTATGATTGAGTTTTGCTCATTGTCTATCTTCTTCTAATGACTGACTTATGCTCTCTATTTTGTCATTAGATTTGTCACAGGTCTTCTTGACAGTCATCAAGATAAGCGTCGCAAATTAAGTATGTACTCGATTGCGAAAACTATCGGCTTACCAGCCACATACGTTGAACTTCGACATCAAGCTACCCATGAGGAACTTCCATCACTTCCTAAACTTCGAATAGCTGCGCGCAAAGCACTAAAATGGATATGGGATTTTTACTGGGTAGATTTATCTGTTGGTGAAGAGGATGACGATTGCAAGACATTCGTGCGGGGAGTTCTAGCGCAGAAGGACCAAGGAATTAACTTAAATATGATAAAGGATCGACTCGAGATCTTTGGAAGAGACGATCTTCTTCGCACGTTAGATGAACTGGAGGAATCTTCTGAGGATCCCATGACACTGTTACAAGCGCTCAAATTCCGACAGAAGATCTTCGACTGGGAAGAATCGAAATCCTCGAAAAGCACTGCCTCATCCAACCCCGGTACAGCCGGCCAAGATCTTGATGATTTTCGAGCGGAAATTATGAGAATGGAACATGATTTAGATGGTACCAATGTCTCTCTCCAAGTAGACACGGGTCATAAATCTTCCACGAATAATACGGAAAAGGGTTGGACACGTTGGGAGGGACCATGGATACCAAAACCAATAGGAGTATTGTGAAACGAAGATTTGGATTGATACCCAAAAATATTACTTACTACCTGCTCCAGTATTGCATATTCTATCTGGCACGGCACTTCATAAGCACAACCACACGTTTAGAAATACCCTTTCATCAAGGCTTTCATTCATACTCAAAGTCTAGAGCGCCAAATATGGCGGAATGAGCGGCATCTTCTTCAAAGAGTGGGGCTATCCTGTACGGTAATTATCTCATGCAGCATCATATCGAATGATATTGGGGTTGTACGCATCAAGGACATTCCGACGCATTTCTTCTTTTCTCCATCTGGATTGGGATGCATATAACGCATGGGTATCAAAAAGTATTGAGTCATGGGAATTTTCTCCATAAGTATGAGATATTTTGGTAAGGACGAGTCGTGCACACAAGCAAGCCACCTTGGTATTCTTAATTTATATTAAGCTATAATATCTTTTTAAGGATTCGTACGTCCTCATGGACTTTTTTCCTAACAACGTAAGAATCGTCACTTTACATGCTACTGTACCTCCCAGATACATCAGCTAGGTTTTGCATATCTATTCAATATTTTATTGGGAAGCTGGATGAATAAAGTTTCATGTATGTTTTTTCTTTGGTTCCTGGAAATGCTTGAGATCAGGTTCAGCAGTTATCAAATGTTGTCACAATTCTATCTACCTTGCCTTTTAGTCTTTATTTGTCACAGGGCCGACTTTCGATTTCAATCTGGGTTTCTTGGAACTATTTAAGTAGGTGGGTAGGTATTCAATGATTATACTGACTTTATATATATATAGCTGAATAGTTATACATGCATCTGTTTTAAATTATTTGCTTTTTCTATTTATTAATTTAATTAAAAAAAATGTTCTTTTTATTTATTCAGAATTTTATAATTAATCTAATTCAATTGAGTTTAATAAAATTTAAAATTATAAAATTATTAAAGATATTTTTTTAAGATTTTTATTATATATATCTATATAAAATATTATAATATAATAACATATAAATATATAAAATACTCTCAATCAATTTTAATTTCAATTTTATTTCTCTAATTTATTCTCAATTTATTCCTCAATTCACTCCAATTCATCTCATCTCTCATCTCTCATTATTTAATTCATTAAATTTTCACATTTGATTTTCCTACTAATACCATCCCTCCCTATCTACTTTCACTTAATTAAGCAAGGTAAAAAGGTATGTAGGTACATTTGATACCACCGAATCACCTATCCGGTACCTTATCCTAATTCCATCCCTAGTCCAATATCAGTCATGTCAGTTCAATTCCTTCGCCGTTCCCCCTTAGATCAGATCAGATCTGTTCCTGTCCCTGTCCCTTGTTCCAACCCCATGCTATCCTTCCTTCATTCGAAAAATTGTGATATATCCATTCGTCAATATTTCACCTCTTCTGCCTCTCTCTACCTTGCCTCTCTTCATATTTTCTCCTCGTCAACTAAATCAATCCATCCATCTTCCATCAATTATCACTCATGCCTCATCAAAAAATATCGCTTCCATCCCGAAACTAGACGTAATGTCCCAAGATGTATCATGAATTGAAGGGAAGAAAATATTAACATCCTCTCCATTCTCATCATCATCATCAACATCATTCAGGCATTTCATCATTCAACAACACCGCATTAAACAAACGCAATTTCAATCATAATCCATCCATAGACACCTAAACCCATACCCAACCAGCTAAAAACCATCCCGCCAAAAAAATGCAACCAAATATGAAAGAAGCCGTAAAGCCGTACTAAGACGTGCTGTCGAGTCGAAAGAAACCAAAGCATGGTATTATCAAGCATGCGCGTGAAACGCGTTTAAATGCGCAAAGGGAATATTTGTTTTGAATTAAAAAATCGAATCGTTTCGTAAAAATTACCCTATGAAGGCCTGGATCCGACGTAAGACAAGCCGTCATTTTTGGGTTGAATGTATGTCAAAGAGCAACCTACCCATATGTACCGCGAAATCAAGACAACAAGACATGACCAAGTCTTATCGTCAAACTTTTTTTACAAAAAGATCGAAAGGGTAATATTAGGAAATGGCTTTTTGTTGTATAAGCGTAACCGAACCCCATTTTTTTATTTTCCGCATCACAGAAAAAGGTCTTTTGGTTGACTAGAGCGTTCTGCTCGTGTTTGCACATGAATAGCTTGGGTCTCTAAAGCTCGTGCCATGAGATGTGTTACTGTGACTAAAGTTAGCATTTAAGGTATGAAACACAAGTCCAGAGAACAATTACCTTGCCAAACGGCAGCTCTATCAAGCTGGAAAGCAGTCACTCTTAATATTCTGCTTCCAAATCCACAATTATCCAATGCCGGAAATCTCTGAACACCATTCATGTGGGAATTTGTTTGTTCAAGTTGCATCTTCATCTCAGCGCTTTCGACGACTTCTTTAATCTTCTCCAAAAGTTTGACATCTTCTTCTTCCAGATACATGATAGCAGGCACGCTGCTAAAATCAACGTCGCTATGACCTAGAATTCCGATGTAACGTCCGAGACGTTCCTGCACTAGAGTTACCCATTCAGCTACTACTTGCGCACAATCAAATGCGCACATGGCAGCCTGTAAAGGGAGTTCCCGGGATGTGAAGTCGGCAAAGGTAATACCGAATTTACTTGACATTGAAAGAAAATCTGCGGCATAATAAGCTGCTTTTCTGAAATGGCGTTCACGCTTGGAAGGCCCCTCTGATTTTTGTGGGGGGTACTGAAAAGCTCTGGAAGATTGAAAGTCAGAAGGAGAATTTGATGTTGTAGGAGAATCGACGAACACAGAGCTTGCAGTTGACCCGCTTGAAAATTCCGTGGAATCGGCATTGGAGTTAGGAGATCGTTCTGCATGATGCATAATCTCCTTCCCATGAGCAAGTTCATTTGCCATGTCATCAAAATTACGTTTCCAAAACATTTCTTTTGAAGCTGACATGTCTACAAACAAGCGAACATATGCCAAGTCAAGGAGAGGAACACTGTCGGCTGATAAAGGTCCTAGCCCAAAGGGGTTCGGACGTTTCACACTGTGTCCAGGAGTGCGTTGCCATGCTAATTGCCAAGCTTTCAAGGCAGGTTCAATGTGGCGATACATTCTTTCCGTCTCCTCATTCGTCCACTCCTGTTCGGCGTGTCTCTGTCGGGTTTCCCACTATCTCCGAGTCAGTGTTTCTTACTATTAAAGATTACCGAAGAAGAAAAGCTATTCAAAACATGGGAAACCTGGAGTAAAGAACTTAGATAAAACTTACGATGTAGTTATGCAGTGCATTAATCAGAACCAAACATCCAAAAGTGCTTGGCTTCAAATCACTCTCGGGAAAATCCTGTACATTGTGCCCATTCCCAAAATGTTGAGCTTGCGCCTGTTGGTATTGTTGTTTATCGCTGGCCTGCAGTAGCTCGCTCAAAGCAGCTTTGAACGTGGTCTGGTTATGATTCGCCATTTCCACGCCACCCATAGCATAGAAGCTACTAGCAGACTCAGCTGACCAGAACTCTTCGTCACATGGTAGATCCGATTCAATCTCAGAATTAGTCAAGAACGGTACATGATTAATGGCGGACACAAGCATGCTGGAGAGTATGAAGATTGCGTATAAAGTCCGTTTCCTCTCCTCCGCAGTTTTCCAACTAAGCCACTCCTGTTGATCATCCGGAGTCTCGGTTTTGATGAAGCTATTCATCGCATCATCATCAGTCATCCGTACATCCTGTTGTGATAATCCACTATCAGTAGGCGGCGGCGGCTTGATGACCGCATTAGCCAGGCTGACCAGAGTTGCACAGTGAATCAGGGCATTTTCGCCTGCTACTTTATCCCCGGAATTGAAACCGTAGATAATGTTCAACAGCATAGCCTGTGCAAGAAATACTGGTGTGTGAGTAGAAGCCTCCGAAGCTCTCGAACGGTGGTCCGCTCTGCGGACATCGGCTTTACGACGGATTTCTATATAGAGTTGTAGCATTTTCTTCGCGGATTCAAAGAGCGCTTTCGATTGTAGATGATCTCCCACATACAGCGCACCAATAGCAGCCATTGAGAGTGTCAGACATCCAGGTCCTTCGACGGAGGTACCAGCGCCTCGTCCATCGTTTGTACAATTCGAGAAATCGAAGTTAAGAGTGGGGATGTGCAAAAATGGTAAGTGTGGATGAAAGTACTGTATATAAGCGCCGATATATTTTCGGAGATCGGATGTGCTAGGAAGAAATCTAACGCCTTCGCTAACACTACATGCTCGAATGGATGGCCGAGGAGACTGTGAAGATGGGGAGTTTGCAGAAGGGAAGGAATACTTTCGTCCGCCAAAGGCTGTGTTGTGGGACAGGGCATTCACAAGAGCCGAACGGGTTGAGTCTGTAACTGTAGACAAAGGTAAGCTTCCGTGGATACTGCCGGTCGTGGAATTGGGGGTCTCAGGGCCGAGAGTCAAGGGGGGTTGGAAACCTTGTGTGTTGTTCATCCCGGGCATGGTAGAATGGTCCATAGAACTTAGAGGCGGTGGAGTGCGGAAATATGGTAGATGATTCTGCGGTAAAGTGTGTGGTGATATGGCGTTTCCATTCGAAAAATTTGCATGATTTTGTGGTAGACTGTGTGGTGACATAGGATTTCCATTGGAGAAATTTGTGAAATTCTGATTACCATGGTCCAAAAAATTTGGAGTCATCATAGGTGCTTCCGTGACGGGATGCCACATGGGAGCAGAGCTCACAGCCGTATTATTGGATCCATCGAGCATGACTCCATCACTGATTCCACTTTGGCTGGCGGTGCTAATGGCAGAGGGAGAAGAGCCGTCCATGATAACATTCTCATCAAAAGTCAAGGTTTGGTTAAAGGGGTTCATCGTTCCATTCCAGCCAAAAGGGTCATCCATAACGGAGTTTCCGGAGTAAGTTGGAAAATCGAAATTAGATGTATCATTTGGCCCAATGCTCATAGATTGCGGCGAGTGATTGAACAAGGCACTAGGATCTATCGTCGGGCTAGGACTATTTCCATTTGGAAAGGAAAAACCAGGAGAAAAATGGTTGAATTCGTAATTTGGAAAATTTCCCGCGACCGGCGCAGTTCGCAACCCATTGGGAACCACGTGTTGCGTTTCAATTTTGGGCAATCCATGAGGCATATTGCGGTGATCCATCACGGCGGACATCCCACTCATCGGGCCCATCCCGCCGCGCATTCCACCAAATTCCGAGTTGTGCATTGGCAGGCCCACAAGACTGGCGTGACGACTATGACCATGATTTGGATGAATTGTATGGTTCTGATTCCTGGGCGGGTGAGGTTCATTGAGCATTTGATGCATTGCCATTTGCACATAGGGGCTTTCAGAATTGGGAATCGTATTTGCTCTTGGTCTCGGCCCTGATGGATTGGCGATGGAGTGTTTTCGTACCCTGTTTGGGTTCGGTCCAATAGCTACGGATGCATTACTCATACTGCTGTTTCGACGATTTCTTGGTTTCGCAGAAGGGGTTAAATTGGAGTGCAGCTTCTGCTGGTGTCGCAGCAAAAGATCCCGCCGCGCAAAGCATCTCTTGCATTCGGAGCATTCGAACGGCTTTTCTTTGGTGTGTGATCTTTCGTGCCGCTTCAAGTGCTCCAGACGTGCAAAATGTCTTCCACACGTAGTGCAACCATGAGGCTTAGGTTTGTCGGTTTTGAGCGGAAAAGCGTCGGGAGGGGTGGTGGTGGTCGTTGTTGCTGATGTCGTCGGTGCTGTGACTAAGGTAAATGTCAGATACAAGTTTCTCTAGTCCAAGACGGTAACCATATCATCAATTGAACAGGAGCTTTATGTCCGAATTGTATTTGATATGTGATTTTTTTTTACTTACCCGTCTCCCCACCATTCATGGCGCCATTTGACTCAGCGCTATTAGATGACGTCGGCGCAGACATGTTAGGCGATTGCTCCTGCTTGATTGTTGATTTATCCCGCATGATTAAAGAAGAACGAGGCTGAGATGATTGAGAATAACTTCCTACGAAGGATTGTACATGCTAGAAAAAGGTTCAATAATCCATTCGTTCCCGGGTTGAAGAGTGATTGTTCGTGGCAAAGGTACGATGGGTAGATGTTTCGACTTACGGGCTTTTCCAATGAATCAAAGGCTGGCGGATCCTTTTACTGGGGGACTTGCAGTTCTTGATGCAGCGATGCAACGATAAATCCACCCAAGCCTTTTTCAGTCGTTACAACCTTCGGCCGTTGAAGCTTTAGCCGACCCGGTCCCTTTACTGTTTTCTCGTTTCTGCAGGCCAATAAATGAAAGATGGTGTAGGTAATTAATCCTTTTGGACCAGTAATGGGTTGATTATTTGCAGGCCTCCTGGTTGTATGTACTTTGGGCGAATTTGGGAATTGGCTGGAGGAATGGGACGTATGGAGTATTTGAAAAAGATGGTATTCCGGAAAGAAAGAATCGTGTCAATATCTGAAAAGGGCCAATGAAAATAGGAAACGGTGTCTGTCGTTAAAATAAAGTATGTGATTCGGTACAAAACGATAAGTAAATGGAAAAGATTGTGGTTGTAGTTGTAGTTGTATTTGTTGTATGTAGCTGTACGAGTAGAGTAGTTGAAATGGGATGTAGTTTTAAATCTGGGGGTGGCTGTGAGAGTATATCTTCTGTGCGTAACTCTGTGCGTAGATGAGCCGATTCCACTAAGCTCCTTCCTGTAAACTTAAAAAAAACCCCAATGAATATGATGTTTACTAATGATGAACATGAATGAGTGTATATCTCGTAATTATTTACTCACAATGCGTACCTTTGGATAGTCGCAACTTGAGGTTCTCTTTTGTTTTCACGTCGCAGATAGAATACCTTTACAAACGGCGAGATGTTCTGGATATCGGTAGCCGGGTATCGAAATACGTAGGTAGTGCTAGGTAGGTACTAACTAGGAGGTAGTCTTGTCTATTTTTTGCGCATCAAGACAGGGAAAAGGAAGAGAGCGCGCGAGAGAGCTGTGGTGGAGACGACGGATGGAAACTAGGAACAGGATGAGGATGAGGATGACCTTTTCTCAAGAACGAGTAATGAAGCTGTATGAAAGCTGTGAACGTGTATGAATATGTATGAATATGTATGAATATGTAGGAAACTGTGAGAATATGCGACTTTCAGGGTAGTTTTTAAGGTAATCCAGGATAATGATTGGTCATATCCATAATTATGAGATGGTCTTTTTGCTGTTTTGGCTGTTTTGGCTGTATGATGGAGTAGGGGTGGATCGTTTTTAGTGGGATTCTGACACACACACTGGGGAGAAACTTTTAACCTAATCCTAATTGACTTTATTAATAATTGACTAGGGAGGTATGTACCTCAATGCTCATAGCCTATTGATTTCTTGATGATGTCTTGCCGTTTTAAGAGAGAGAGAGAGAGAGAGAGAGAGAGAGAAGTTGTGTGCGTGTGTTTGTGAGCAGGTGAGCAGGTACGTAGGCACGTAGGTATGTACCTGGTACCTAGTCGTTGATATTTTGAATTTCGGAATACTTCATACCACGTCGTAAGTCCGGTAGGTAAATACGAAGCACTTGGTGATTCAATCTGGCGATGACTAATAAGGGAAAGTTAATCAATACCAGATGATCAAGTTTTAATCGTTGAGATCAATCATCGTTTCAAGTAAACTGCAAAGGTCAATTGATAATTATATCAGTTGATAGGTAAGGCAGGCACTATGTTAGATCAGATAACTGCCGGCCGGTACTAATAAATTCATCCTGTTGAATGATGGGATGATGCGAAAGGGTTGGAAAGTAATGAACCGCCTACATTGAAAACAGCTAGACCATTGGGCCATCAAGAAGAAGAGAAGAGAAGAAGTCTTATCCAATAGTATTCAAGAGTAGGATTGATCTCCGTAATAACGAACTTTTCTCTTTTCTTTATTCATCCAGAATTGAATGAAATGATTGGTTAATTCACTCGGCAATAAGAGCAACAAGAAGCAAATAATGTGATGAATTCGTCCTATTTTTGACTCTTATTAACCCCAAGTTCTTGCTTGATGCATGAGACGGGATGAAAAAGTACTAGAATTGTGGATATTCACTCAAAATACATCATAGATGGCGTTCTCTCTTAAAGAACTGAATTTGAAGCTTCACGAAGGAGGGAATGGAAGCTTTTCATATCAATAATCAAGCCGCCATCAAATTGTCTCAATGCAGGCTCTCACATCGAACGAACATTAACCAACAAATCAATGTCATCAACTTCATCAATTTCATCAAGCTAAACTCAATCAGAGCTTCTTCGCCATATAGATAGACCAGGCATATCCTGTCTGCAACGCACCTGCAATAGGTCCGTCTACCAATGAACTGATTGATTCGGTTATGCCGTATACAAAGAAACCCTTCTCTTACTCGCCCATTAGAACCGCTAAGCATTTCTCAAGGATCCACAACATTCATTTCATCCACAGTCATCATCTTAAGCCATCCCAAGAAGTGCATACATACAGAAGTACAAAGAAAAGACTAGGTAGGGGAAGAGTAAACGAAATTAGTAATCTGATGGGAACATGATGATGAAAACGTTCAATAGTTTGTCAAATCCTTAACAAGATTCAACGGATGTAGGGCTGGAACATTTTCGCCTTTTTTTTTGATTTCTTCATCGATAATGCGATATGAGATATGTTGTTTCATTCATTAGAAAATAGATGGATGAATCGGATATCACACTCCGGTACTCCGATCACAAATAGCATAGAGTGTAGAAACTGGATCACGATGAACGATGAACGATGAACGGGTCGCTATTTTGTTCTCTGATCATTATTAATAACCCTTCTACATCTGTGGTCCTTACTGCTTTACGACGGTACTGGGTGATGTGAATTAATTCTCGGCTCTCATTCCCATTCCCCTTCCCATTCACCATTTGATCAAAATCAAAGCTTCCTACATGTAAGCTGTAACACTACAGCTACAGCTACAGCACAGCTACAGCATAGCTACAGTTAGTTAGTTCGTTACGTACCTAGCTAGAGCACATAATCATCCACCCTATCCACAAGTAGTCTATCTCACAGGTGACAAGTAGTCCATCTCCATCTCATCTCATCTCATCTCATCTCATCCACAATACTCCATAGTTCCATCGCATCTACTCCCGTACAGTCCCAGACTACAATATACACCTACATACAAACCCACCCAAAGCATTTCACATAGATATCAAAAGGTCTAGAATGTTTCGGAATACCTAGATAGTATGTACCGTCACCAAACCATCTTCAATCATTGATCCGACCGTTGACAGACAAATACTCTGTACGAATTCTCCTGCATCATAGGACCGAAACAGAAACAGAAACGGCCTTTTGAAAGAAGTATCCTGATCCAGAACATTTCAACCCATATTTTTATTTATTATTATTAATTTATATTAGGTAGATGGGTACAGATCTAGTACTAGGTAGGTTACTTTTACTTTACTTATTAATGTACAAAACAAGCTACATTTTAAGTTCTTAGGCCCCACCATCCCCATCCATCATTTCACATCGCCGCTCTTATCCGAACAATCCGTCCGCATCTATCCTTCCCCACAACGGATATGAAAAAACCTACTCCCCTTGTATATACACCGATTGAATGATGCGTGATGATAGATGCAGAGAGAAAAAAATGCCTCGTACCAAACCTATTTCCGTCTATTAGTCGTAATTCACTATTCTACTTTTAATTTTTTGTTCTTCTCGATGAAGTAAGGTGGATGATTTCTTTGAATAATTCATCGTATATTTCTTATACATTTTCAATAAGGTATCTAGGTATTTGAGTAAATATCAATTAATAATACCTACTTATAAATAAAGATCAAAGAACTACTAATCAATTCATCTATTCATCTGTTCATTTAACTTACTCAATCAGCAGTATAACAATATCCTCCCTCCTCCCTCCTCTCTCCTCCCTCACACCTCGTACAAAAACTCAATCAACAAACTGATTCGTCATCTCCACACTCACTTATCCAGGATATCCCTTACAAAACTCGTGCCTTTTTCTCCAGACCCCGACCCCGGACGGGTACATATATGAAATCACAATCTACTCCGTACATTCCATCCCATCTTGCGGATCAAGAAGTGATCCGAGCTCATTCTACAACTGTGAACGAAAAGTATATACATATCATATCTTGTCCAGATACATGGAAAGAATGTATATATACTCCGTATGCATCTATCTATCTCTATCATCTATCATCTAATCTAGACGGCATGAGAATAATATAATATAGCTCCCTTTATACCGTCTGTACCTTGTATATATATTCATTTATACCTAATACAACTCTGTAGAAAATTAATTAATAGTAACAATCATTTTTAAATTAAAATATAAATTAAAATGAATTTATTTTTGTTTTATTAATTTAAGAAACTAAAAATAAAAATAAAAATAAAAATAAAAAATAAAAAATAAAAATAAAAATAAAAATAAAAATAAAAATAAAAATAAAAAATAAAAATAAAAATATTAACTATTTAAAAGCCTGACAAAATATTAATAAATCTCTATATAATATATATAGTTTTTATTTTTATTTGTTACGACGGGCTACACAACTACCATCACATGATCCAAATCACGCGATGGACCCTGCATATTCAGGGATACGAATCGTAGGTCCATACGAATCGAAGGTCCACAAACTCTCAGGATCCAAGAGATCCAGTAAAGGACGAAGGTCTATATAAGCAGGATGGTTTCCTTTGTGTAGAGCTTCGTGCTCAAGATCAATCATTTAGTATACCATACTATTAGTTACGAATTGCATCATATTATTGTCATTACTTTAAGTCCCTGCTTGACGCCTAGTTATAAACCACCTCGAGAGCCTAGAGCACTTCCACGTGATCTAGACGCAAACCTCGTAACAAAGAAATCGCTATAAGTACCTTTACACCAAAATTTTGGTGTAAAGGTACCTGACCCGGTTCCCCATATGACCCGGTTCACCATAAGTTACGTTATAAATAACTGAATATTATTTATTGTTCAAAGGTTATTATTGTATATAGAACATATATAAATATAGAAATATATACATATACATATACATATACAAACCCTTCCACTTTTTCAAATGCCCCATCAACAATGAGACACGTGGTCAGTGGCCAACTGCACCACGAAGCGCCATCACCACCACCTGGCAGACGATCATGTATATCCACAAGCTTCTACGTGCTCCAGACACGTTCGCAGAGCTCTTGCGGGTCTCAAAGTTCTATACCCAAGTATGCCCGCTGTACTGACCCTGTGCCACCCCTCAAAATCCCTCTCTTCCCCTCGCTCAAAAGCAGAGCACAACACGCCACAATCCACTTGACTTCTCCAACTGGGCTATCCGACAACCTAGCTCTTCCCCTCTCTACATTTCACTAAAAACACACACTGGTGTGCAAACACTGACGCCTAGCTAACCAAATGGCGCCCCCCCTCACTCCCCCACCCTCTAGCTACAGAATGGGAATGTATAAAGATAGGCCTTTATGAGCCCTTCCACACGCACTTATAAAATAACAGTCACACACACTCGCCACAACTGAGTGGACAGGGCGTTCACGCAAAGGGACGAACAGTCCCCTTCTCAGATGCTAAATTGTTAATTAAGGAGGTCAACAGCTGTCTGTAGTTAATCCCCTTAGCTTAGCACGTCTAAATACCCCTCGGGAGGTCAGAGTAGACGTTAATCACAATAATAATAATAAAATAATATACATATACATATATATAGACAGGGACATAGACAGGGACATATACCAAACATACCATAAAACAGATAAAGGCACAATCCTGGCCTGCCCAGCATCAAATTTATTACAGCATATGAAATCTCTCTCTCCACAGATTGACACCAGAACATATGTATGTATATCTTCGAACCTGATTCTCCCCGTTCTAGATGTGCATATACATACTGTACCCTTGGGCTGCGACTAGAAACCATTCCAAGCGAGCAGCCGCATATTCCATTACTGTCTGGGGGGAGAGTGGTGAAGGGTTTTTTTTAGAGTTCTGTAGTGCTGAGTACTTTTCGAGAGGGGGGGAGAATTGGGAATTGGGATTGATGGATTAAATAGTTGTTTGGAATGATGTGATATAGTATAGTGGGTGCTGGTATAGTAATAATTATTTATTTATTTATTTATTTGTTTGTTTATTTATATATTTATTTGTTTTGTAGAAATATAAAAGAATAAATTATAATTATTATCATATTATACAAATAAACTGGTTTTGAATTTAGATTAAAAATAATTTGTTATCTTTTAAAAAATACCTTAATTTAAAATTATTTATAAACTTTATTATTTAAATAACTCTCTTAGAACTATCTATTTATTAAATATATATCTCAAATATCAAAACAGCCCGCGGGACAAAAATAACTAAGTTCCAGAGTAGATTACTCGAGCACAGCATATGAAATATACCGACTATTGAAAACATGAGTATAAACAACTCCACGCCATATCCACCCGTTCATGCTATTTCCCTAACTGTGCGGCAAAATCATCCATCACATCAAGATCGACTCACAAATTCGCAAGTATACACGACAAGACGAACTATCCTACTGCATGTCTTAACTACCGACTCACTATTAGATGCATAATTCCAAGCTAAGAAGATCGTTTACAAAAAAAACGAAGTTCACGCAGAATCGGTCTGTGTCGGAACCGGGTAAGAGACTAGTGGGTTGGGTGGCGTGTATTAAAATACCTAGTAATTATATTATTAGGTATTTTGTAGTAAAATCTTTTATTTATATAGTGTTGAATAAATGTCTACTTATATATCTATCGCTACGTACCTATAATATGTATACATATATTTCTAACCATTGTTCATACCATATTATTCATTTCTCATTAAATAAGCAATCTAATTCAAACATCAATCCCTCCGCATCTCTTCCTTTCATCTCCTCACCCAGGAGTCACCCCTCCATCTCATCCACACTCCAAAATCTAGCTAGTTCTACAACATAACTAGCACCACCCCCAACCCGCCTTCCAACTAGCATATTTCTTGCATCTTAGATTCTATCTATTATCGGCATGCCGCTTGCTTGCTTGCTAGTCTGCTTGCGTACTTGCGTACCTACTAACTAGTTAGCATAAGGTTACTGCACGAAAAATTCAGGGGTCTTCCGCTCTCTCCCGAGATAAGATTCCTCTAAGAGTAATTCCGAGCGAGGTAGACTGGGTAGATACAAATACAAGCATTCTTGCATAAGGGTTTGGCGTATCAGTATCTGCAATGTGCGGTTTTTTTTTTCATGTATGTATGGTGAGGTGATCGGCGTTGATGTGGGTGAATCCTTACAGGAGGAGGGGTGTGAAGGGGGTGGGAAGGTAGTTGTTGTTCGGTTAGGGTTTATGATTTTATTTCTGGGGTTTTTGTGGTTTTTTTTGGTGGTGGAGTTGTTGTTTTTGTGTTGTGTTATGTTGCTGTCTGTTACTATTCTGCTGCTGTTGCCAGTGCAAGAGAAGTCTGCTTGTAGGACAGATGCTGGGACTCGAAAGCTATGATATAAGTATATGAAAACAACGGACACTGCTCGCAATATTTCTCTGTGGCCAGCTGAGAAAATCATGTTT
The DNA here is from genome assembly GCA_025389075.1 of Sclerotinia minor. Taxonomy (NCBI): domain Eukaryota; kingdom Fungi; phylum Ascomycota; class Leotiomycetes; order Helotiales; family Sclerotiniaceae; genus Sclerotinia; species Sclerotinia minor. The sequence continues at coordinate 2,288,557 of QRFH01000007.1, forward strand.
AGTATTCATATTACCATATCTATCGTGATAAAACATTTCATTCCGGGAACTCTTTGCTACTATATCTCGTTGCTGAGTCAAATTGCGAAGGAGGGAGTACTATATCACGACTTGCACCCTTCTGAGTCTATATAAAAGCATAATTAGCTTGTCGCGTCATTCTACCAGGCAAAGTCGATTCTATATTGACGGTGCCCTCACGAAGATACCTATCCAATCATCTCAATGCGCATTACTCCTATACTGTACTATTGCTCGAATTGCCTGCCTGTTACTTACTCACTTAATTACTTATATTAAAAAAAAATATTCTCCTTTCTTTCCTGCACATATATCCAACTCTCAAGTCGTCAAAGCCGAAATGTTCAAGTCGTCAAGAGAAAGACAAGTCCTTACTTTCAACTCACTCTCCAATTTGTGTTAAGAACTTCAAACAGTCTTATTAGCAGTTCACAAATATAATACAGCATTGTCAGACATCAAAAGTATTTACCGTCCGTTCGGACTGCACCCTTTTCATATTTATTATTTACTATTCCGCTTTCTAACTGTCCAACTCTTGGTCATTTATAACTCAATCAATCACTCACTCACCTCCCTCACCACTTTCTTCAAGTTTACATACACATCTTGTATTTTAAAGCCCAGATATCATAACATACAGCTATTTTTTGATCCACTAATCAGAGATCAAAATGCACATCTCAAACCATCGTTTAAATATGCGTCTTCCTGACAGTTGTATTATCAACATCTTAGAATTGATATATTACATAGTCATTTACTGGTATTGTTAAAGACGGTTATAGATCGACGGGATCAGATAGGATGGAACTAGAGGAAATGTGATAGAAATGAGGAAGGACTTAGGGGGAGAAAATGAGAATGGGATAGGGAATTTTAATATTGATCATTGAAATACTATGAATATCATTTCATTACGTACCCAGGTAAGATCTTAACATTCATATCTCCTCTCTCTCGCCACTATCCCTCATTAATTATTCGTTCCATCCCTCCGCCTCACTTCGTCCTACTACCAGTCACTTCATTCTATTCTGATATCACCACCATTCTTTCATACCATCCACACGTCCCTCCTACTCTCAACCTCCTTTCGTCATTTCAATCCCAACAAACTTGCCAACTATTCCATTACGATTACCTCTTCATCCATTCTGCCCACAATCAACCCCCTTCCTTCCCCTATTCCGTCCACTTGCTCTTCCTCCTACAATCCTTACTTATACCTCATGATCATCAACTACTTCTTCCCGGCCCCATTCTTTAAAACAGCAGGGACAAAATGAAAACAAGATGACAATTTCATTCTGTTCTAGGGCAGCTGGTTCAGCTTGGTGGTTTATTTGTGTATTTATTTATTACTACTAGAGACGAGATGAATGGAATGAGGCTTTGGGTTAGAGGGTTAGATGGTTGGACACTTGGAGTAGGATGAAGTGAAGGGTGAAAGTGAAGATGGGGATTAGATGGAGAGGTTATGAATGACCTTATGGGATAGAGGGATAGAGGGATAGAGGGATAAATTGAAGGTAAAGGAGGAGATATTGATTGATATAAATCTATTATCATTATAGTTCCTTTCTCCTTCTCCTTCTCCTTCGCCTTCTCCTTCTCCTTCGCCTTCTCCTTCTCCTTCGCCTTCTCCTTCTCCTTCGCCTTCTCCTTCTCCTTCGCCTTCTCCTTCTCCTCCTCCTTCCATTATCAACTATCGACTTCTGCCAAGTCCTCCCCCGCTTTCCTTATAATAAAAAATTAAATAAAACAAACTAAAAATAAAAATTTAATATTTCTTTTATATATCACTAATATCAAAAAAAAAGATTTTTCTTCAAAATAAAAACAAATACTCCCTAGAAGTTTTATAACTTATAATATATTTTAATATTTTCTAAGAAAAATTATATATTTATAAATATAATAAATATATAAAATTTATTATATAGTAATGAAAATCAAAAATAAGTTTTTATACTTGATAATATTTGTATTCATTTGTATTAACGTGGTTTATCACCGAGCGGGCCATATCACCGAGCGGGCCACTTTTACCTCAATTTATATCTTTCAACTTCAATACGCGATTTATCAACAATATATTATGGAATCGAATAAGCAAGAAGGTCGAATACTTTTAGCTATCGAAGCTATCAATAAATACCAAAAATTAAGCATTCGGAAGGCTGCTAAGCTATATAATATCCCGCGTACAAAGATTCAGCGCAGAATGGACGGTACTACCCCTCGTATCGAATCTCGAGCAAATGGTCATAATTTGACCAAATTAGAAGAGGAAGTGCTTATCCAGTATATAATCGATATGGATGAGAGAGGGTTTGCACCTAAATTAAGTGGTGTAGAAGATATGGCGAATTATATCCTCGAATCGCGGGGTGCGAAGAAGGTTGAAAGCTCTGGGCTCATCGCTTTGTTAAACGATGCCCAGAATTAAAGACGCGTTTTAATCGCGTTTATGATTTTCAAAGAGCTCTCTGCGAAGATCCCAAGCTTATTGAAGAGTGGTTTGGATTGGTATCGAATATGCGGGCGAAATATGGTATTGTCGATTCCGATTTCTACAATTTCGACGAAACCGGCTTCATGATGGGTATAATATGCCCTGGAATGGTTGTAACTAGTGCTGAACGAAATGGCAGAAGCAAGGCAATACAACCAGGCAATCGAGAGTGGGCTACGGCAATTATATGTGGCAATGGAGAGGGTGAAACTATACCTCCATTTCTGGTAGTTCAAGGACAAGTTCATCCTTCCAATTGGTATACCGAAACCGATTTTCCTGCGGATTGGGCTATTAAACCTACTTCCAATGGATGGACGAATAATGAGACAGGGTTAGAATGGTTAAAGCATTTCGATAAACATACTATTCGTCAAAGGAAGGGCAAATATCGAATGCTAGTATTGGATGGGCACGAAAGCCATGAATCAATACCTTTTCAATCATATTGCAAATCAAATGATATTATATGCCTCAAATTACCACCACATTCAAGTCATTTAACTCAACCACTTGATGTTGGGTGTTTTGGCGTACTCAAACGTTCATATGGTTATCAAATTGAAGGATTTATCAAAGCTCATATCAATCATATTACCAAGGTTGAATTCTTTATAGCCTTCAAAGCTGCATATTTACAATCATTTACTATTCAGAATATGAAAGCTGGTTTTCGAGGAGCAGGTCTAATACCATTCGATCCTCAATCTATACTCTCAAAACTAGATATTAGGATTCGTACTTCTACCCCTCCATCTACCTCCTTGGAACTTACCAACTCCTGGATCTCTCAAACCCCTCATAATCCAACTGAGGCCCTCTTACAATCAACTCTAGTAAAAGCTCGAATGGCTCGTCATCAATCAAGCTCTCCTACACCTATATTTGAGACTGTACAAGCTTTAGTTAAAGGTACAGAGAGATTAGCGCATGAAGTTACACTTTTGAGCGCTGAGAATCGTATGCTTCGAAGAGCAAATGAGGCGTTAAGTAAACGTCGACGCGCTAAAAAAATTCAACTACGTAATGGAGGAGTACTTACTGGACAAGAAGCTGAAGATATATTATCACAACAAGAGGTTGATAATCAGATTCAACGCGACGAGCGTCAAAATGAGGGAAATTCTAATAGGGAATCATCTACTAGTCGATGCTGTAGTAAGTGTGGAAAGACTGGTCATAATTCAAGAACTTGTCAGAATAGTATAATAGATCCTAGATTATTAGATTCTTGATAGTTTCAATCAATTGATTTAATTGTTAAATAATATGGGTTTGAAATGATAAATTGAGGTAAAAGTGGCCCGCTCGCCGATAAACCACGTTATAGTATATCTCTTCTAGCTCAAATATCCAGCTGAATATCGTTAGATTCAGCCTGGGGAAACTTCAAGTCTCTCTGTTTAAGACTAGGTGTGAGATCGGTGAATTAATAAAGAAACGGAGTGGTTCGAAAACAACACAATTCGGGGTTTGTCAATATAATGATGAAATAAAATAGAATTCGGTGATGTGTAAGGTGGACATCAATGTTGAAGATTGCAATACATGTCGCTATTTATCGTCTAACTTACCTTATCAACCATTCCTTACCTTGTCTTTATATATTGAATTAAATCCCATGTCCTACCCGAGATTTCAACATATTCCCCTCTTATACCCGTTCGGCAAGTCCTCAATCACTAACCTACAATTCCCCATTCACCTCATTCCCCACCTCTTGCCCAATCCTACCCTTCCCCTCCAAAACACGCATAAAATCTTTCACTAACTTCTCATGACTTTCCTGCAATGTCGTCCTGATAAACCCCATCAGCATCCTACTCGCCCTCACCACCCCCTTCTCCTCCAAAACCAATCTCCCATCCCCAAGCATCAGCGAACTTTCCCCCGGCCCCGCTTCCCTTACTATCCACGTCGTTACACTATGAACCCCCATCGGCGCATGCGTAATACTAACTAATCCATCCTCGCGATCTTGGAAACTACTCGTGTAAGTAATTTTATCTGGGATAAATCGTTTCGACCAGCCGCCCCGCCATCCAGATCCCGTCTCTCCTTCTGTGTTGGCGGATAAGTCGTCGGTTATTTCCCATATCTCGCAGGGGCATCGCGTGCTGGGTTGCAATTCTACGGGCTCGAATTTGAAGAAATCTTTGGCGAGAATGTGCGTAGGTGGGAGGAGGGTGTGTGCTGTTACAAGGGGGTTCATGGTTATCATTTTCTCGTGGTCGCGGAGCAGGGTGAGCACTTGGGTGATGGGAATGTGAGGAGGGATAGGGGTGAGAGTGAGAGTTTCGTGGGTTGTGTTGAGGACTGTTTGGAGGTGATGTTAGCATGATGGATGTGTTATGGATTGATAGGAGGTTTATGGCAGAGGGGGAAAATGATACTTACAAGACATCATGCCACTGTCAAACTGTATTATATTGAATTAGTTTAGCAAACCGTTCTGGGTCTTTCTAAGCTGTATTGAAGCTCAGATGGGTTGTGTTGCAATTGAAATGTGGTTGGGTTGACATTTCGAGGTCGATTAAGCTGATTGATCATGTTCGTAACGCGAATTGTTTCAAAAGCTAGAGCTAGATCTCCTTTGCTGACGAAATTATACCGAGACATGATTTTTTGAAGAGAATCTAACTTACTATACTACGAGGGTTCGTGACTAGAGAATATGATATACTTACGCTGTTCGATTCTTAGGAAGGATTTGTTTTGTTATGTTGTCTTTTTGTTATTTACATAGTTCTCAGTATTGCTTCGAGATGGAATGTTGTTGGCTTCGGTTTGGATTTTTAGTTTCGGAAAAGCTCTTTTCCGGATGGAAACTTTCAATACATACAGCCATGGCTATAGATAGATATAGCTACCGCTACAGCTAGTAGAAGACCTACAGACTAAAATACTTTAAAACTCTAAAACCCTAAAACTTTAAAGAGGAGAACAAGAGAGCGGCTTAACCGAGGCGAAGCCATAATTTAAAGTAACTCTCATATTCTTTAGACTTTATCATTGTACGTCGGTAGTCGGTACAGACAATGTATACAATACTTGTATCAATACTACCATTCGCAATCTTATGAAAAGTTTATTATCTTATCTAACCCTGTCTCCATCCACCTTGTCCCCAGGTGGAGTCCCCACACGACACGAACTTTTTTCAGCTTGCAGATTATTATGGAGATATGGAGACAAACTAGAGAGAGACTTCACTAGAGAGAAACTTAGTTATCAATTTCCTCTCGCTCTCATGTTCCAAGAAGGAAACTCTTCCGGTCTCTAGAGCTTTTCACCTTGACTCATTAATTTGTAACGTTACGACTTACGAAATAGCTGACTTGTCAAGTTGTTTGCATTATCGAGAAGAACAGTTCATGATCAGCTACGTATACGAGTATCATGTACTTGTGCAGCGTGTATCAGTACTTCTTCGGCTGAGCGGTACTGATCAACGCGTCCATCCTTCCAACAAGCAAACAACTCACGATCTCGGGAGTGAAAGTACGAGCTTGGAGCCACGATTTATAACACGGGGCATCAAGTCTGTTATTGCTGTGCCACTGTTGTGTTACCGTTCCAAGCCGAACAATTTCCTGTGTACAAGGAAAGAGGGAATACAATCTCATGGAAATTCGATCCACTCCTCTGGATCATCTCCGAACTTTTCACAGGTTGAGAGTCGAGACTTCTTCAAACCCGTACGATCGTAAGTCGTCCATGTTTAGATATTTGTCCTTTCACATTCTTACCTCGGCTTTCCTTCGAAATTTCGGATTATCCCATCTTCCATCTTCCGTCATCTCATACATGATTCGCTATTTCCTCCCATTCTTAATATTGGATGTGAATCTAGACACTTTAGCGAATCAGAGTACTATGGACCAGGATCCCAACATCCCTTCATTCGACGGAAAAACTCTCTCCAGGAACTTTTAGAATTCTGGAGACGGTAATCAATGACATAAGCCTTGTTCCTTGCTGACTGACCTGGGATTGAATTGTTAGACTTTGACAATTTTCTAGGCGCCCGCCACCCGAATATAGGCTTATTGAGGCTTGAAAACTTTCGAGTCAAACCGCCAGGATTAATGAGCCACTACCGTCATCTAGTGTCATTGGATTCCATCCTTGGGATTCTTGTAATCATGATCTTCATGTCTTATTTTGACTTCCTGGAAATATATAGCCAATCGCCTAGAGGTTGTTGTATAATACTGATTATTGTAACAGAAATTTTGCTACTGCTCGGGAAAGGAAGACACGAAGTAGTGTTTCGGGCCATGTGTTGTTCGGTTAAACTAGCTTTGAATCTGGGTAAACAATTGTCTAAAAAAATGTTAGCCTTCCCCAAATCCCCAGCTCTCCACAAAAAAAACTCCAAAGAAATGGAAGGATCCACCAACATCATTTTTTTTACCCAGTTTCCAAACAACAAAGTCACTCAGTAAGTTGGCGCGCAAATGAGATGCCCTGACAGGCGCCGATCAAATTCCACCCTAGGTGTACAACATCGACTCCGTATACGCACCCATGTTGATACTACATAGATCGTCGTCTATACTGCATACCTCGCGTGATACAGTTGGATGGATTGCTGGAAAGCGTTATGCCTGCATCTAATTTGATGACACACGAAGTATCAATGTCATCAACCTTCCAGGTGAAAAGCTTCACTCTTCAAATCATATCAATCTTATATAATCGAGGGTTGAGATACTTGTAGGAAGGATGGTGCCGACGAACCGTGGATTGGCGGGGAAGGAACGTCCCCCAAGAAGCGTTTCCAAATCCATCAAAACCCACATGGCAAGGACAATCCCCGTGCTGATTGACACCTAAAGGTCAAAACTTGGGAGGATCCATAGGTAAGATTCGGCCCTTCTTTTTTCTCTCCACTTGCTGTCTCTCCAGATTCCATTATTCCAACTCTTCTCGTGCTCCATTATTACCCCAGCACTTCAAGCCTTTTCTCTATATAAGTCTTTGTGTCGATCACCACGAAGTCTACTTTCCTTTCTTCTGTATCAGTTCTCGACCTGCTTTGAAAGAAGGTCGACTTTCACTTTACTGCGTGCGACGCCCACATCCTGTCAGCATAGAAAAGGTCTAGTTACCTGATCCAGCATACAAAATGATGATCGGTAACGTCTACTTCATTGCGGCCGTGTCCGTGGTGGGAGGTGCTCTTTTCGGTTTTGATATCTCATCTATGTCCGCTATCATCTCCACAGATGCATACTTGTGTTATTTCGATCAAGGAGGAATGGTTGATGGAAAATGCACTGGTCCAACTCCAAATGTTCAAGGTATGGAATCATTTTCACTCTTATTTGAGAGTGTATCAAAGGCTAACCGGATACAGGTGGTATCACCGCTTCTATGCCTGCTGGAAGTTGGCTTGGAGCTTTGATCTCTGGTTATATCTCTGATATACTTGGTAGAAAGAGAGCCATTCAAATCGGTTCTGTCATCTGGTAAACATTTCCCGCTTTCATATTTGCATCAAGAGCTGGCCTAATCAAGCCTGCATAGGATCCTTGGTTCAATTATCGTCTGCGCTTCCCAAAACATCCCTATGCTTATTGTCGGACGTATCATCAACGGTCTCTCGGTTGGAATTTGCTCTGCTCAAGTTCCAGTCTATATCACAGAGATCGCACCACCATCCAAGCGTGGAAGACTCGTCGGTTGCCAACAATGGGCTATCACCTGGGGTATTCTCATCATGTTCTATATCTGTTACGGATGCTCGTTCATCAAAGGAACCTCTGCTTTCCGCATTCCATGGGGCTTGCAAATGCTTCCCGCTGTCTTCCTTTTCTTCGCTCTTTTTTTCTTGCCTGAATCTCCACGTTGGCTCGCTAGAAAAGACCGTTGGGAAGAGGCTCATCAAGTCTTGACCCTTGTCCATGGTCACGGTGACAGCAACTCCCCGTTCGTCGCTAAAGAACTGGCAGAGATCAGAGAAGTTGTTGAGTTTGAGAGAGCTAACGCTGATGTTACCTACATGGAGTTGTTCAAGCCCAACATGATTAACCGAACACACATCGGTATCTTCACACAAATTTGGTCTCAACTTACTGGTATGAACGTCATGATGTACTACATTACTTACATTTTCACTATGGCCGGTCTGGGTAGCAATGTTCTTTTGCCATCCTCGATTCAATTCATTATCAATGTCGTTATGACTGTTCCTGGATTGATCTGGGTCGATAAATTAGGTCGTCGTCCTGTGCTTTTATTTGGAGCTTTCTTGATGATGATCTGGCTCTTTATCAACGCTGGTCTCTTGGCTACATACGGAACAGTTCCATACCCAGGTCAATTCTCTAGTGCTGCTGAGTCCATCTCTATTACCGGAGCACCATCAAAAGCCGTCATTGCATGCACATACCTCTTCGTTGCATCCTATGCTCCAACATGGGGACCGGTTTCCTGGATCTACCCACCTGAGCTTTACCCTCTCCGCATCCGTGGAAAGGCTGTCGCTCTCGCCACTTCTGCCAATTGGGCTTTCAACTTCGCTCTTGCATACTTTGTCCCACCTGCGTTTGCCAACATCAGATGGAAAGTATATGTTGTCTTTGGGGTATTCTGTGTTGCTATGTTCCTCCATGTCTACTTCGTTTTCCCAGAAACTAGTCAGAAGCCCCTTGAGGAGGTTGAAGCGATCTTTGATTACTCGACTCCCGGCAGCATCAGGTTCTTGGGTACACCAGCCTGGAAGACAGGTGTTGATAAGCGTGCAGGACGCTTAGAAAGAGGAGAATTTGATGTGGAGGATAAACTTGGTCCTACTGTTGCTCATCATGATGATGCTATACCAGTCAATGAGGTTTCTAAGTCTGACTTGTAGATGAGTAGGTAGAGTGGAATTAATGTGTGGATGAAATCAGAAGGGAGGCCTGAATGAGCTCATTGAGAGAGCTGGTACGATTTAATGATGTTGTGGCATTCATGAATGGATTGCAATCTATCGATTGCTAATTTGCTTACGAACTTGCTTGAAATAAGAATCAAGTGGATGGATGTACGAAAGTTATGGAATAGCGAATAATAACGAAGTGATTATGTAAAAGGAAGGAAGAATTGGTGGATTATTGATACCCAGATATGTATTTGAGAATGAAATTCAAGAGATTATGTCTTGGTACTTTTGGTCTTGAAATGGCGGTATATGAAATTGAGTATTTCGAAATGAATATATGTGAGTTGTGGTGGAAGTGAATTCAGGAAATGAAACTGACATTAAATTGAGTGGATAAGGAACGATGTTAAAGAGAGCGAGAGTTTTTATAAAAATATACAAGGAAACCCAAAAAGAGATTTATAATTATTCACCAGCTAAGACATACGGGTTTAACAATTGATTTATTAGTCAAAATATATGTTATTTAATTAATTTGTTCTAGGCAGGAAAATAAATACCGAAGTCTTTATACTAAGTTCTGATATTATATAATATAATAACACCGCGTTCTATTCTTTAATCATCTTCTAAAGTATTATTTATACGAAAGACGGATCAACTGTAATAGGAGAGTTACTGTTGGTACGAGAAGGATACGGAAGACGTAGCACCCACGGATTGCGTAGGTCCTGTATGTCTAATTGTATTCTGTCTAAAGAGCTAGCTACATATTGAAAGTAGTAAGTCTTATATAGACTTACTGAAAGAGCTAGTCTCTTTCGCATTCGCTTAGGGCTTTATTACAGTAGCTATATTACAGTGGTAATTGAATTGAAGTCATTCACTTCGTTCACACAGTTACTGCTTGAATAAAACCTTGCCAGGGGAGTGTTTTATTATAATTACTTTGAGCCAGCTCCTGAGGATAATATCTCTTCCTTCTTCTAGTCGCATAGGATATTCACCCGCCCCACCTTCATCCTCCAGAACAAGAAAATTCCGGATATTTCCCTTCTCCCACCTTCAAGCACCACCCAAAAATCCCATTCAAATTCCATCATCCCAACGCCGTTATAGAAACCATATATTATAACTTACCCCCGCGTTTCTACTTGTAATCTAAATCAAAAATAGTACACACTCTAAAGCAATTTTTTGCCCTAGTTGAAAGAAGAAAAATCAAGAAGCTCGAAACTTAGTCCCCAAAACCTTAACAGAGCTAGCATTTTTATTCAATCGATGGCCAGCTAACTTGCAGACTCAACAAGCGCTGAACCCCTAAGTCTCGCTCAGCAGCTTAGTACTTCCCCTGTCTTTGCTTAGAGCTAACTCTTACTACCTAATTAGTCAGAATTAAACTATATTCTTCCTCTTCGATTGAGTATAAGTACTTTTGGGTTTGTCCATTTGTAGAGAATTACTCCTTCCCAGATCACCTCACTTAGCGGAACACCTCTCTCTTCCTTATCAAGTCTTAAATTCGAAACTATATTCAAGTTATTAAAATAAAAGATTCTGGATAATACATACTTCCGTCATTCATTATCCTCAATTGACTTTGTCGAAAACCCAGCGTATTGAACCTCACATCACACCATCCGAAATTCATTACACCAATATCATTCGGCTACAGCTCTCCGTTATTACATACTGGACCAGAACATACCGTATCAATCTATTGTACTACCGACGAATCGTTCTTCACTTGAATATATAAACATGAGCTCCATCGGCGAGGAGGATCAGAATTTATCAGGTAATTCCGATAACCACACTAACGATGACGTGTCACCATTGACAAAAATGAAAACTCTATTAGTTTCGGAAAACCCGACCTCGCTAAATGTCCAACCATCACAAGAAATCAGCAAGAACGATGCAGCTGATTTGCAGTTGACCGATCCATGTGCCATTTGCACCGAGAGTATAGATGCGTCGGAAGAACTCACGCAGATGGAACCCTGCTGCCAGAATCTCTTTCATAATGAATGTCTTCGAATATGGATAAATTCTACCATAGAGCGGAAACAGCTCGAAACTTGCCCCTTGTGTCGACACGTTCTTTCAGATTTATTTATTGATATGGTGTTCGATGGTGACGAGGAAGAAGAAATACCGGAGCCACGTCGATGTTGTGAAGCTGATGATATGGAGATGATTATCGCGGCAATGTATCTCGAGATCTTACCCGTAGAGCAAAGAAAGGCCCTTTATGATCTCTTTGAGAAAATAGAAGAGGAGTTTTTCGGGGATGAGCTGTGGTCGGATGGAGAAAGGAATCGTCTTCGCGTTGTTTTCTTTCTGTGTAAAAATGACCCCTTGGGCGACGCCATACAAATGCCAGGAGATTCAATTGGAATTGCTCACTGGCGACGGTTGATGGCACTTTTGAACCGAGTGTTGTTACAAATGCGGAATGAAGAGCAGGAGCCCGTTCTGTGCTCGACCATTTTTCTTCGTCGCCGCCCCTACACCTTTGATTTTTTCAACCCTGATGTTTCTGGGGCAGACGCAGGCATTATTATCGACTCTGACTACGACCCCCACAATACAAGGTGGGAAAGGTTATCTAATTATTGAAGGCGTCCACCAGTCTTGACTCCCAACTCAAAGGGTTTCTCGTAAATTGTCAACCTTGCTCCCGAATTTCTTTTTCTTTTCCGTTTCAGCGATGCCAATTTTATTTGTGGTTCCAAAATGTACTTCTTACTAGCTGCATTTGAATATGTCAATGGCTCAGGAGATTTACAGGACCTGGAGTAGGTGTGTTTGCGTTTGGTTTGGAGCGAGAGCGTGGAGCGGATGTATTTAGATGTGAGAAAACAGCTAATCAAGATGCTTCTTTATCTTTATCAATTCTGGTTTAAAAATTGTGAACGTGCAATCATTACCGTCAGTGTGATGTCTTTGCTTAAAGAAAATAGGGTAGCTTTGTTCTTGTGGTGCCGAGATCAGAATGTTCCACCACATGTGATACAGCAGGCATTGATAAGCCATCGCTGACCGTGGCAGTTGTCGATAGATATTAAATTGAAGTGAGCTGTAAGATATGTAATGATGCTTTATATTGCAAAAGGACTTTGTCATGTCTTCTCAGAAGAAGAGTTTTCCGACTCACTGCCTAGATTGTGAGCGTATCTTGATGTTGAATGCAATTGCGAGTTTGACAATCATTTAAAGCTAAGTTTGCTGGAATTGTCGGTTGTGATAATCTCGTTACCGCTCTCAGCATAGTAGGTACTGGAGGTGGAGGATTTGTGACGAATTTGCATTGAGGTTGAAACGTGACCGCCACGTTTTTTTCTACGGGCAGTTTATAATTATCTGTCGCTTGATTCAAATTCCACATCTGGCACTTCCTTTTCAACAGAAGGAAAGGATATCATGGCTATATTTTGCAATACGTATGAATAGAACGTTACTACTATTGTTTGAATCTATGGGGAGTTGATTCATTCGCTCGATTCTAAAAATACCATTGTATTCTAGAGAGGAACGCGACCCGTGTATAGATCACTCCAACTAAAAGATAGCACATTTTACTCAAAGCTTTCTTATAGGAGGGAAGGGTCTCATTGATATTCGAACAATCGCTCACTCGAGGCTTACATGAATGACATCTCATATTCAAAGTTCATGTTATGCTTAGGATGAGTCCTACCTAGTCAAGTTCTTCAATGAGATTATCACATATATTCTGTGAGTTGAAGTGGATGCCAAACCATGAAAATGACGAAATATTTTGTTAGACTTGTGTTACAAGAGGTATGGAGGAATAGTCGTGGACTTGACCACAGAGGCTAGAATTGGGCCGTGTATAACCTATTGAGTTGTCTTCCCTGATTTGGCCCTAATAATAGGCCACTTGACCTTCCAGCTTAACCATCCTTGACGTCCCCACTTATTTTTGACACAATCACTCAGTCATTCAAACAGTATATTCTGAGTAATTATTGTAACTCAAGAAAAACGACCTGATATTCCGAAAAAGCTACTTCCTAGTCGAAGCCAGATGAACATGAGTCCAATTGACCTCAGGGAAAAGAACCATCTCCGTTCCAGATCAATGCAGTTGAAAAGGTGTCATGGCCTCGAGAACAATTCATCGCAGAGTATGCCTCAGCACACAAGTGTCCATAAGCGTTCCTCCCTTCATTTGAAAATGTCCTTCAAAGTATGAACATTAATGTCCTCGTTCGTAACCCTTTTTCGTGCAAAAGCCCAGAACTCCATTGCCATGTTAATTTATTTCCCTCCAAAAACCCATCGCGATCATATCGTTCCGTTTTCGATGAGCCAATTGTCGAGATGTGGTAAATTTAACGGTGCTGTAAAATTTGTTAGTGGTTGTTCGATTCCATTTGGCGATCGTAAGATGTGCGGATGGTGAAGTGAGATGGCGCCTAGATCGTGTGAGCCTACCTTGACGAATCCGATATCAGATGCCTTCTCTCTGAAGCATTGTCTGCAGATGTTGAGACCGTATTTGCGGATCAAACCGGCCTTGTGAGTGCAAACGCGGCTGTAAATAATTATTAGAAACGAAATTCTTCAATTGGGATCCATGATAGAATCGTAGTGAAATCGATTCTCCACATACCATCCGCGGGCTCCCTTTCCGTAGGTACGGGGTCTGGACATCCAAACTGATTCGTGAGACATGTTGTCTGATTTTGGCGAAGACTGTTGTCGGCGGTGGTAAGTTCTTGAAGTTTGCGAAAATCGTTGTTGTCGTGGAGTGTAAGGTTCAGATTAACTGGAAGGGCTTATTGAAATCTAAGCGAAGTTTCCCACAAATGGAGTTTTTTCTAAAAGCCTGAGAATCGAGGCGCAAATTCTTTTGCTAGCGGAATAATTAAAGTCCGCTTGAAAGGCTTCGACATTCCAAAAGTAGCTGTAGCCTTGCAGATGAAATCCTAGCCTCATCTTACAGCCTTGTTATCTCAACATCCAGTAACACAGTTATTGCTTCAGTGAAGAAAGAGTAAACAAATAATTTCAACAACCAAATCTCTGTTTGTTCTTCTGAAATTCACTTCAGAAAGTCAAAAATGGTAAAATTCTAAGAATTCACTTATTTCGTCCATGATTTTACTATTACTAATAATTATACAGTCCAAAGATTCAAACCATACTTATGTACATTTCACACTCTCCCGTACAGCAGATCTTTTCGAGGACTTCTGCAAAGATAAACTTCCCGATGATGACATTTATGTACCGCCTCACAATCAACCTATAAATCCAGAAGATGAAGACGATGTGGTCCCCGATCAACATGCGGCATTTGGTATTCAAAGGGCAACTCAAAAGACAAAAGAACCATCTTGGAAAGATCTGGGATTGGCGGAATTGATGAAGAAAGGTCCTGGTGGGAAGACTGGAAATGAAGGAGGAAGCTCTCAGGGTATTAGAAGTCTTCCGAGGTGAAAATTTGCGTAGATGGGTCTGGAGTTGGATGGTGAATAGTATATTGGGAACTTATGGTGGAGGAGTTTGGCATGCAACAATTAATTGAGGGATTCCGTGATGAAATGCTACTGGCCAGGAAAGGTGGGATTTATGGTGTTACAGGCACATTCATCTTTCAACGCCGGGATATCATCATATTGCTGGACGCATGAACAGCTCAGCAAACAGTGCGATACAATTTTTATCTTTTATCAAAGTGTAACCTATCGAGAGGACTTTGAGAGCTGGTGACTCGGATTCATTCGAGCCTACTTACACCGGTATGGGCGAGGATCATGAAAGACAGACGCTCTGAATCGGGTTTTGATTCTGATACTCTATTTTTCCCAAGCTAGTCAGCGGCTGTACTTCCATGTTTTGAGCTAAGAGTCTTTCTAAAGCCTTCTATAGAGGTTTAGTGTGGAATCCTTCGCTGAATATACTCTACAAGCACCTTGCCAGATAGCATCAACATTTTGAGTCCTAAATGTAGAAGAGCAAGCCCTGTGACGCAATATCTCAAAGAGTCTAGACTCGGAAGAATTGTTTGACGCAGAAAAGTTACGTAAATAGTGACAGCCATATGTTCACTTCCATATCGTATCTAGTCGTATACAACGGCCGCGGGACAGACGAAGACCCAATTCAACCATAAAACTCCATGCAAATGATGCCTCTTTGCGCCCCAACATATGATCATGGATACCCGTGGAAATAGAAAGCTCAAATGATAACCCTCCCTTTAACTCTTGGCCAAAAATGCCTCTCTTTCCACCACTTCCTCCTGAAACTTGACCAAGAACACAGTCTTTCCTGGCCACAGTTCTCCCTCCTCACCCCTTCCCACACTATGCGCCGTCACCCTAGCAGGGAACCCCGCTCCGTCACAAACACCCTCAATAATACCTGCAACAAACGCCGCACAGTTCAATTGGTTCATTTCCTTGGGGACACTAATATATTGATTTACCAGAGGTTCATTGTCCGATATCATATATTCTTCTGGAGTATCTGGATTTGAAGACTTCTCGAGAGCATCTGCTGGCCGAGAAAAGAGATGACGCCAAAGAATAGTGGTTATGAATTGGAGAAGGGCGATGATGTTTAGGGGGCGTGTTTGGGTACGTGGAGGTTCGCGGTATATTAGGAGATCGAGGAGTTTGAGGCCAATCGGGTGACCTTGGACGTTTAGTCTGTAGTTTTATTTTAGAATCTCATATACAGAATCCTAGAGTACCGGCCATGTATAATCTTACCGCTTCTCAAGATCTTGAATACCAGTAACCCGTCTTTGCGCATAACTAACCATCTCCCCAAATAGGTATGCAAAGCTAGCCTGGCTTAACTCCTGTGTTTTACTGCGATTCAATGGTCTATGATATATGGTTTTGCCGGTCGAAGGATATCGTAGCCCTGACTGGGAGCCTCGTTGAGGATGAGACGATTGGCCAGTCAACGGCGGTTTTACCGGCTGAGAGGACATTTTGTTGTCCAATTATTGGTCGCGTGTACTTGGAGAGTGTATCCCCCAAGGTAATGCGACAGGTTTGCAGATTTGAGAGGTCTATGAAGTCGGATGTATGTTTTGGTGATGTTTGTCGCAAGGCTGCGGAAATTGAGAGTGAGGTCGATGTCAAGCGAGGGGGGTTCAATTGATATCATCATCATTCACATTCGGCAAAATCGTGGGCTCCTTGTACACAGTTTTCAAATGTAGAACCATATCTAGTCATATTGATTAATGCGTAGTTTACTCTATCCTAATTGAAGCAGATTATTTGCGCAATTGTTTTGGACTCTTCACTCCCACTCCTGATATTTGGATTCTGCTTCTGCAACTCGTAACACTGGCACCGCAAATAACAATTTCCCGTCCGTCCAAACAGCCAACAAGCCCACACCACATTGTACATATTTGGTTTTCACATTGTCCTTCTCCAGAAGATATTAATAATTACCACCTACTGATTTTTCGACGTACTTATGTATGCATTGCTGCTGTGAAAACCGCATCAGGTGACCAGAAAATCGCTTGAACCGCGAGCACAAGCGGTAACAAAACACTGTTGTAGCATTGAGTCAACGTATCCAAACATTACTTGAAGCCATCAGAAAAGATACCATAAATTAGAACCAGATGAAAAACTTGAGGAGATTGAGCCCCTCAGTCTGATCCTTGAATGCATGAAGAATGATCCGCGATCTGTACCTTCCGGCCCCATTTCGAGCGGACTCCCTTTCCCTAAGGTCATAGTCAAGTCAGTATCATCAGCTCTTGTTCTTATGAAGCATCTCATTTGATGCATACAGTATGTTATACTAACTGAACCTTTCTTTGAAATTCAAAAGTCTAAGATATCAGATGTGAATCCAAACAATGCTCTTCTGTCTGGATCAATGCTCCAACGTAAGCTACTGTAAGTTGTTTGAGAATTTCGCTGATATACCGGCTTCTCATTGCTTGAGTCCAGTCCTTCTACTCCTATCAAAGGACAAGAATTCGAAGCATGGCGTATTGCTAAAATCTAGCGTCTCATTTGACTTCTGAGGCCACCTCTGAGTGCTGATTCAAAGAAGAGTTTGTGATTACAGAACATATCGAGACAAACTCATTCCTTAATCCAGATACAAATTTGGAAACACAATACATCAAGAAAGGGACATCGAGTAAGGAATTCGAACGCTTGCAAGATCCAGAAGCGCCATCAGACTTGATAGATTCCATGACACTTACTTGCAGTAGACCATCTTGAACGACCAACCGCTTCAATATCGTTGCCGCATCCATATCTTCAATCTCTTTCCTCAGTTATTTTCGTGTTCAAACTTCATAGTAGCTGTAAACCCTGAAAATTTTCATAAGCAATTGTATAATTAATACATTAGGATGATAGAATAAAAATAGGAATATACAAATGCTAATTTCAAAAGCTTAACAAATTATTTATCATTATTCGAGTTCATACAAGTTATCTTTCGTAATATCTTCAACTTTTGGCAGTGCCCAAGGAGAAGACACAAAATGAATGGAAACACTTTGGTGCAGAATTTAGGAACTGTCATTGGAGATTAAATAAGGACTTTATCGTAAAATGTCTATGAAGCAACTAAAGTCTGAGTTTGTTAAAACGACGCTGAAGAAGATACTGAAAAGAGAACACAGGTATTAGGATCTAGGCACTTGTGGATCATGTCCCGTCTGTTTTTGGCTCGACAGCATGGCCATTTGATGACGACTCTTCAGCTGCAGCATTGCCAATGCTAGGAACATTTGCACCCTTCAAATAAACCTCACTCTCTCCGATATGCTTCCCCGCTTGGACCCAGAGTTCAAACGCACTCTTTTGTCGTTCCTGACACGTTTGAATTAACGCTGGCCAGTAGGTTGCATGATCATACTTGAATGCAAGTTCTCCACCAAACTCGGCGCAGAGCTGCTGAGGAGGTACATATTGCTTCAAATCATCATTGAACTTTAGCTTTTCTTTAGTCAGGGGATCGATGAATGGCGTGATGAGTTTGAAAAAGCCATTAACCATCCAGGGAACTTAGAAGAAGTCAGTGCGGAATACCTTCGCCATTGTAGGAGACTTACTGTTGATAATCAAGGCTCTTCCAAGTCGTTCGGGATAGTGAGCCTGAAGAATGTTCAAGACTTCTCTAGCCTGCCCAACGCCAGGTGCTGTGTTCGACCTGCTCTTACTGGCTTTGAAGTCGATTAACAATGCGAGAGTAAATTGACCCGGTATCATTAAATCAATACATCGCTCAAGCATGAATACTAAATGCTGTACTTGCTTGGGGCTAGGTTCGGTATTTTGTCTTCCAGGGTTCAAATAATGACATGGTCGACCTTGGTTGTCATAACCCAAGATGAATTGCTTGCCGGTTTCATTTTCAATTGAAAGATCATCGCCCGTGAGACCGCTCACACCATACTCCCGTCTCCAAGTCAAAGTCTCTAAAATTCGCTTTGGAGCTTCCGTAGCAGACCATTTTGTTGCTCGCAAGTAACGGCACAAACATTCTCTGGTCAACCATAACCGTTCCTCATCTGTCAGAGGGCCACTTTTAGAATCCTTGGCTGGAATTTCCGTCCATGACTTAACAGTTTCTAACAGCGCCTCGTACTTCTTTTGTTGTTCTTCCGTAAGTTCTGGTGTAGGGGGAGGTTTCGAAGACTCGAGAGGATTTAAGAACGGTGTTCTCAGAGAGCTTGGTCCCTTCTCCTCAATTGACTTTGGAGATGTCGTTCCGCTGGTGACGCTTCCCAAATTAACACCTGCCATGTCCTTCTCGATGCCTGTGACTTCGGTTGGCTTCTCTGTTACGGGCTCAGAGGACATCTTGAACTATACTATGATTGACTGTGGATAGCTGAATATCTGAATACCGAATTGCAAATTCATGTACCTCAAAGTAACTCTTGATTGACAGTCGAAGATAAGAAGCACAAAACCAAAAAGATGACTATGGAAAAAAGATGGTAAAACAACTTGTGTCACCGACTTTCTAAATCTAAAATGTGGTGCTATGTTCAGCCTTATCAGGTCTTCGATTGGCGAATATTTTGGGTTGGTACCGCTTCTCAGTTGATCGTCCCTGCATTTTGTGAGTTATCTGCCAATGGGAAATAGCATGCGGTTAGTGAGTGCAATATCAAAGTGTAAAATTCATGAAGCTTTCAATCGTCCAACAATTGAGAGCTTCTGAAGTTACTTGGGGGAAAGTGTGGCTGGCTTCTCTGTGGCGCAAACTCGTGAGTCGTGAAATCAATTTAAATTTATGTTAACCGATTTCCCTACTACGTGCACGTCCCTGCTATATGCACGATCTCGATCACCCATTTTGAATAACTTTAAAAATTAATAACAATTCCAATTTATAAGATAAAGAGCTAGCAATTTAATTGATAAATGACAAGATATAATACTATCTAAAAACATAATAAAATCTTCAGATTTTGAATTTCGATGGAACTCGTAGTGCTCGCCCTCTACTAGATCGCAATATGACCTCCTCCTCCTTCCCCTTCGAATTATCAGCCTCTACAGCATCAGAGAGCTCTATAGTCTTTGTCGAT
The DNA here is from genome assembly GCA_025389075.1 of Sclerotinia minor. NCBI lineage: Eukaryota > Fungi > Ascomycota > Leotiomycetes > Helotiales > Sclerotiniaceae > Sclerotinia > Sclerotinia minor. Next base: position 2,308,543 of record QRFH01000007.1, read on the forward strand.
GTTAGATCTATAGTAGAAGAAGCTTTGGGGAACTTTTTATCTCTTTTGATTGGAGATTTTGTTGATTTTAGAGTCTTTTTAACCTCCTCTTTCGCATCACGTGCAATCTGACGATCAACCTCCTCTGCAATACCCTCTCTTTCGTCTCAATCTCCTTCCGTTCCTTCTCAGCTTTCTTTTCAGCTTTTATCTGAAGCTTAGCTTCCTTCTCTTGCTCCTCTTTAAGTGCTTTATCTTCTTGATACGCTCTAGCTTTAATAATAGCAGAAGGTGACCATAAAAACGCACCATTCCCCTCTTCTCCAATGAGATTTAAACGCTTTGAACGAGCTCTTTTCCTTTTTTCAAGCTTTAGAGCCTCTTCTAAACCTTTAGATCTATGCCCCTGTATAGAAGCTTCAGCTCCTAATGTAGTTGCAGCCTTAAAAAGCTTTAAAGTGATCTCATGGGTGGGAGCGCGACGAAATTCTAATTTCATTCTACGCATCGCTTTTGACGTATATGGTGTAGCAAGAGCATCCCTGCGAGTTTTAAAATGATGTAGGTGGCGTAGGAGGGGCTTCCGGAGCAATACAGTCGATCGTAAGACTCCTATTCATAGGATATATGCCCGTTTTTTCGAAGGATCGTAAGATATTATGCTTCGTACAAGTGAGCTCCCAAGCCTTTTTAAATATGCCCCAAAACATACGCTTTGTTATACCAACAATCCCCCCGCTATTGTGCATCAAATCATTCAATAATGTACTGTAATTCGTCGAAAGGGCACCGAAGGTTCCAACGTCGAGAGGCTGTAGTCGATGTGTAGAATGAGGGGGGAGAATTAAGACAATAATCTTTAATTCATCGCATTTTGAAAGGAATTCCATATTGACATGACTAGAATGACCATCGACAATAAGTAGACGATATCTTCCACCTGCTTTTCGACGTGTAGCAGGGTCGAATACGTTTATAAGCCAATATAGGCCAAAAGCATTCGACGACCACCCATTGCTTGAGGCTCCAAAATAGGCTTTATCTTTCTCCCCTACATCCTGAACCCATGTATCTTGTAGATCCTCTGAGTCTCCTTTATAAATAAGAGCGGGAGGGAGAGCTGTCCCATCAGCGCATATAGCTGCCAATAGGGTGATAAACTCTCTTGATCCATCTTGCCTAGCTTTTGTCACTCTGCCTCTATTATAGGCGCTAGCACTCATTATCCTCTTCATAGTCCTCCCCATACCGATCATAAAGCCCTTCTCGTCCCAATTGTATATATCTCTCGGCCGTATATCGTATTTTATGGTCACTTTTATCAACTAAATTAAAAAAAGAGGGGCATTAGCAAGAGCGTTTTAGGTAATAAAGATCAACAACAATAGAAAATAGCTCAAACCAGATCATAAAAGTAATCAAATATAGCAACATTATCGGCTTTCACACGCAAATTATCAATGCAACGGAGATACCGACTTTTAAGACGTGTTGAATGCCTCTTGACAAAATTGCTAGTCCAGTTCTTTCCCACCTCTCTGCCTAGGATCTCTTCTGCAAGGTTTCTGACTATGCGGCTTGTAGGAGGGATAGATCTCTGTGTCAGCTTGTTGATTTGATCAACTAAAACCTCCTCCTGATCACTAGAAAGCGCTTGTTTCGTATCGGAGAGGAACTGTTTTCTCGAGGTGGTTTTACCTCTATGCCGCCGGGAGAGCGTGGATCGATCAATTTTGAAGAAATTAGCTGTCTGAGTGTATTTAGGAGCTTGAACCCCTTTCAAATGATCTAATGCAAGCTCTATACGAGCCTCTAAAGGCATATCATCGATGTTTGAAGCCATAATGTTGACATTTTCAAAGTCGTGCACGTAGTAGGGACGTGCATATAGTGGGGAAATCGGTTACTGGAGCGCGTCGGACACCGCGTGAAAACGCGTCTCCCAAAATCTTTCTAAAAATATCAAAGTTGACCAAACCCAATTGTAGGGTATCAACGATTATTATACACAACAACCTCACTATGGACGAAACCGACAATGAGCTCAATGATGTATTCTCCTCCGCAACTGTTTCAGCTGGCCCTATTGAGGCAGATGTACTCGCAGAGTTACAATCAATTATGCGACTGCACTCAATACCCTCGCAAGAACTTTTCTACAAGTGGGAATCATACAGCATTAAGATGGGTCAAGATGATATGAAGCTGGATATCGATACTGTTAGAGCTCTCAAGCAAAATGTACAAGACGGACTCGAGAAGGAAAATCGGAAAACTAAGGCTCATACATCAAATAAACGAATGGGAGCTGCACCTCGAAATGTTGGAAGTAATAATGATGTTTTTGGAATGTAAGACCGTCTTGAAAACCTGATATGACCTCTTCTTATGGCATCCTAGGTTAGATATCGCACCAAATACTCCCCGAAGTGGGACGAGTTCACGGCCAAAACGTAAATTCGAAACCCCTTCGTTATCGAGGGTGAAGGCGGAACCGGCTAGTAGTCCCCCGGACTTTAGGACATCAAGCAACCTGAACGATAATGTTACTAGCGCTACGCATGCTTCGTATGTTGTCATTACCGGTTGAATTCGGCAGATACTGACAGGCTGTAGCACCTCATTCAACGATCGACCGCATGCTGGCCAAACTGTTGAAGTTCTGAATGACCACCTCGAAATCCCGGAGCCTCCAATCGCTCCTTACCATGAATCAAGAATTAAACTTACGGCAAATTCAGATATGAAGAAGTTATCCTACAAGACAATGGCTATGAAATCATCAGAAGCTTCAGAAATATTGGATGACCGGATAGACGAATTTATGCTTCTCATACAGGCACATCATAAGCTAGAAGACTCAGATTTTGGCAGTGCAGCAAGTCAAAGTACAAATGAAATAGTAGCTGTCGGGAGGATTGCATGCGACTCTGCTGAAGGAAAGCTTAATTCTTCTTCAATTGTACTTGAGACCTCACGGAGAATGGGTGCAGGATTACGAATACCACTTAAAATTGATAAGTTGAGAGGATTTCAATTCTTTCCCGGGCAAATAGTTGCCTTAAAGGGGATAAATGCTTCTGGTGAGGATTTCACAGTAAGTGAAATACTCGAACCTCCCCTACTCGGTGTTGCTGCATCAACGCCTGCCAGTCTCGATGACCATGTTCGAAGACTCCGGGGAGGTACAGATGCAATGGATGATGATTCTGACCCAGCACCGCTCAATATTATCATAGGGAGTGGACCCTTCACAGCAGATGATAATCTGGACTTCGAACCTCTTCATGCCATTTGTAGCCAAGCAGCGGATAACTACGCCGACGTGCTAATTCTCACCGGGCCATTTCTTGATATAGATCATCCATTAATTGCAAGCGGAGACTTCGATCTACCCGAGGAAGTTCTGGCGAACCCAGATTCCACTACTATGTCTGCCATCTTCAAACTTCTCATCACCCCAGCCTTCACTCAACTCACTTCCACTCACCCCAGTATAACTATCCTCCTCATTCCTTCAGTCAAAGATGCCGTCGACAGACATGCCTCCTGGCCTCAGGAGCCCTTTCCTAGAAAGGACTTTGGCCTTCCTAAAGCTGTTCGCATCGTTGGTAACCCTATGACTATCGCCCTCAACGAGATAGTGATGGGTATCTCCTCCCAAGATATCCTGTATGAACTCCGACACGAGGAAATAGTCGGCGGAAAACCGCAGGATTCTACTTTGCTTGCCCGTTTACCCAAATATCTAATCGAGCAACGACATTTCTTTCCGTTATTTCCCCCGGTTCAGAGATCTCAGTTGCCGAAAACGGGAACGGAGGACGGTATACCTGTGGGAGCGATGCTTGATACGAGCTTTTTGAAGCTGGGAGAGATGATCAATGTAAGGCCGGATATGTTGGTGTTACCAAGTGCACTACCACCCTTCGCTAAGGTATGTGATATCTATAAGGGCATTTATAATGATTGTGGCATTTATCTTGTGATCATATTGCTGATAGCTCCGATTTTTAGGTTGTAGAAAGTGTGTTAGTGATCAATCCAGGATACTTATCGAAAAGAAAAGCAGCCGGCACATATGCCAAATTGACGGTATACCCAGCGTCGATGACGGAGCAAGAAAGAACACAAGGAACTATGATTGGTCATAAGTTGTTTGAGCGAGCTCGTGTAGATATTGTGCGGATATGATGTAGATTTCTTCAGCTTGTATACTTTTAGCGTCGTAATCTGAGATTAAGGGCTGAGTTTGTTCTAAATTATAGAGCACATCATTCTACAGCTATGAGAGAGTTCTATCTATCCGTGAAAAAACCGACTGAAATTAATGTCTACTTTAATTAAAAAGTTACTCATCCAGCCATAAAACATAAAACCCCTGAGTTTTGGAGCCGAGATGTGATTTTCGCGAGGGCCGCATTGCCCCGCGTTTAGCTTACTCCCACAATTGTATTGTAGGGATAAGGTTAGTAATGACGCTAATATCTTTACGGTGCAATTCTTCAGCCCGGTATCAAATTATCAAATTATCAATAAATTGACACACATTTTCATATCCAAACCAAATGATCGAATAATTTTTATTCTCAAGCTTCCTACGCATTTCAGTCGAGACTGTTAACTCACATACCATATACAATTCTTCACTTCTTATTTCCCTTCAGATTGATGGTCTATTAAAATTGACAAGCAAGTGACTCATTTTCGAATCTACTGCGACAACCTTCAAACCCCCCACCATACTCCAGATCCCAAAATACCATCACGACAAATCCTAAGACTGGTAAAATTTGAAACTTGATCAGGGCATCGTTTCGAGTTGGCCTCGGTTCTAGCGTTTGGCTCATACGCTTAATTGCAACATTTTTTTATATCCAAGACACCGATGTCTGCCGAAGAACCACCAATGGCTACAAGCGCCGCAAACACCGTGAAGTCAAAGGCAGGAAGTACGGAATCTGCGCCTTCTTCTATACCAACCAAATCCTCGAGTACGAAACCAGGGAATGCAAAGGAAGCTGCGACACCCACTCCCGATGGAGGAAAGCTGTCGGCGGCCGAATTGAAAAAGAAAGCAAAGGAAGAGAAAGCCGCACGTAGAGCTGCAGCAGTACAGAATAAGGCAGGAAGTGAGAATCTGACTCCTGCGCCCGCAGCAGCAGGACAGAAAAATGAACCCGCAAAAGGAGGAAAAGCTCAGCCCAAGAAAGGTGCAGAAGTACGAAACTTACCAGTCAGAGGAGGGCCGACAAAATCTACTCCGGCTATAGAAGTGCCAAAGGTTGAAGATAAAACAGTCGATTTATTTAGGCATTTATACAAACCTCGGACAACTTCAATTGCTGAGGCAGGCAAAGATGTTCATCCTGCAGTGCTTGCCCTTGGGCTGCAAATGAGCAATTACATAATATGTGGTAGTTGCGCAAGACTCGTGGCAACACTGCAAGCATTCAAAAGAGTGAGTTTATGCTTCCGGATCTATTTTCTGCATTTTTCCGTCTATCAAATTTCTTTTGGAGCTACCAATCCATTACCACTTTCTTACCGTTTTCTAGGTTGTCGAATCCTATAAAACCCCTGTTGGGGCAAGTCTCACACGCCATTTCATACCGCACGTCCTTTCTCCTCAGATTGAATACTTAGCTTCTTGTCGGCCCCTTTCAGTATCTATGGGTAACGCCATTCGCCATCTTAAACTGGAGATATCAAAAATCGACCCAGACCTGTCAGAAGCTGACGCGAAAGAGAACGTTTGCGATGCCATTGATATCTTTATGCGCGAGAGGATTACCTTCGCTGATAAAGTTATCGCTGATACTACTGCGGAGAAGATTAGAGATGGTGACGTTATATTGACTTACGCCAAAAGCAGCCTGGTGCAAAAAGCGCTAGTGAGAGCTCACGAAATGGGTAAGAAATTTAGGGTCATTGTGGTTGACTCTAGACCTCTACATGAGGGGAAGCACTTGGCATCAGCACTCGTCAGTCTAGGCATTGAAGTCAAGTACTGTCTGATTCATGGATTAAGTCACAACATCCAAGATGTGACGAAAGTTCTGTTAGGTGCTCACGCGATGACGAACAACGGACGATTGTACTCGAGGATAGGCACAGCTTTAGTAGCCATGGAAGCTTCCAACGCTGACAAACCGGTTATTGTTCTTTGCGAGACCATTAAGTTCACTGACAGGGTAGCTTTGGATTCGATTGTTCTTAATGAGATTGCGCCAGCAAATGAGCTCGTGATTGCTGGAGGACCATTGGAGAATTGGATGGACGTTAAGAATCTCCAGCTTTGCAATCCGATGTACGATGTCACACCGGCTGAGTACATCCAGATGATTGTTACAGAGTCAGGAAGTATACCAATAACATCAGTCCCAGTGCTTCATAGACTTGTAAACGAAGCTCAATAGTACGTTAAAATATTGGAAATTTGAACAATATCAAGAGAAGTATGACTTCGTAGAGCAGGTGTTGGAAGGCGTTCAAAAAGGGATTTTGATGATATCAAAATTTGCACATGATCTATGATACAGTAATGGCTGGATAGAATGACAGACAATTTTCGAGCTTCCTTACTTCAATTTGGTATAACCTTATGGGCCAGATTGGGACCTTCAATCCCGATGTAAATCTTGCATCTTGAATGTATATGAGTGATTTCTTTCTTATTGAATAATTGCCCGCAAAGCTTTGTACAGTCCTCACACCCGACCTCGATTTCTATTCTCTGCTGCCCATCCATTCGAATTGGTGACCCTATATTCGTCTCGTTTCAGAATCCGCATCATGCTTCCAATGGATACCCTACGACTCCTCAGCTGCCGCCTCTCTTTCCTTCCTCCTCGCCCTCTTCTCCAAAATAGCTGTCCGTCTTGCTCCAAGAATAGCCTGTTGTCGATTCTCAACTCCCTGCATCCAATATCCGAATGAAGCACCGACACCACCGAAAACGGGGTAGACCCAGAGGGATTGTCGGTTGAAGAAAGGTCGCATTTCCAGGCCGAGTTGCCATGCGCGAACAGCGAGACCTAGGGATGCTTGTTAGTGAAATTTAACAGGAAGAATGGAATATACGGGGAAAGTGGCTTGTGAGAAGAGGGGCAGAGGAAAGAAGGAAAGGAGGGAAGATACCGAAGCCGGTCCAGAAGAGAACTTTATGAACCATGTTTTATTTGTGATGTGAGATGAGTTTTTCAAGTAAAAAGTTGAAGATATGGCTTTGGCGGACGCTTCGCAGTAGAGATTAATGACCTGCAAATGCGTATGAGGGGTGATGTAGTGACAATTACGGCTTCCGCTCCAGGATACACTTGTATGGTGGTGGTTGAAGGTCACTTGTCGCTGGCACTAGCGCGATTGGCCGGTGATAACACGTGATCGCGTTTATTGAATTCCATCGCGGACAACTTACTTTGAGTACTTGCTCTCGATCCTGTTTGTTTATCTCTTTTTCAGTTTCGCCAAAAATTCTTGATACTTTTAATTTTTCACCATGATGTAGCGGCCGAAAATACCTTAATAGATTTAATTTCGACACCACGAAAAGAGAATGGCGACGATGACATCTACGTACAAAAAAGATGGTGGACATTCTGGACCTCCACCGCGAAAGAAAGTAAAGACCTCAGAATTACCACTTGCATCTGCGACAAGAGCCGCTATTGAGGGGTTGGCTCACACATATAAGAAAAAAGGTACTTATGATGAATTGAGGACTAAGATTTGGCAGGAATTAGAGAAAGGTGTATGTATTTCGATAGTCTTTCTAAGTCCTATTTGCGCCGCCAGGCTGCTGGGAAAGGGGGTTGACTCCTTTAAATGATTGTTAGGATGCTGATTACGAGTTATCATACAGGATTTTGAGAACGAGTTTACGAGTTCATTATTGAGTGTTGCGGAAGAGCAATTAGAGAAGGACCCTGGACAATTACTCAGATTGGAACGCAGTAAGGCTACATTACTTATTGAGGGAGCTGTAGATCGTGCGGGTATATATCAATCTGCTGAGGCGACAATCGACAAATTAATTCAAGCGTATATTCCAGAGATTGAAGAAGGGGTTCGCACGATTCGCAAAAGTGATATTGGGGAAGAGGCGGCGGAAAAGGAGTTTTTGAAAGGAGGCAAAACCGATGAGCAATATGCTGAGGATGCTGCAAAGAAGAGAGCCGCGAGGGAGAAAGCTAGAGAAGAGTTAAGAGAAAAGGAAAAGGCGATTGCGGACGAGAAGAGAAAACAGGAAAAGCTGAAGAGGAGAGAGGAGGAAAAGAGAATCGAGGCCGATCAGGAGAGGAAGAGGGAGGCTAGAAAGAAAGCGGAGTTGGAGGCGGAAGAGGAGAGGGAAAGAGAGCGAGAAAAGGAAGATAAGGAGAGGAGGGAAAGGAGGGAGAGGGATCGGGCTAGAGAAAGGGACAGGGACAGGGACAGGGACAGGGACAGGGACAGGGACAGGGACAGGGACAGAGACAGGGACAGAGAAAGAGATCGCGACCGTGATAGAGACAAAGATAGGGGCAGGGAAAGAGATAGAGATGATCGAAGAAGAAGATATGATGACGATAGGCGGAGGGATTCTGTTGGTCTCCGAACGCCAGCCTCCAAACCAGAATTGTCCAAGGAAGAAATTGAGCGCCTCGAACAAGAGGCTCTTAATGATCTTTTGAAGGAAGGCAAGAAGGTTGCTCAACGGTCTAGACATCAATTGGAGATGGAAATTGATGAGACCTTGGCACCACCTCCTCGAAAGGCAATGCCTGCATCAGCCATCAAACCAATATCTCGAGATACTGCGAAGACAGCTGAACTTAAGAAGACTGCAGTTGCTAAGCTCAAGGGGGAATCCGCTTCGAAAATACCTCAAGTCGCTGATGGAAAATCAACAGTAGAAAAGGCGAAGGAGTCCAGCCATGACAAAGGAGGTAGTCAAGGAGCTCAAACTCCTGAGGTGGCTAAGGATGTCACTAAGGTTAAGGAAGAAACCAAGACTACAGGGGCAAATCATGATGACCGCAAAGACAAAGACGAACGCTCACGTCGTGGAAGTCGAGATCGGGATGATAGAAAACGACGGGATAGTAGAGATCGTGATCGCGATCGAGATAGAAGAGATAGTCGAGACCGGGATCGAAGTGATTATCGGAGACGTAGGTCAAGTAGAGACCGCGACGATAGAAGAGATAGGGACCGTCTTCGATCTAGGTCCCGTGATCGACGTAGAAGTTACAGATCGCGAAGTCATGACCGATTGGGTGATCGAGACTGTGATACGAGACGTGCAGAGAGCAGCGTAACCAGGACAAGCACATCAAACCTCGATGCAGAATCTTTTAAAGTTGCTGCCGCACAAGCGAGAGCAGAGGAAGCTCGAAAGTGGAACGAGGAAAGGAAAAATCAACCACTGTTACCTAGTTTACCAGCGAGGAAGGAAGAGGCTGTTGCTTCTACACCTAGATCGAAGGATGATGCCAAAATGAGCAGTCCTGTTTCGACCAGAAAGCGAGAAACTTCTCGAGATAGGGAAAGTCATAGAAGAGAATCTCGCGTCAGAAGTAGATCGCCTACCGCGAGACGAAGCAGTCGAATTGAGAGGAGCACTAGTCCGATTAATATCGACCGTTACGTACCCGGTGCAACCGAACGAAGGGAAAGTGCAGCAGAGAGGAGTTCACCCAGGAAAAGGGAGAGGAGTAGAGATAGAGAAAAGGAGAAGAGACCTAGGGATGATGATAGGGCGAGGAGGAGGAGTCGCTCACCAGATGACAGGAGGGATAAAGATAGAGATGGACATGCTAGGAGATATAGGAGTCGAATTAGGGATCGGGATAGGAGGAGAGAGCGAAGTAGGAGTAGGGATAGGGATAGGGACCGGAAGAGGGAAAGGAGTAGAAGTCGAGATAGGAAGGAGAGGGATAGGGATCGAGGGGATAGGGATAGAGATCGCGACAGAGACAGAGAACGGGAGAGGAAAAGGGATAGAAGTAAGGAAAGTAGGAGGGAATCGAGGCGGGATTAGGTTAAGTGTCTTTTCTCCTACACGATGGGGAAGAGAAGGAAGGAAAATGAACATCTTCGTTTAGGAATATATAATAGCGAGCTTATACGCGATCACGAAATTCTACTTATTTATCGAGTAGCATATTAATGTAATAAAGCGACGGATGGATGCAGAACAGAGGACATTGCCAAAGGTCAGGATCCAAACAGTTATGAAAGTCGCTTCTCCAAGTTTTCTATATCTGTCTCTAATTGCCCTGGCGATGAAAAGGAATCACTCTTGCCTTACAGCCTTCTTCAGAATTGCCTCTACTAGTTTACTTTTACCAGCGACCAAGACCCCTATGTCCCGGAATGCCACATCTCCTAATATCTCGAACACTGCGACATCGGCGTCAAGCTTCTGGTTAAACCAATTTCTCAACTCAACAGCGATTAGCGAGTCGACCCCGTATACATGCATCGGTCGAGAAGAATCTAAATTTTCCATGGGGACGGCCAGGGCGTTGCTTAACCTCTCCATCAGTGCATTGGCAATAATGTTTGCCGCTTCCGTCTCTGAAGATATTCCATGTAGTTGACTGGTCACGTCAGTAGCTACACCTTCTTTGGCATCTTCCTTTCCTTGTTCATTGATATTCCATGTTCCTTTGAACATCGGTCGCGTCATCATCTCGGGCACCTCAGCGCCCCGTGCCCTTATCGACGATGGGGTGTCAATGCCAACAATAATCTGAGATTTTAATGGACTCTTCGGTACACCTAAAGACGGATCACAGTGATGTTCAAGTAACGCAAACATCTCTTCTTGCTTGATACCAACCAGGTATCCCGTGCCAAGCAATGCTGTTCTTACTGCCGTGTTATCTCTCAAGACACCATCGTCAATCATGACGCCTAGATTAAATGTGGTGGCTTTCTCGCCAACCTTGTTGCGATAATGTACGAATGCATCTTGGTAGGCACAGGCAGCGCTATAATTGACTGACGCTGTCCCACCAATCGCACCAGAAATAGAAGAGTATACGATAAAGTGGTCTAATCCTTTCGGGAGCAGAGTATGCAAGTTCCAGGTTCCGGAGACTTTGCATTTACTTGCTCCTACCCAATCCGCATAGGTCATATTCTCAAAGACACTACTCTAAAAATTCTGTTAGCATCTAATATCGCTAGCAAAGGAACAAAAAAGGAAGACTGACTCTCAGTACCATTGCTGATTGGATGCAACCTTTTATAGGTGGCATGTTTTTATCAAGTGCCCTTAGAACTGACTCCAGAGATTTAAAATCAGAAATATCGCATAATGGTGTCTCAACTCGTACACCTTGAACCCGTAAGCTTGAAATGCACTGCGATGCCTCTTCCGAATTTGGACCCGACCGCGAGAGCAAGACCAGATTCCTGGCTCCACGATCAGCCATCCATTGTGCAGTACTTCGTCCGATTCCACCAAGTCCTCCCGCGATTACATAGGTTGCATTTTCCAGAAAGGTCCACGAAAATGGTCTTTTGAGTGAAGCCTAATCTTGTCAGAAAGGTGCGTTTGTGATCGAATATGCTTAAGCTTACCTTGATGATATCCGGTCCTCTGAACTCGATGACTGTCTTACCCGAGTTCTTGCCACTCTGTAAATATCTGAAAGCTTTTTCAACCTCACTAATCCCGTAAACATGGACAGGTTGTGGTGGACGAATTTTCTTATCCGAAAGTAAAGTGGATATACTATCTTTAAGATCCAAAAGAAGACCAGGTCGATATTTTCGAGCCTCGTTTAGATCAATGGCATGGAAAGAAGCGTTTCGGGAAAATGGAAGCATAGGCAAATTGCCGTTTGCCAAGATGTCTTTCTTGCCAATTTCAAGGAATCGCCCGAAAGGTGCAATGCACTGCCATGTATCGACAAGAAGATCACCACTGAGCGAATTTAAAACAACGTCAACACCGCCGTGATCTCCAGTCATTCGTTGTATACCTTTCACAAACGAAGCGTTGCGACTATAGAAAATATGATCTGGCGGAATTTGATACAGGCTAATAAGTAAATCCTTTTTGGACCTTGATCCCACGGTCACGAAAATTTTGGCGCCTAAAAGTTTCGATATTTGAATAGCAGCTTGTCCTGTCCCACCTGCTGCAGAGTGTATCAAAATTGATTCACCCTTCTTCAATTGAGCTACATGTACAAGTGCATAGTACGCCGTAGTGAAGACTACAGGAAGCGCAGCTGCTTCTGTAAAGCTCATATAGCTGGGGATAGGAATAACATTACTCGCCTTGCAGCGAGCATAGGTCTGGTAAGTTCCAAGTGTGCTTGCGCATACCCTATCGCCCACTCTCAATTCAGTCGCATGGGAGCCGACACGGTAGATGGTACCGGAACACTCGAAACCGAAGCTTATGCTAGGTATACGGCCTAATGCGATAAGGCAGTCTCTGAAATTGACACCACTAGCTTCAACTTTGATTTCGACCTCATCGCTTGCTAGATCTGTTCCAGCAGCACTATCCTCAACGAACTCGAGAGTGTCTAAGAGACCAGGCGTTTTAATGCTCAGAGCTACAGGAGGTGCGCTGCGAAACTCGTAATCGCTACGCGGTTTGTCTTCTGTAGTATTAGAAAGCTTTTGATTCATGTAATCTGCATCAATTATCCGATCAATACAGATTATACCGTTTCGTTCTACGTATTCTTGCTCACAGTCCTTGACAGGGGTTGTGGATAATTTTTGATAGACCTCAAAAACCTTTTTTGCGAGATGTGTAGGGTTCGTTGAGGAAGCTTCAAATGAGAGAGATATAAACTTGAGTCTAATATTTTCCATTCGCAGTGCGCGGAAAGCCCCTTGAATAAGTGCGTATTCTGGCAAGTCAGGTCTTTCTCCCCCTCCTTTGCAAGCCCAAAGAATATTCTCAAAGGCCAGGAACATTGCTTTGACGTCTTTGAAATCCGGTTCGGTCATTTCTCGAAGCACAGGTCTATCGAGCTCTAACAGTACGATGCCAAACGCACTATTACCCTGAAAAGTAGCGGCCTCCTTGAGTGTCAATGAGAGTATGTTTTCCGTCCCTGCGCATCGCAATGTATCACATAGTAGTTCGTAGATCCTTCTCTGCAAATCAGATTGAGGATCTAGAACTACCACGGTTTGAAGAAATGGAGTTGTATTCGAGATGTCTCCACAAGCCGTAGATACCAGTGCGCTGTGCTCATGACATTCATCCTCTTCATAGTCTTTGAAATTAAAATCAATACCGGAGAATCCCGAACTTTTCAACACTCTATCCCATACTCCATCTGAAAGGCCAGCACTGAAACTACGATACTTGTCGTTAAACCGCCACCATCCAGGTAGCAAACCAAATGCAAAATTCGTTCGCACAACCTCAGGAACGGTCAACTCGAAAAGCATAAGTTTTCCTCCTGGTTTTAGCAACTTCCTGACATTTTTCATCGTAACATCAAGATCCTGAGTTGCATGAAGAACATTGTCCGCAATAATGCAATCGTAACTCCCCGTCTCGAATCCTTGATGCGCCGGATCTTTCTCTATGTCCAATACTTTGAAAGTTACCATGTCTGAAAAGTTTTTGAACAATGGAGCTGCACCTTCGAAGAAACCAGCAGAGATATCTGTGTATGTGTAGTGCGTGAAACGAGGCGTGCCGACACGAGGATTACGAGCACCATTTTGTGCAAGGACATCCAGGAGGTAGTTCGTCATCCCTCCAGTACCTGCACCAATTTCTAATATGTTCATATTTGGATGCTTGTGAGTGAGGATGTCAAGATAAGCAAGGGTTTTGGTTAGACCATTAGTAGATTTGTACAACTCCCTATAATATTCCTTCACCAAGGGTTCCTTGAACATGAGTTCGAGAGCATCAACTTTTCCCGTGAGGACATTTCGAAGATTCTTCGCGAGCACGGCATAGAGCTTCCCTCTCGCGTTACTATGGTTTAGGCGGCTTAATAGCTTTTCATAATACACATCTTCGTTAATATATTCCTTGACGTTCACTGCACCGTTACGCATTTTCGAATTATTGAGCTTGTTCCGTTCGTATTGCATCCATTCGAAGAATTTTTGGTGGTGCGGCTTCAGCTCGGCGACTTCAGAGTCTGTCAACTGGTCCAAAGTTCTCAGAATACAGAGATACAGCAATAGTTTGACATCGTGATCTAGTTGGAAAGGAGCAGGCTGAATATTATAGGATGTGGAAACATATTGAATGAGCTCTTCTTTAGAAAGTAGCTCGATGTCTGGCCTATAATCAAAATTCCAAGAAAGATGGCAATTTTGTTTTTCCGCCGACTTTTCCGTCTGCTCCAAGAATTTACCTTCGAGCCCATCAAGGATGATTACGGGATTGAGTGCTTGGTTGTCAAACGCTACTGCGTCTACTCGTGTTTCCGTGGCACCACTCATAGCAGACTTTGCATACGTAGGCATAATGGAGGACCCGGGAACGTTTATTTTTCCTTCGGCCACCCATAATTTACGCAGCCCAACTATTACGCTCGGATTTATTTTCGACGTCTCTCCTACCAAAGCCAAGAGACCTAATTGGAAGAGCCCATCAAGTGAAGTCGGATGAATAGTGAAGTCCGTTTGTTGGAATTCCCTCCTTTTAGACACCCAACTATCGAGCGCGATATCACCAATACATTCCATGTTTTGACCGTATGAGCCATTCTTGATTGTTTGATGAGCAGTTCCGAAGTCGATTCCGTTCTCTTTTAGCGTTGGGTAGAAGCTTTCCATATCTACTTTTTGGCAGCTGGATGTGCGAATACGCGAGAGTTCCGTTCTATAATGTTGATTACTCAAAGAATGTTCAAGCCCGTTGTCGACCTCATCTCCGACTTCGAAATGAGTTACTCGGACTTGGCCTCGACATACCTCAACCCAGTTGTCATTCTCGGGAATATAAATATGGAAATCGGACCAAGTTATCTCTCGATCGGAGGCAAGGCCGCATGGCCTGAGGTAGAATTCTATTTCGGTTCCATCCGGATCGGAAGGAATGGTAAGAGCTCTGGATACGACGACATTTTGAACAATGAACCCTGATATGGCTTTGTCGGATCTTGATTTGGCCACTATTTTTGCCGCCTCTATGGCCATGACCAGCATAGCAGATGCAGGAAGAATGCATGCCTTGGCAATTTTGTGGTCTTCAATCCAAGGGTCCTCCGAAAGCTTAATTCGTCGTCTCCATTTCGCTTCTTGGGGATTCCAATCTGGTACCGGCGTTCCTAAAAAGTCGTTTCGAGGAATTTTACGAAATCTGTGACCTCGGCTAAGACGAGATTCGCGCCAGTAGGATCTGGAGTGATCAAAAGGATATTCAGGTAAGTCTGTTAAAGGAGTAAATAGACTGGGTCCAATAGAGTTCTGCTCGTTTAAAGCCTGGATGCTAACGCTGTGGCCACGGCAATAAAGATTCCCAAGAGCTTCGAACATCGAGGTGTTGGAATTGACATTGCGTATTAGGACGGAGTAGTATCCTGTAGCTGAAGTCTTACCAAATAGCTTAAGGGCATCTTTCAAAGGTCCTTGTAACGCTGAATGAGGTCCAATCTCTAGGACATCATCGAAAGAGTCCTTGGAATTATTGTACGAAATTTTCCCGTCTTCTGATATGTATAATGATGCAGCACAAGAAATAGCATCGAGGAATTTGACCGGAGATACCATATTCTCCACCCAGTAGCCTGGTTGACACAGTCGGTCACTGCTGACCACGTCGCCGGTAACAGATGAGACCATGGGGACCAGTTTCGCGGAATTACGTGAAGACAAATTACCCAATTTCTCCGAATATTCCGCAGCTATTACATTCATATGATGAGAATGATATGCGACATCAACCAATAATTTCCGGGAGAAGATACTCTCTTTTTCCAAAATCTCATTGAGGTAGTTTATTTGTTTGATGTCACCTGTAATTGTGACATTGTTAGGGCTGTTGATGCATCCCACGAGAATTCCAGAGTATCCAAATTCTGCTTCAACGCGGGCGAGATACGGTAGAACTTCTTTGGCAGACAAGCCAGCTGAAAGCATTCCGCCTTGAATCGTTCTGTCATCAGCCACTTTCGATGATAGCAGTCCTCTGTGATAAGCAACACTCATGGCTGAACGCTTATCTAGAGCACCGACACAGTATCTAAAGCTCTTGTAAGCTTATGGTGATGCTCTTGAAGGGGAAAGTAACTTACGCAGTCGCAATCTCGCCAGATGAATGCCCAAATGCGACGGAGGGTTTAATGCCGAGACTCTCTAAGAGATCAATCAAAGCAATCTGTATTGCAGTACAAATTGGCTGACTGAATTCTGGTCTGTTGATTCTGGAGGTTTCTTTATCCCGACGAAGCTCGGCTAAGATAGGGGTGAGCTAGTGTGAAACAAGATCTCTGCTCGGCAAACATACCTTGTAGTGACCACAAGCATCCCATATCTGTGAGAAGCTCAGATATTTCTCTAAGACTTTGCTTAAAAACAGGAGCCTGGATATCTCTACCCATAGCATACCATTGAGCGCCCTGCCCTGTAAAGCAGAATGCAAGCCGAGCTCGAGGAAGTGCACGTACTGCACGTGAAAACTTTACCCCGGTTATCAAATCATTCTTAGAGCTGACTGTTGCAAATGATCTCCATAACAGAGCGCTTCGTCGATTACTCAAGGTGTAGCTCAGTCTCGTCATGTATGAATCACTAAAATCATCCTCGTTCATTCGGGACCAGTGATCATTGTATGCTGATTCGAGTCGCTTTATGCCATTTTCGTCTTGAGAAGAGAAAACTAACATCTTTCGAGTCTCCGAATGATGGAAACCATTAGTCATAGGTTTTTGTTCGTGATTCGAATGGTTTGTTCCATTTATTTGTCTGCGATCAATCGATTTTTCTTGACTGTCAAGGTAACCAGCTGCGTCCTCCATTATCACGTGGGCATTTGTGCCTCCGAATCCAAAGGAGTTGATAGAAAGACGACATAAGCTGTCTGAAGGCCATGGTGTGAGATCTTTTGGGAACTAAACATCATAGAAAAGAGTAAGTCTATATTGCACCACCAACGTCGACAAAGAAAAAAAGAATACCTTCAAGTGAGGATGCTCGGCCTCGATAGAATCATTGACGTGTTCGAGTCCTGCAATTCCGGGGATCATTCTACGTTCAAGCATCAGGACACTTTTAACGAGGCCAGCGATGCCGCTGGTACCTTCCAAGTGACCTATATTTGACTTGATACTTCCTATAAACAATGGGGAGTCAGCAGATAGGGTTTGCCTGAATGCGTCCGCAATAGCTCCTGCTTCGATCGGATCTATTTTTTCCATTAGTAATCATTTAACGGCGGCTTATTCATACGCACCTCCGACCGGCGTTCCCGTTCCATGCGCCTCTACGTATCGTGTCTGGCTCATATCTAAACCAGCTTTACAATAAACATCTCTGATAAGCTGCGCCTGAGCACTCCTGCTTGGTTGAACAATACCGGGAGTTCGTCCGTCCTGGTTTGTTCCTGTAGCAAGAACAACAGCTCGTATGGCATCACTGTTCTCAAGCGCATCGCCTAAGCGCTTCACAACCAATACCCCAAATCCTTCACCACGACCATAGCCGTTCGCCTTTTCATCAAAGCTCCAGCACCTGCCATCTGGCGACAGGAAATTTTGATTGTTTAATGACATGGCCATATCTGGACTTAAGAACAGATTTGAACCAGCCACAATTGTCTGTCACCAAAATTAGACTATTATTGCTTCCCGTGGTTAAATTGAGCATACCATGTTAGATTCTTTGCTACGTAGCCTCTCGCATGCAGCATGGAATGCTACAAGAGTACTTGAACAAGCTGTATCCATATTGATAGATTCACCACGCAAATTAAAGTACCAGCTGATACGATTAGCTAGCATATTAGCTGACACAGAACTTGCCGAATATTGGCCGCCAAATTGAGGGTCTTTGGTAGAGAATGATTTGTAGTCATCTCCAAAGCTCCCTGTATATACCGATGTGTTTGTATTGGCGACTGTCTCCATCGATATCCCAGCTAAATCATGGTCAATGGTGGTATCATAGTTGACATTGAACATAACATACCATTCTCCAGCGCTCGATATGTTACCTCGAGCAACATACGTGACTGTGGATCTATCTCCGCCGCTTCGCTTGGCCCGATTGTGAAGAACGGAGCATCAAATGCACTTATATCTCCGCTCAAAAAATGACTACCTTTCAGAGGAAACTGCACGTCTCAGTAAATATTTGTTTTGCAAATGAAGAGCTTACTTACGCTGTTCAATCTTCCTGTGTCTGGATCATACAACCCGTCGAAGTTTAACCGACTCTCTGGAAATGACGACCAGGCTGATCGACCGGCAGCTAGTCCTTTCCAGAGAGAATCGGCAGTTTCCATTCCTTGAGGAAACTTGAACGATAAACCAATAATGGCCAATGGCTCTATCTTTGTGGAGGATTCATCCATTTCTGAGACGGTTTTTGCTAGGTCCAAGAATAACAATGGGCTTAGAAGTTTGATGTTCCCTTTAAATTTATGATCAATTAGAATTGAAGGGTATGCCGGTCAGCAAATGAATATTTGTTTTATAAGGAGAGAGGGAAGTGTTTGATGGAGAAGATAAAAAGTTGGATTTGGCACTGAGAGAATGTGGTTAGAGTGGATATGATAATTGGGGTTCAAATGTTCAAAAGTAAGAGTGAGTGTAGGGCTGGGGATGATTTTACGTTTATGAAAGTGATATTTTTTCAATATTCATGGAACTAATCGGACGATAGAATTTTTCTAAAAGTGTTATAAGCTACATATCTTGGAATAGCAGTACTGATATAAATCTAAATGACACCCAGAAACTACACGAACAGCCTGGCAGATCTAGATAGATTGCCATGGAACAACTTGACGGTCAGACAGATACCAGGCGAGGATGTGAAATTTCTTCAGCTTGATTACAGCTAAACTGCAAAAATCTCTACACAACGAAGAAATTTATGTCAAATTCATCATACCTGCGAATAAGCCTTGGATTTTCTTTTTAAATAAAACCAATATATCATCAAGCCTCAAAATGTGCGTTCCTATATTGGATGGAGATATATCATGAAAATTGGTCCCACCGCGAGCATAACCTCTCAAGCATATATCTTAGCAGGAGGAAAAGTAAGTGGCTTTCTGCCTAGTTTCTTAAATCAAACAATACTTACTTGCCTTGAAAGGCTCGAATTGATTGATGATGCAGCTAGTGTAACTGAAATAGGAATGAGCTCTCATCCCTAGCTGACCAACCATCCGAATTCAAGCTCCTTAAAAATTAGAGTACTACTAATTAGGTAGTATTCGTTTTAAGGCTTCTTTTCACCAAGAAGAACCCCAACTAGGAGTAATATCCGTGGTTTCCGCCGATTCTTTACACGAGCTTCCACTGAAAATTTGCAAGTAACTATGAAGCCGCCACTGGTAGGGACCAAATGCGGGGTTGGTAATACTCTGACTGTACTTATAAACCTCCAATATCAGCATGAACCACACTACTTTGCTAAAAGATAATGATTATTCTTGGCTGTGTCACACACCACCATGCCCCTGAGTAGGCGACGAAAGACTCATTTATCATGCATAATATACCTATACTAGTTTAATTTCTGAAC
Organism: Sclerotinia minor; assembly: GCA_025389075.1. Classification (NCBI taxonomy): domain Eukaryota; kingdom Fungi; phylum Ascomycota; class Leotiomycetes; order Helotiales; family Sclerotiniaceae; genus Sclerotinia; species Sclerotinia minor. The sequence continues at coordinate 2,328,205 of QRFH01000007.1, forward strand.
TCCCAACGATTTTTGACATCCATGGATAATTGTGTCGTTGACATGCAATCTTTGATAAGAATGAATCTAAATCGGACCGTATTATTTCAACGGTTACAGAGGCAGGAACAGCAATCGCACAAAAGTGAGCAGTAGCCTACCCTGGAAGGCAAACTCAAAACGAATAGAATCAATTTCCTTCGAAAGGGCGCAGATAAAAGGGTAAGGACTGTACATCAGCTAATACACGGATGATGCTCCGTAAGGCTGAGGTATATCCAGGGTACTTCAATAAGGTTGTCAGCCAAGCGAGTTTCATGATCAACAAGATGCCACGGAATATACAAGCCAGTCCAAATCGTCCGATCAGTGCAGCCTTTTTCAATGAAGAAATACCCTTGTTATCTGTGATACGTGTCAGTTAATGCAATACAATAATCAAGGGTGAAACAATATATACCGCAGAATTATCTAGAAGAATTAAGTGATATGAGCTTGGCGGCAATTTGGTCACCTCAGATGAAAACAATTGAACAGACTTTTCATCGCCGAAGTCTCTAAACTATTTTTCTCATTTGAAGAAATATGAAAAGCCTTGAAATTCCCATGACTGAGCAGCCCTCGGGCACAAGATCCCAGTTTACTGCGCTAGAGAAAGACGCACCGGAAGGTCTGAAAGAAACTAGCGGTCGAGGTGCTCATAATCATTTGCAGTACCTTTCTGGATGGCGTTTAAGTTTGCTCACTCTCGGGTCTGTTTGAAGGCTCTACAAGCGTGGACTTCTACTAATTTTGCAGCAGACTATGCCTGACTCTCATGCTCTCTTCGCTAGATATCACTATCGTCAGCACTGCTCTTGTCACTATCTCTGACGATCTACATGCATTCGATCAGAGTAGTTGGATAGTGAACAGTTATTTGACTACATACTTTAGTAAGCTGAATCTATTGGAATTCTGTATAGTTTCTTACATATCAGGTGCTCTAATTATATGGGCCAAAATGAGTGATCTCGTTGGCCGTAAATTTATGCTCGTCGCCGCCATTGTGATATTTTTAGCGTTTTCAGGTGGCTGCGGGGGTGCTACAACTAGTACTCAAATGTAAGGGACCCTAAAGCTTCCATAGTGCCAGAGTTTAACCACAAAAGATAGAATTGCTTTCAGAGCCCTTCAAGGCATCGGAGGTGCTGGAATATTTAGTATGGTACCGATAATTGTAGCAGAGATGGTCGCCCCGGAGCAATATGGGAAATTCAACGGCATAGTCTCGCTAGCATTGGCTATCAGTTTTCTACTCGGCCCAGTACTGGGAGGTGCAATACCTCAGCACACAACATGGAGATGGATCTTTTTGATCAACTTGCCCATAGGCGTGGTGGGTCTAATTCTCGTAATGTTGACAATGCCTGCGGGTTTCCCGGACAACAGACCGTCTAAAGCCATACTATTCTCGCCAAAGAAGAGTAATTTGCGCAGCGAGATAGACTACGTGGGATTCTTATTGCTTCCGACAGCTTGCGTTTTTCTTATCGTGGCTTTAGAAGAAGCTGGAGTATCTTTTGCGTGGAATTCAGCCCTGGTAATCACTTTCTTAGTGCTTGCTTTCGTACTTCTTTGTCTGTTCTTCGCATGGCAAAGATTTCTGTTTTTGAGACAATCTGCAAGGCAACCCGTCATTCCGTGGGTGTTCTTTGGAAACAGAGTTCTCATGGGTATCTATATGTAATATCTACTCTGCACGAGCTATTATCTTGGTAACTGACGAATATATAGATACGCTGTCCTCTCTGGCGTCCCTTTTGTAACCCTAGTCATCGAGATCCCTCAGAGAATCCAAAGCATTAGTAATACCTCGACACTGATTGCAGGTGTTCGCGTATTACCCTACACAATGTCGATTGCTGTTGGTTCAGCCATCACGGGTGGTGTGACAGCAAAAGGCCGAATACCTCCAATTTATGTGCTGATCGCGGCTACCTCACTGCAAACGCTTGGGACCGGACTATTGTACTCGATTCCAGTAAAAACCCACATCCCAGCAAGCTTCTATGGTTATCAGGTGCTGGCAGGCATGGGTGTCGGCTTGGGATTGACAACATTATTGAACATAGCACCTTTTATTGTCGAAAAACAACTCCTAGGTACCTAAGGCTTCGATAATGTATTTTTCTTGCAGAAACTAACATTGCTCTAGCTGTTGCACTGGGTGGTGTGACCCAGATGCGAATCCTTGGAGGTGCTATCGGTGTGGCAATTGCCACTAGCCTATTGAACAGCACTGTCATATCAACTCTGGCTAATCTCATACCTGCTGAGACAGTCAGCCACCTTCTACAAAACCTTTCTTCAATGTCTTCCCTCTCGTTGCATGATCAAGCTGTGGTTCAATCTGCATTTGCTCATGGGTACCACAAACAACTAGCTATGATATTGGGTTTCTGCGCTGCTGAAATTTTTGCAATTGGGCTCATGTGGGAGAGGACACCTCGCAGACTCTTGTGAAGTATCAAAGCTTCAAGTATCTGTAGATTAAAAGCTAGCTAATCAATGAGGCGAAGTAAAAGAATTGGATTTGTAAGTAGACCTAGGTCGACAACACGTTCACAAGGCAGCTATTAGGAGGAAAGTTACAGAGAATAAACGAATAGTCAGATCGCATACTTCTCCGTGCAAACCACGGAGCATATTAATCGCGAGAGTAATTTTTGCTAGTTTGATGTTATTTCGTCCCCTTTGTGTGCAACTACGGCATCTGTTCAGTGAAAAGGCAAACAGATAATATTACGAAAATAGAGAAAGACAATCAATTAATCATTCAATAAGATTCAGAAATATATAATAAATAAATTTCAAAAATAATAACTAGGAATATACTCCGTACTCGAGTACGTACAAGACGTAGGGTCATGTATGATGTAGTATCGGTTACTCCGTACATTTCCACCTTCCTTTTCTAAAACCCCTTCTTGAATCATGCCCGTAGCCGAAGTGCAACTTCCATTTCTGGCTTAACCTCAGAATACAATAACCACCAAACCTTAAGTGCGGGGCCTTTAGGACTAACGTAGATTAGGTGAACCATTTCTCAACCACCTCGACAACTATCTTGGGAGAACCATACCATTTTGTCGACGTTGATGCAGTGTCGTACCTTGTTGACGGAGCATTTCCCATAAAACGCAAAAGATTCTTTAAATTTCTTTGTAGTTGAATTACAGAATGGTGAAAACAATGAAACCCAGTTTCTCTGAAGAAGGAACGAAGCATATGTATACCAAACCTTACTATTGGACTTTGACGAAAGTCTCTCTATTATTCTGTGGATTGAATCGAGCTTACAACAACTTTCGCCTAGCTTTTTGTACCATCATCACTGTGGCATTCCGTGTTTTGACTACCGTCCTTCGTAACCACAACCCTCCGCCTACTATAATTTCGAGGCTCCGATCGGACCATATCCATATACCGTAGCAAACGATACCAATTAATACAATTACTACGGATATATACAACATAATCTGGGTCATTCGTCGACGCTTGCCTTGTGAAGAAAAGTTTTGGTTCCAATCACTGAACTTGGGATACTTGCAGCGAAGGTAAAAGTCAAGCTGAGATCGGCTGTGAAAAAGATCAGTACTGTAATTAACCTAGCGGGTTAAATAATCGCTTATTTTTGGTTTATGAAAGATGATGAACTCGGGAAAATTGATGCATGCTTACGGATATATCACAGAATTCCAAGCACCCGAATCATTGTACCAGCTTTGGCAGGCCTCATAAACAGTTTTCTGCATGTCTTTCCTGATGTCCTGCGTCCACTTGACTACTGCCTCTGGTTTTGGCTCCAGGCTAGTAACATTACCCGTGATGATGGGAGCGATCATCTTGAGGATGTACTGGATATTATTTTCAATGCTCATGATGACCGAAGTGTGACCAACGAAGGTGTTTGGGCCCATGATCATAAAAAAGTTCGGAAATTGATCGATGCTTGTCCCCATATATGCTTGGGGACCACCACGCCTTTGCCATGTGGAATGAAGGGAGGCTCCTTGACGTCCCGTGATGGATAGAGTGTGTAAGAACTCTGTTGCTTTGAACCCCGTTGCTAAAATAAGGACGTCGACAGGATAAGAGCATGGTAGAGCACCAGCGACGCCGGAATTTCCCTCAGAATTTCCCACAATCACTTTGTTCCCTTCGACACTTAGCCAAGGCTGCGTCGTAAGTGTATAACGAGGATCAGTCATGCTACGGAGCCAATCATTATCGAACACCCGGCGCTTACAGCCAAGACTATACTGAGGTGTTAGCATGGAATGATATCTCTCCGGGGCCAACTTTCTCATATGGTCCAGACATGTCTTCTCAGAGATTTCTCGTAGCTTTACGTTTTTCCGGGTGAATGTTGTGTACCATAGAAGCTCGGACATCCAGCAAGTCATCATTCGAACGGAAAAACCTAAAAATGGAACGGAAGCATAGACCTTGGGCGCAAATTTTGCGTATCTCTCCCTCCCTCCTGGTTCCTCAATACGAGGGACAACCCACGGTGGACTACGTATCATATGCGTCAAGGACTTCAGCTTGGTTTTGAGAATTGCAGGAGCAATCTGAGCAGCAGTGCAACCCGAGCCCATAAGCACTACATTTTTTCCTTCGAGATTAATATTCTCAGGCCATTCAGCAGAGTGAAGAACCTCGCCCTCAAAGGTATCTCTCCCGGAGACATCTTTGGGCCAATCGTTGGGATTGGTAAGAATACCGGCACCACTAACAACCACTTTTGCTCGAATTATCTCGAGCCCAGTGGGATGCTTGAGCTTAGTCTCTGGAGAAAGATGACAGAGATCGATCTCCCATTCTTCTTCTTGCTCTTTCCATTTCAAGCTTCTGACCTCCGTATTCAAACTAATATTTTCTGCGATTCCGAAGCGTTCTACTACCTGATTAAGATATATCAGATAGTCGTGACCTGATGGAAAGATGGTTGGTGATGTGTAGTTTGGGGCGAAAGAAAATGAATAGAACAGGGTTGGTCTAAGGCGACTCAGTCAGGAAATGTTCCAATTTCTATCATTAATTAACCTACACATCACAGGCCTTCACAGCGTATTAGTTCCGGATTGGTACAAAAAAATGGTAAGCGGAGGTACTCACAACTCCCGGATATCTGTTCGCCCACCATGTACCTAATTGTTACTCTTCGTCAGACTTTGGGCTTGAAGGAGATAAGCAGGTGATAAGGTTTACCTCCTAGACCCCTCTGACGATCAAATATCTTGAATTTCTCCAAATGGAGCTTCATTTTCAATTGGTAGCCCATGGCGATGCCTGAGGGCCCAGCGCCTATAATGACGATGGGATAGTAAGAATCAGGAGTAGAACTTTGGATTGATGACGTCATGCTCGCGGTTCATAACGGATTTTCTAGACGAAGACGAAGTTAAAATCTCTTTCTCGGTGCCAATGAGGGGTTCTTCATCTCAAAAGCTATTATCTTCATCTATATAGTTCAACCAACCACTCCGACCTTCAGAAACGGCTGTCATCACTGGAAACTAGACACCCAAATCGAGCTAGCAGCATTCTCACCGAGGTTTCAGAATTATTACTATATCCCTCCAATTATTTTAGTGCTTCTCGGTGTCTGATTTTTGATTTGAGGGTAACAAATATGCTGGCTGGAAGCAAGTTCTTTACAATCTACTCGGCGGGCATCTAAAAAACAACTTTGTATTAGCGAGCACGCCAAGCCCGATCGCCAACACTTTTCGAACTATCATTTGAAATGTTCAAGCAATATAAAAATCGAAGAGATGATGTTTGTATTAGATGAGCCCAACACGCTCAAAAAATCCGCATCCTTAATTGAGAAAACCCTTGTATTAATTCTTTTGATATTCCTGCTACCTGCCTGGTTTTATCTCACAAATCTTGGGAATCACATCAGACGGAACATAAAACCTTCAAATCTTGTTTCCTGCGTCACAAATAATAATATCAAAATGCGGCACAGAACAGCGGGGTAGCTTACTCGCATGATAAGTGGCGCTATAAGGATGCTAATTAGAGTATGCTAGGATGATAGTACATGAGGTAAAGTCAATATGTGGCATCACTGCTTCGACACAACTTTCTCTATTTCCATTTAAGCATATGAAAGTAAACTTTTGTTCATTCTTATTATGTGTATGTAAGGTTTGAGCTGCAAAAACAAAATGTCAATAGAAATCTTACTTTTAGTCTCGTTTATCACTTACGGGGTTGTGCTACTCACTTATCGATTCTTTTTACACCCATTGGCACATATTCCCGGACCTCCACTTGCCATTGCTACCTATCTATACGAGTGGTATTATGATTTGTATCTCAGCGGTCAATATACCTTTCAAATCAAAAAGCTACACAAGCAATATGGTATATGGTGACTACTATACTATCTAGTATGACACTACTGATGTGCTTCATTAGGCCCTGTTATCAGAATTAATCCCAATGAAGTCCATATAGATGATCCCGAATTCTTTGAAGAGATGTTCAGTCAGTCAAATGGCCGAGCACAAAAACCCCTAAACGTTGCTGAAGCATTTGGTCCATATCCTGCGGTATGCCACCTAGTTATCTACATGTGAATTTCTAGCTCTGATTGTCAAAGACTATAGGAACGCAAGATCATGATCACCATCGCATGAGACGAGCCGCTCTCAACCCCTTCTTCTCCAAGAAATCAATAAATGACCTTGTTTATAGAATTCAACGTCCTATTCTCGTACTTTGCGACCGACTCGAGAAAGCAACTAAAACTGGAGAAATACTAAACATGAAGTATTTCTATGCTGCCGTGACATTAGATATCATTAATGACTACTGTTTTTCGAGAGAGCCCGACAATGTCTTGAGACCAGACTTTGGTCGCAAGTCGTTTGACGACGTTGATACGTTTTTGAATATTAGTTTATTGGTATGTGAATTAGCAATGAATTAACGCAGATTCTGACAGGAAAGAACATCCATATACCTTACTTGATGCGACTTAGTTATTCAATTCCAGTATCTCTCTCTGCCCATAACGATTGTTTATATCAAGAGTACTCACGGCTTCAGGATAATATCAACAAAATTTTGGCTCCTGCCATGGCAGACATCCTTGATTTCCGCAAGGTAAATAATTAAGCCTTGTTCATATTCGTCGTCATTTAACATTGTGCAGGATCTCTCCAGACAGGTGGAAGTCATTCGAGATAAGCGTAGAAAATCTCAAATGGAAAAAGTCGTCGATAGAACTGTCTTTCATGAACTTCTGGAAAGCAAGTTGCCACCAAAAGAGTTGGAGCGAGACAGGCTACGTGATGAAGCTTTCAGTCTAGTTACAGCCGGTTCGGGTACAACGTGAGTAGTCTACATAGTACGCCCCAACAAACGAGTTTTTATTAAACATCCTCAGAGCATATGTCCTAAGAGGCACCTCATACCACATCTCAGCAAATCCTAGGATCGCCCAACTCCTTCACGAGGAGCTCAGGTCAGCCATTCCTGACCCATTAAAACCACTTTCGCTACCAGAGCTAGAGAAACTTCCGTATTTGACAGCTGTCATCCAGGAGGGTCTCCGCCTGGTTGATCCTGTTACCCATCGTATTGGCCGACAATATCCTGAAAAAACCTTCGAATGCCACGGTAAAACAATTCCAGCCGGGACAACAATGAACATGACAGCCTTACTCACCCATCAGAATGAAAAGATCTTCCCTGAACCCGAGGTCTTTAAACCAGAGAGATGGCTAGAAACTGAGAACAAACGACTTGAGCGCTACCTTGTCACCTTTAATCGCGGAACTAGATCTTGTCTTGGTATCAATCTTGCTCGTGCAGAGCTTTATTTGATCTTAGCATCTATTTACAGACGATTCGACTTCGATGTCTCACAAGTTATTCGAGCGCGGGATATAGACGTTAGCCGAGACTACATTTTAGGCGCCCAGGCGAGAGACACCCCTGGTATATTGGTTAAAGTGAGAAAAGTAGATTGAGGCGTGGTACAATCTATGGCCTTCTTTATCTAGAAGAAATATGACAATCAAATTCATCTTACATGCATATTTATATTGAATGACGAATAATTTCGTGGGGAAGCCCAAATGATATTGATCAATAAATCAATATCCGGTGATCCTAGGTTAAGCATACATTTCTCCATGACTTTTTGCTTACTAGCATCCCACTCACTTGCCGGGTGATAGTCATACCGATACATGATTTGATACGGAGATTTTACACCGGCTGACACAGATGCTTGCCAGCTGACGCTAGGCACACGCGGAGTGGCTGAAATTTCCAAAAATTCAGCAAATAGGAATGATTAGTCGGCCTAACGCAGCTATCTTGGCAAAGTAATAATGCGGAGTCCCTGAGATTATGCAAGAAAGACATACTATTAATTAGCGCATTCGCAATCCTACCGACAATCCTAGCATAGTAAGGCTTGGGATGCATTATCTACTTAGTAGTAACTAATTAGGCCCATTTGACGGCATCTCTCCTATTTGGTGGTTTGAAGCTCGGCACACTATATACCCGTCAGCCATCACGCAAAATGATGGCAGCTCTTCTGAGATATATATGCTACAAGTATTAGTGCAAGGATATATTATCTTGAGCCCGCATCAAGATGTTGTACCGCATCTATCCTAACACAAATCCTGAAGTGCCCCGTGGCGTATAAACTCTCCGGAGTCCGAATACTGGTGAGACGCTGACTCTGGGGACAAATAGGGGGAATCTCGATCTATTTTCACTAACGTAGATGCCGTCGGAAAAATTTACATTGAATGGGCGTTTACATGTCTAGGACGTTACTCGAGTACAAGCGAACAAATAACATTTTAGTTTTTATCTCATGTCAGCATACAAACTAAATTCCAACACAAGGAATCCAACTACAATGCATATTTGAGAATCCATGGGATAATAGACGAGCCGTTTTCGGGTGATTTTAAAGTTCTTCCCCAAAGAAAACTCGAATTCCTACTCATGATAAAGTATCACCAATTAGAAGCCTCCAAATACATATCAAACAATTAACATTTAAAAATGGACAAACCAACTTTAAGCCATCAGATAATTTTTCAACCAGTATTTTCGACAGAATAAGCTTCATGATTAGCTTTTTGTTGAAGCATTTGTCGTGTAGAGCTATAGCTAGGGGTCCTTTGAAGAAATGTTACCATGACAGCATGCTCTAGGACCAGACTCTCTGAACTTCTCACTTGGCATGAGAAATCTTTGACAGGGCTGATAGCTCCTTGATATTATTAGTATTTGACCAGAATGGTGTTTCTTTGTGTGCCACGGAACCCCAAGGATGGTCTCAATCTCTACACACGCACCTGTTAATTCTACGACGAGTTTCTGATTGAGGCGGGATACAATACAGCTTTGATATTCGACGTCGCCTCCCGTGCTACACTGCCGTCAAACAGGGATTTTCTTCCTACTCTGATACAATATGGTCAAATTGAGCTTACATATACTGTAAGTGTCTCTCACTTGGTGCATTTCTCCTGCATTACCTTACCAGAACGCTTTCTTACATTTCAATTTACGATTGCGATCCTTTGGACTCTGCTTTCTATTTTGCCAATACAGCATGGCTGCCTCAACAGTCCCTGATGTCTACAAGCTTGGACTTAATCAAGTGGGATATGCGACTTTGGTCGTCAGCATCTTTTTCATGCTGTTATCTACAATCGCCGCTGCACTTCGTATCTGGACGAGGATAGTCAAGAATGCTAAGTTTGGGATTGATGACTGGCTTCTTTTCGTCAGTGTCTTTCTATTCTATGCTTTTTGTGCAAATATACTGGTCGGTGTTTATATCCTCGGTGGCGGACAGATTTACCTCGACCTCGTCGTACTCTCCCGCAAGTCACAACAGTATCTAAAGAGCGAGTATGCTATCCCGCCGATTTATGCCACCAATGTGACCACCGTGAAACTTTCCATTCTATTCTTCTATCGCCGCATTTTCGAGACCCCAAGCTTTCTCAGAAACAATACCATTGTCATGGTAGTATGTTGTATTTGGTATGTCGCGAACCTCATCGGAGATTTACTTTACTGCATCCCCATGGCTACATTCTGGAATCCAGCAGTTAAAGGGACATGTTTCAACTTCGCCTTATACTTTTTGATCATGGAGCTTTTTGATATGTTATTAGATATCGCTATCCTATGTCTTCCCACAAAAATTATTCTTGGTCTTCATCTGCCGTTGAAGAATAGGATTGGGATACTTTGTATCTTCCTCCTGGGAGCGTTGTAAGTGGTCTTTACACTGTCATCAGTGGCAAGTCGTTAATAAATCTAGGGTTGTTATTACCAGCGCCATACGAATTGGATATCTCTACAACCCAAGTGAGGTGCTATGTAAGTTTCTACCATCTTGATTACCAACTGCCGAGCTAAAAAGCATCTAGTATCACTTGCCCGAGCATCTTTATGGTCCGTTATCAACTTGGGAGTAGCAATCCTCTGTGCTTGCCTACCAACATACAAACCCCTCTTCAGCAGATTCTACACCATGAGTTCTTCGCTCTGGAGTAGTTCGCTCTGGAGTAAACATAATAGAAGCAGGAATACGGATGAGAGTGCAAATAAGACTGCCTGCGATGCGAATCCTAATCCTGCGGCTTACTATTATAGAATGGGGGATAGTAATGAGGATAGCACTGGGGATACGGTATATCACACGGGGGTTTCAACACAGATTCGGAGCAGTAGTGAGGCACAGGTTATACCTATGGACGGTGTGTTAGTTCAGAATGATGTTGATATGAATCGTTCTAGTGCTTTTATTGGTGGGAACGAAAGATCAAAAGTTTAATTGTTGAAGGTTGTGTAGTGCTTGAATTTGTCGTCTGCATGGTAATGAAAAGGCTCGGATGGTTTGATCGTGGGATTGTTGGAAAATATAAGTAGTTATGTTTTGTGTGTACATGTCTTTTTTTTACCGCAAAAAGGGAAACTGACTTCCATTCTTATAAAGTCGATAAAAAGAGTAAAGATTTGATATCGTATTGGTGTTTTGTCATGTTTCACCTGGTATGCGTGTTCTCATGTAACTTGCTAATGCTGTGCCGCCTCATGGACTGGTGGAGGATGCGTCAATACCCTGTACACCTCGGTAGATGAGCCTGCAATTACTTAATAAGACTGCTTGGACTACAGGTTTTTGTTTATTCTGTGGCGTGTTCTCCACTTACTATTCACCTCAAAGTTCAAACGGTTGCTGGACTTTATTTTGTGAATCAGGAATAAACTAATCACTTCATCTCAAGGCCATAACTTTGTTACAGCTGCATTACCTGAGACTTTTACGGAATATACTCCTAGAATCATCTTCCGAGTGTAATTCACTTATTGTGCTTTAGTGAGTAAGTAGGTAGGTATTTAACTGCACGTTTCCCACCGCATTCTTTTGAGTGAGTTGAATAGCATTACCACATTCAAATTATCAAATATTTCTATCCTTCCCTACGGTCGAAGTTCAAGTAATACTATTCAATGGTAAAAGTTTACTAACCTTCTTATAGGAGCATTGTCAATACGAACCTACATATCACGCACGATAGAATCCTATTCGTAGCATCCCGTTCGTAGCGTCACAACTCCCAAGAAGCCCCATCAACATGGACTTCCAAAATATCAAGCACCTAACAGCTGCAACGAAACAAATGCGAGAAAAATATTGGAACGATGCAATCAGCACTTCCATCTCAGTCCAGCAGGCCGCTACTACTCAGGATCTTCCCGTGAAAGGTCCAGTGTGGGTTAGCAAATTCATCATCCCATCTCCTGTCCAGGATGACAACTCGCGAGATTTACTGTTGGGTTTGATTGATGAGCATAATTTCCATAATGTCCATTATGATCGTCCGAACTCAGAACCACTTTCTTGTCAATGGACGGGTTACCGCGAGGGTGTTGATGCTAATGCACCTGAACCCAAACTCTCGGAAAGTGAGAAGTTTAGGCACTTAGTCCAGGGCACCACGAGCCCCTTAACCATATTTTATATCTATGGTGGTTCATTCGTGTTAGTATTTCCATTTCCTCCCAAAATATCAAATAACCATTTACTCACATAAACCCTAGACTCAACAGTCCATCCAGCTACCGAAAACGCATGGGAAACCTAGCTCGCGCAACAGGAAGCAAAGTCCTAATGGTGAAACAGCGTCTAGCACCACAGAATCCCTTCCCAGCAGCTTTCCTCGATATTTTCCAAACCTATCTTTCTCTCCTCGCTCCTCCCCCAAACTCACCACATGAAGCTACCTCGGCAAAAAATATCGTGATAGCAGGAGATAGCTCCGGATCGTGTCTCGCTTTAGGCTTATTGCAAGTACTCCTCCAACTCAAGCGAAAAAATACAGTGATAAAATTCCATGGAAACATAATTAAACCATCTGAATTCATACCAGCAGGCCTCGCACTTTTGAGCGTAACAACAGACTTAACAAATGCGCTCCCCTCACAACAACGAAACATAAAACATGATATATTCCCCTCCCCTATCGAAAAACTCCCATACCTAGAAAAAAGATTCCCTACATGTTCCATCTGGCCCACCAAACCCGCAAGAGCAAATCTCTACTGCGAGGCAGGAATGCTCGCTCATCCGCTGGCGAGTCCAGTCGCCTCATTAGATTGGTCGGGTTCTTGTCCCCTCTGGTTTGCATCTGGACAGGAGCAAATCGTAGATGGAGCGAGATTGGTGGCTCAAACGGCCTTTGCGCAGGGTGTTCCAGTTGTGCTTCAAGAGTATGAGGGAATGCCTCATACGTTCTTTTGGTTTTTTGGAAAAGCACCACAGACGAGGAAGATTCTGGATGATTGGGCTGATACTATTTTTGCTTTGGGAGAGGGTAAGGAGTTGGTTTGTAAAGCGGAGTTTATCTATGCTAAGGGATTGACATCAGAGGAATTGGATTTGGAAAATTTGGTTCCGTTTGGGGTGGAAGAGGTGAGGGAAATTATCTGGAGAAAATCATTGGATTATAAAGTTCCACCGTTTCATAAACAGCAACGGTCATCTTTGTAATTAATGTTCATTTTCGTCGACAAGACTAGTAGTTCCAGCTGATAGGTATTATTCTTGAGAATTTCGGGGTTGATTTTAGGATGTTCAAGAAAATGTAATCTCATGATTTGTTCTAATTACTTTCAAATCACTTCCTTAATTTTTTCAATACAGATAAAACAAATATTTCCCTTCGTTCCACTTGAATCCGTAACCAAAAAAGAGTCGATGTATCTGACTAGCCTAAGTTCCTATCCCCTATCACCCAACACTTCTAGACTCCCAATCCATCATTGAGCACAAGGAGATCTGTTTAATATCTAAAACCTCAACCAAAACAACTAATCACCCCTTCTCCTCAATTTCAAGCAAACCAATCCATCAGTCATGCTTATTAACGAGCTTTGCAATACCAGATCTAAACTCTAACCCTATCCATACCAAGCTTTCTCCTAACATTAACATACATCTACACCACTACAACCATCTACACCATAACACAACAAAAATCTTCCCCATACATGACATGCGATGTTGCCATATAAAATATAAATAAAATCTTAAGTTACCTACAAAGTAAGACAGACAGATAGGGCATACCAGACTAGACCAGAGCATACCCAGACCAAAGAAGAATAACCTTAAATTATCCCGCACGATTATGAAGAAGTTACCTATACAATACAATACACTCACTCGCTCACTCACTCACTCACTCTATACCATACACCTTTTCAATTAACACCAACCAACCAACTAACTAATATCCAATCCGAAATCACCTTTTTTTTTCTTTTGATAATCATATAAGACATTATATATGTATATATGTATCCTATTCATCCCCCCAATTTCCATCACACTACCTACCTACCTACCTACCTACCTACATACCTACCTACCTACCGACTAGTACTATACTATCGAAACTACCTACTGCTCTCTCCCTATACCCAATTGACATATAATATATATACCAGCTGCGTGGATGTGATATACAGATCTTTTCTCTTTTCCAAGATGCACATCCATCCACCTCATATCAATTCCCCCCTTAATTAAAGAAAAACTATTCAAGGTATAAAACACTGTAAGATTATAAAAGAGAACAAGGAAGAAGGTAACCTAACTCAATCAACTATTAATAGATAGGATATAAAACTAATGTGGAGTCCGCTCACTAGCAGAATGAATAGATAATTACATCGAATCTTGACCGAACTCATCACTAATAACAAGAGAAAAGATAAAACTCAAAGACGGATATGAAAATCAACAGGCTTGTATAGTACCCATCTCATGACATCCATTTCTTTTCCAGACTCCTAACCATAGGTAACCTAATCCCAACACTAATCCAACAATGCCATTGAACCGATTCCGTCCATGAAACTTTTCTGTCTATTACCTCCCAACCAAACCAACCAAATCAATGCTAATGCCAATGCTCATGCCAATGCTAATGCTAATGTTAATGTGAATCCCAACGCCTTTGAAATTAATGCATGTCCAACCAAACTCAACCCTTCCATGCCAATTCGTCACACATAATTTGATACATATGTAATGAGCTTCCCTCTTCGCTCCATCAAAAGCCGTCATTATGACATGATCTCTTGCGTAGAATAGTGGAAAACTACGTTTCTCATGACCAAGACGCCGAATTAAACTTTTGATCCAGCATCAGAAAAACTCATGTATGCAACAGTTTGACGCCACCTCCATTTCTTCCATCCTCGACCGTGCTGCCCAGCCCACCCAACTTCCTCTTTTTAGCCGAACCACCTCCTGGTGTCTCAACCTCGACGTCGGCATCTTTCCCTCTCTCCTTATCCTTTGAGCTCTTCTCTCTTTCTCTTTCCAACCATTTCTCCTTCAACACGTTATAAATCATAACATACTGCGCAACCTTGTGTACCATTAACATTCTCTGATCTCTCAGCCTCTTCACAGTTTCATAAACAGGATCTTTGTCTTTCGACAATCCATCTAGATGCCCCATGTCCAATTCTCTCAAAAGGTGATCTAACGCGATGAATGTGCCAGTTCGACCAACACCTGCTGAACAGTGGACTATGCGGGGAGTGGTCGAGTGATTGTTAGCTGCGCGGGACACCTCGAGAAGGGTGAGGAGTGAGTGAATGTCAGCGGCCGATTGAGGGATATCGTTATCCGGCCAGGATTCGAAGAGGAAATGATGGATTGTACGTTCTTCAATTGGTGCTTCTTCGTCTTGTAAGTCCTCAACTTTATTTTCCGTTCCTTTGTCTTCTTCGGATGGCTCTTCTGCCGTCTCAACCGTCCCAACTGTACCATTCCCAATACTAGCACTGCTTGTTGTGCTCACACTACGTGCTGCTCTCCCTACTCTCCTCACTTTCAACGTCCTCCTCACGGTCCCTCCCTCTTCCTCTTTCCCTACACATCTAACCTCCCATTCCCCAACCCTCTTGACCTCCTCGATATCCTCTGCATAATAAACACCGCATTTCTCTTTCCCCTCTTCCACGGGTCTTGTCAACATAACCACCACCTCTACATTTTCTTGCCAACACATTTCCCAAAATAGGCCACCATCATAACCATTATCTCTTGGTCCCTGTGTCGCTATATAATTTTCCTGCTCCTCTCCACTTCCATTCGCAGTTCGAAGTGCAATGGGTGATGCGTTTATATAGCCAAATTGTAGCGAATGAAGATTAATTCGATGATGTTCCCATGGATAGACATCGCTATATCTATTGCGCGATAGCACAACTGGATGATATAATAATGAATTCGGCATGGTCCTCAAAGTTTGTTCATGATTTCTGAGAGCAATGAATTTGCCCCCTAACACATTCGGCGATAAATTGAGGAAATGCGGAGTCGTGTGTTTCTGTTTCTCTGATGTAAAATCCGTCTTGACTGTGAGACCTGCGATCATGGGTGGAAGAAAAGATTGCCGTTTCGATGGGAATGTTTTCGCAGATACGGTCGAGACAGAAAGTGTTGGTTTGTCTGAAGTAGTTGGTCCTGTCTCAAATATCGAACTCGATGTGTAATTCTGTAACTCGGTAGTTTGTGACTGCGAGATTTCGAGAGAAGGCGAGGTTCCACCACCGCCACCATTATCATGACTATCCATATTCGTGAGATCTTGAGGATGATGATGGTGATGATGTCGGTGAAAACGTACGGGTGAATGTTGACGAATGCAAACCCGAATGCGCTGAGAAAGGGGAAGTTTATCTGTTACAACTCCAAGTGTATGGTTTGAATGGTGTCGCAAGATACCCATAACAGAAAGGGTAGAGAAAAAAGAAGGGAGAATTTCGTATGACGTAGGTTAAAGAGGAGCGAATTTATATCTTTATTCCTCGCTAGGTGACGACGTTTTCCACTGTCCGAGCGATCTGAGGGTTGGCGGAAGCTTACAGGCTGATTTTGGGTAGTGGAAGATGCAAGTAGGGTGTCGGTGCAGCGGTGCAGCAAAATGCAGGAAGTGCAAGGTATGGTAGGTACAGCAAATAGCAATATCTGCAAGGAAGAAAGAAAGTAGATAAAATCTTACTTTGGACTACACATTATAAAGAGAAGAGAAGAGAAGTGAAGTGAAGAGAGAAGAGAAAAGAAAGGAAAAAGAGATTCCTTTGATGTTTTCCAAGGTATTGAGCAAAGCAGATCATAGATCATAAGTCCAAGGTCCAAGGTCATTTGTAGATAAGGTGGGTTAGGAAGAATCAAATTATAAATGTGAAACTTTTCTCATTCCGACTTCATAAATATCAAGGAGTAAAATCAGTCATCATCAAATAGATGCAAGGTTAGAGTACCAGTACCTAGGTGGTGGAAAGATATACAGTAGATAGATGTTAGACAGTAATTACCTAGTTAAAATTTAAATATGAGGAACGGTAAACTGTAGAATTATTGATTAGCATATACAGTACGGAGTATATAAGAATTTAAGGTTTATTCCGAGGAATAAGAAATTATCAATAACCTCACAAAATAAGAATGAATGAATGACTTTATCATCTTCTAGATGTTTCACATCCTTCCTTCCATTGGAAACGTCAAATAATAAGGCTGACTGCAATCTAAATATCCTTAAGATCTACCTAGGAGATAACTTTATAGGACCCTTTATTATTATTAGGCCTAGGTAACTTACTGATTTCTAATTAAATCCATTTCAAGCATTCCTAGGGCATCCCCAGTAATGTCAAAATCTAACATGGCATCTCAGGCCTCAATATTACGGACCATCAGTCATACTCTCTGCCCAAAATGCCAGCTAGGATAACTAGGTACCTACCTAGGTAGCAGGTAGCATACAAAATCTAAGTATTGTAATAGGAAAATATTAAAATATTAAACTGGTGAACTTTTAACCTCAGGCCTTCATCGAGATTCGAGACCCCCTTGACGTTTGACCCAATCCCCCCCTTGCCAAAAGAAAAAAGAAAAATTTCATCCTCGGACCCTTCTTTTGCCCCATCATCGGAGATCAGCCTTACATCCACTACATAATTATTTCATATCTATCTTATTTTATCTACGAAATATCGGGACTGCAAGGCTTGATTTGATCATGATTTCGATCAGTAATAATAAGTACCTAAGCTAACCTTAACCGGTTACCTCAATTAGAACTAAGCGACGTCGAACATTATATACAATATGTAGCGTATTAACCGTACTTAGGTAATATGTACTTCAAACATGATAGTCAATATGTTATTTAAAAATAAAAATATAATTATCCTTAAAGGTGTTCAGATTCGAAATACCTGGGTATCATAAACTGATGAACGGGGTAGAGAAAGAAATGTGCTAAATTAGATAATTAGAGTGGCAAACTTAGTTTAACCTGTCATTATCCAGGTTCACCCAGAATAATGCTTCAGTCAAATTGAATCGTATAAATTGTTTTTATTCTTTATTCTTATAAAATCAGCCGTCACCTGCTGTAGGGCTTGCTTCTATTCCTGTGCTATGCGCCTAGGTAGCATACCGAATGTCCAGAACGGTGACTACATCACCTTGACAATCCTTAACCCAATCCCATCAATCCCATCGAAGCCAATCCAGACTCCATGCTATGCATACAAGTGTCAAGTACATCGTTCCAGTTTCAACACCGGCCACCAAACCATACCACATCATTCATTTGGGTCCCTCCTCTTAAAAGTTCCAACTAATACACGGCTTACACCATAACCAAACCTCCCATACCACTCTCTCTGACTCCTTCACCACCATCCCTCTCAGCGTTGTTTTTCCTTGTACCCAAATATGGTTGGGGGATGAATATGGCTTTAGTTGGGCTATATTCCTCCTCTTCTTTCTGCGCAGTATCCTCATCCGCATCTGAAAGTTCGGAAATCGTTTCTCGGTCATCAGGAATTTCTTGATTCGTGAACTGCGTATCTACCTCTGATAGATGAGATGATGATAAAGACTTTGATAGAACGAAATCCGCGTCATCAGTTTCCGGAAGAGGTGTTTCAAGTGCTAGGCTCGAGGGCATTTCATGAGATAAAGAAAAGGCGACTCCATCGTGGGACTCACATGTGGATGTTTCAGTAACTACATCTTGTGTTGTCGTGTCAATAATCGGTTTTGTGTGTGATAGATGAACAGCTGGTTCAATCTGATCGTAGAAGAGCATGAATACTCCTCCTTGCGCCAGAACGACCTCTTCACTAACTTTCATTACTTGATCATCACTTAAGCGCCACCATTGATCCTTTTTGCTGCCATCTTCATCCGTCCTGATACCTGAAATTGGGTGTTTTCGGTAGCATATATAATGTCCATTTTCATGTCTCCCAGAGTGTGTAATAACTGCCCGTAATTCGTACAATGGTCCTTGTATCCGAGATTTTTGTTGAAGCCCGGCAACCATGGAATCATAAGGTGCTAGGAGCCATTCCTCACTGTCATCTTCACCATGCCCTCCAGCACTCCCTAGACAATATGGGCCCAGGTCGAGATATTTAGGAAACCGAATGGCGGCTGTCTTCTTACTCAATTCCCCGTCAGGTCCATAAGTACTTCGATTGAGATGCAGTGCTAAAGATTTTGGAGGTCGAGCGATTATATCTTGTTTTGATTTGGTAACTGTGACCCAATTTTCTGTCGGTATCTTACACTTATCTTTTAGAGTCTTTTCCGAAAAGTCGTCGTTCTCTAGCGCCTCAGTGACGGCTCGCAATCGTTCGGATGTGTTCAGGCGAAGTCGACTATCCTCTGGCTCGGACCCTAATCGTTCCATCAATGTAGAAAGTAAATGCTCACTCTTTCGCAAAGTGCATCTTTCACAATATACGCCATGGACAAATTCTAGTTTTGTACCTTCGTGAAGTAGTTGGGAAAGGTCATATTCCCAACCTTCTCCAACAATCAAAGGCTGACAAAGGGAGGGCGTTGTTTTCAAACCTTCGGAATAGCCGCATTTCGTGCACACAACTCTTGTAGCAGTCAATCCAGTCAATGGGTTCGGGGATAAAGCCTGAGCGTGTGATGGATCTTTGCTTGCGTCTTCCGACATATTTGCCTGCTCCAAGCCCAACACCCCGCCCAACTTCACCGTTGCCCCATACTCTTTGTCTATTGCACCAAGAAGACCAGAAAAGTATTCTTGCGCATCTTGTTGCTGCCAGCTGCTCATATTCTTCAAAGTTGCTGGGGTCCAAATTCTCCTTCCATTATTCGACTGGTTCTTCAGAGTAGCAATCAATTCCTTCAAAGCATTGGCCATTTTGATATCTTCATGTTTCGCACTATCCTGTCGTAGCGCATCATTGATTCGAAAACTTTCGAGAAAACCTGGCAGTGTGTCTAGTGATGCTAGTCCCTGTAAGATGCTGTTTTGGTAGCAGGAATTATCCCAATTTCCCAACCCTGGAGGCGTTTCATTATCTCCTCCCCCTCCTCCCAAGCCGATGAGTGGAAGAGATGAGAGTCTCCTTCTGCCGGCACTCGCGACGGAATCTATGATGCCACCCGGAGTGTCCAGACCAAATAGCCGGCGCATCAACTCACTCTTCTGCGCATGTGTTCGTGGATATTCCATTGAATTTGGGTTTCGTATTGGTAACGGATTCGAGTAGGCTTCGACGAAATCGAGCAGTGAAGAAGGCGTTATGTATACTAAAGCATTCCAGGCTAATTGCGAGAGAGGCAAGAGGTTATAGTCGCATTTAATGAGAAATTGATAGACCAGTGCGATGAAAATAGCTATTAACGCCAAGATGAGTCTTACTCCAACCGGTTCTTTGTGATATATTCCTTGGGTGTAGTCTTGATGATAATCGTCCACAGTAAAGTGATCTCTGTCGAAGAGATCATGTATTCGTCCGTGTTGAGGATTCATCCTTGGCTCCGGGTGTATGAATGGAGGTGGAAAGAATGTTTGAGGATCGATCGTTAAGAGACTGAAGGCGAAGAATGCGAATACAACGAGGGAGGCTCTAATCACATTAAGGCGGTCGTGTACGATTATGTAGCATTATTCTTCTTCGTTTTTGTTTGTTTGTTTGATAGGAATTTAAAGAAAGAGATGTAAAAAGTTTGTGAAGACTTCTCGAGGGAGTTGCCCAGATGCTATCGTAACAATTAGAAGCCTGTTAGGTTCCAGGGTACTTAGTAATGGGAGCGTGCCTGTGCGGATGTGGTTTAGTGTTATGTTCACTAACATTCTAGTGCATTCAATGCTCGTTAGGTCCTGAGTTAATCGATCCGGAACCCCACAACAAGATAAATCTTATCTGCAGATTCGCAAGTTTTTTTTTTAAAAAAAATAAAAAATAAAAAGACAAGGCACAACTGAAATATTCTAATTTCTCTTCAATACCTAGGTAACAATGGGTAAAACTGCACCTCTGAAGAATAAGGGTTGTAAGTGAAGTTAAAATCTATCTCCTCTGTTTCTTTTTACGAGGACTAACAAAACCACCAGCTACCTCAGTGCGTTCCCGTGCAGCAAAACGTGCATCTTCTCCAAGTATCGACACCGATAAGTCTCTCAAGAATGTCAAGGCTCCAACAGAAACAGTATACCACCCACAAGCTCTGTCTCCGCATCAAGGCGCGGGTGTATCTAAAAAGAAGAGTGGAAGAAAATCGCAGTTGAGCTCAAAGGCAAAAAGGCGACAAGATAAGGGATTGGATCGAGCGGAAGCTGTCATGGACAGGACATCCACGAAAATCGAGAAGAGCAAGTACAGAGGAAGGAATGTTCAAGAGAGAGCCAAAACCTGGGAAACATTGAATAAAAAGGCACAGGAAGCTGTTCAAGCAGCAATGGAGAAGGACAAGGAGAACGAGGTTTCCGAAGAGGAGGAAGATATTGAGGATGATCAATCTCAAGGAGAGATTGAGATGGATGATGCTTCATCTGCTCCTGTTGCTCCAATTGCTACTGATGCAGTCCAGCAAACTTCTCTGCCTGCGCCTTTAGAGGATGAAGAGGAAATTCTATGAATATGAAAGGGAGATTCTTGCATTTGCGTGGCGAATTGGCGTAAGAAAGGAAGGGAAAAGGATTTGGATTCAATATGATGACTTTGATACCACTAAATCATGACCGGTTTGGTTTGATATGAAGGGAATTTTCGAGTCCTCGATGAGTACTGGAAGGGATATTTTAGTGGGATTATATGTAACAGGCTCGCAGTGTGCATGCATGAAAGGAAAGTAAGGTAGATACATTTTTAGAGTTATAGATGTTATCTCACCTCTATAGAGATGAGCATGTAATTAAATTCAATGTAATTCAATACCACATGTCATTTGTCTGTCTAATTCTAGGTTGACTGGATTGTAAGTCTTATCTGACCAAGGATACTTGGATTCCTCAAAAGACAGGACGTAAACTATCCATATATTCAAGTCGTAAGACTATTAATTATTTCCTCGAGGATTTACAACATTCTACTTTTGACCAGAATTGATATCGATAATGGTGATTCCAGCCGCTACGACTGGCGATCATTTAGGCTCGGAGGGTTATCTTAGCGTAAGATTACAATTAAGATCCTACATTCCCCCTCAAATGAAATATTCCGCAGGGGAAAATGCAGCCTATGAGTTATAACATAACAATACAATCGCGATATTTCAGCCTCGTCGAGCACCGAATTTCATTTCCAAGGACTAGTAATTACCTACAATACAATAATAAATATAATTGAATCTATCAACACCTTCCAATTATTATCAATCATATATTCCAATCTCAAAATGTCTGGCAAACGTATGACAGCGAATCCAATCAAACCATCACGATACCGACCTGGCAAGGCGCATCTTGAAGAAGATGATTCCTCTGATTCTGGGAGTGATGTAGAAGAAACATCTACCATTGCTCCACCCCCAAAAGTCTCTACCGCAACGGGAATTTCCAGCAGTTCGAATAAAGTTGACTTGAACGAAAGGAGGAAAGCTGCGGCTTCCAAAGAAAATGCGCGAATACAGGAGGAAAAGGCTTTGAAGGCTGCAGAAGAAGAGGGATTTGTGACGGAGGAAGAAAGTGAAGAGGAGGAGGAGGGTAGCGAAGAGGGCAGTGAAGAGGATAGTGACGAGGAGGAGAGTAGTGAAGAGGAGGCACCGAGGAAGGTTATGATGAGGCCGGTATTTATCAAGAAAGACAAAAGAAACAATCTTCCTGGAGCTTCTAAAGTCGAGACCAAAACGGAAGATGAATTAGCTGAGGCAGAGGAAGCAAGGAGGAAAAAGTTGGCGGATGAGATAGTCGAAGAACAAATCAGGAAGGACATTGCTGCTAGGGAAGCAGGCAAAAAGAATTGGGATGATGAAGAAGAAGAAGATGAGGTGGATGATACTGACGATATTGATCCCGAGGCAGAGCTTGCAGCATGGAAATTGAGAGAGCTCAAGAGGATCAAGAGGGACAGAGAAGCGATTGAGGAGAAAGAAAGGGAATTGGAGGAAGTCGAGAGACGGAAAAATCTGACAGAGGAAGAGAGAAAGAGGGAAGATGATGAGTATATCGCGAAGCAGAAAGAGGAGAGAGAAGGGAGGGGAAAGATGGCAACAATGCAAAAGTATTACCACAAAGGAGCCTTCTATTCGGACGCACTGGCTGCAGAAGGATTAGACAAAAGAGATATCATGGGCTCTAGGTATGCGGATGATGTGCAGAACCGAGAATTGCTCCCGAAAGCATTGCAGATGAGGGACATGACCAAATTGGGCAAGAAAGGAGCCACAAAGTACAGAGATTTGAAATCAGAAGATACGGGGAGATGGGGAAACTTTGACGATAGGGGCCCGAAGAGGGGAGGAATGGGAATGGGTGGACCTATGGATGATGAAAGATTCATGCCAGATAAAGATAGAGGTGGTGCGAGTGGTGCGAATAATGTCCCCGTTGGCGATGAGAGTCGTCGAAAGCGCCAAAGATTTGATTAGATAGATATAATGTGAATAATCTTTCTTCATTTTTATCACTTGCAAGTGGCTTGCTGTATTGTTGAACATTGAGTCGCATATGGATATGAGGGAACATCAATCACTCAGTCAATCTTTTGACGACTTTTCCCTTCCTTTGGGATCTGTAGAATGATCCAATGTAATTTTGATTTGAATATAAAATCACTAAAATCACTAGAACCACTATGGATATATATTCTTTGATTTAAGATTGACATATAAGAAGGAACTTGGATTGCCCATCTCTGAACTATGAAATATCTCAACGTCTTATCCAGCCCAAATAGAATTCGTGACGGTAGACTTCTTTCTTGCCTCTGATAGTTGGGGGTAAGAAAACACTGAATCCCATTGAAACTGCCAATATCCTCATTCTCTTCTCCTCCAGCAGCCCCAGGGAAGTTCGACACCAATCAGAGTATATATTCGTACCTTAGCTTCAACATCGCAAAAAGGCTGCCAGTATTAGCATAACCTTACCTTATCGACTAAAATGTCTACATCTTGGTGTGACCATTAGTATGAGATGAGATTAACCTTACTTTGTTAGCTAACCTTATTCAAATCCATCTACCATCTCCTACAGCTACCGCTCCTATTTCTCAAAACTGGCGACGGAGCCGCACGAGTACCAACACAAGTTATACACCTTGTATGTCGTCTCTGCCGGAGTCCGGGAGAATCTTCAGGCCGACTGTCGAAACTCCACAAATACGCATCATGCACTTCTTCTTCAATGATATCCTCAGCAAGTGCAGAGATTTTCCATTGGTGGGAATTCGTTGCTTTTTCATAATTAGAACATTAGAGCTAGTTACTGAGTTACCAAGGATACGCAGGTCTCACCCGTCATACCTCCTAAAACGCATTTTCTTCCTAATATCCTCTTGCACTTCTATGCTATAACCTTACTCTGTATGTTCAATATCCTCTCGCACCACTTCACACCATATTCAACCCCGCAAAAGACTCGGATCTTTAAGAGCTTCCCCTGCTCAACAACCCCAGAGTTGCTCTATTGAGATTAACTCAGAACTTAGATTATTTAGCCTATGCACGTCACAAGTCACATATGGAAGAAACCCAAGGACTGATCGTCAAAACTCTGATGCGCATCAATCAGAAGTTATCCTTTCATGAAAATCAATCCCGCAAGCTTGCAAATGCGGGGAGATACCGTCGGCATTCGAGCGCTTAGGATATAGTCTCATTATGCATGTTAAACTCACTACTGTAAAGTTTCGGGTAAATGTCCATCTATTCTTATTTGTTTGTGGATTGAAGTCGTATGTTAGCCAAGAGGATTGAGAAGACGATGTAGGAATTCTGGGCAAAATGTATTTCCGAGATATATATAGTCCACGCAAATTTCATAAAATGTGATTTTTCTCATCCATTGGGTTGAGGTCACATCCCGGTTCAATCTAAAGCCTCCCAATATGTTCTATTCAGGTCTTTCTGTGTTGACGGCACTTGCTGGCGTTGCCAGTGCCATCAACATCACTGCATCTGCTAGTGGTGGCAATGCCTCTTCTCCTTTGGCATATGGTCTCATGTTTGAGGACATCAGTCATTCTGGTGATGGTGGAATTTATGCCGAGTTGATTCAAAACCGAGCATTTCAAGGAAATCGGGAATTTGCATCTACTTTGAAACCGTGGACAGCGATTGGAAACTCTGTCTTAACCTTACAAAACACCTCAATACCTTTATCATCCTCACTACCAACATCAGTTAATGTGCGTGCCTCATCGAGTGGCACTTCTCACAACAACACTGGCAAATTAGGAATCTCCAATCCTGGATGGTGGGGAATAAGTGTTCAGCCTCAAAAATATACCGGAAGCTTCTGGGTTTTAGGTTCATATACTGGACATTTCACAGCAAGTTTGGTTGGAGCAGCATCAGGAACCGTTTTTGCGAGTGTCGAGATACCTTCAAAGTCTTCGTCTAAAAAATGGACTGAATATTCATTCACGCTCAAACCTACTACTGCAGCTCCAGATGTCAACAACGTTTTCATCATCGAGTTCGATAGCGGTCACTCCCTCAACTTCAATCTCATCAGTCTTTTCCCACCAACCTATAATGACAGACCAAATGGTAACAGACCAGAGCTTATGAAAGCTATGAAAGAGCTCAACCCAAGTTTCTTCAGAATTCCAGGTGGAAATAACATGTACATTCCCCACAACACATTGATAAAAGTTGACAATATTGATTATTGGTGACAATAGTGAAGGAGATAGTTACGGTTATCGTTGGGCATGGAATGAGACGATCGGCCCCCTGAAGGATCGCCCAGGAAGACCAGGTATGTGTTGACAAAACTTGGAACTTGGTTTACTATTAAACACCTTGACTAACAGTTCAATTTCACAGGAACTTGGGGATACCAAAAGTGAGCATAATTTGCCCTCCTATAATAATTCTATCATTTGGAGATGCATCAATGCTAACCTATGGCGATCTAGTACCGACGGGCTTGGTTTGATTGAATATATGAATGCAAGTCCCCGATTTTTGTTCCATCATTAACAAGTACTTGAGCTAACCTTTCCCAGTGGTGCACCGATCTCGACGTCGAACCCGTCCTAGCAGTTTGGTCCGGGCTTTACTTGAATAACGGCGCGCCAGGTCCCATCGTTGTCTCGGAAGCAGATCTCCAACCTTATGTTGATGATGCTATGAACGAACTTGAGTTCCTCATGGGTGATAAATCAACAAAATACGGAGCTCTTCGTGCCTCTCTCGGATACCCTGAGCCCTGGAAAATCAACTATGTAGAAGTGGGCAACGAAGATAATCTAAGTGATGGAGCGTCGACATATCATGCCTACCGCTGGCCTATGTTTTTTAACGCCATCCACGCTAAGTATCCAGATATTCTAGTCATCTCTTCTTCTCAAGATCTCCTTTCAGTTGGCCCTCCACATACATCAGGCACCGACTTCCATCAATATCTCAGACCGGACGACTTTGCAGCTCAATTTGAGCTTTTCGATAATGCAAATAGATCCTACCCCATCCTGTTAGGAGAATATGCAGTCATCCAACCGAACGCAAATGGAGCACCAGTAGACTGGAGTGCTGCCAAAATGGACTATGGTACCTGGATCGGAGCAGTTGGTGAAGCGATTTATCTCCTCGGCATGGAAAGAAACGGGGATATCGTACTTGGTGCATCATACGCGCCTGGTTTCCAAAATATAAACTCTTTCCAATGGACTGTAAGTTCTACCCCATGCGCCTCTTCGAGTTTAACCCCAAAATGAGGATAAAGCGTAACTGGTACTAACAACTCAAAAGCCCGATCTCATCACCTTCAGTGCCGACCCAGAAAAAACAGTCCTCAGTTGTTCCTGGCATCAACTCCAACTCCTATCGAACAACCGTTACAAAGCTACAGTCCCATTCACCGTCACAAACTCAGACAATAGCACGTCACCATTCGGTCCGGCTTTCTACGTCATCGGTGTGAATAATCCCGGTGAATACGTTTTCAAAGCCACTGTCTACAATACAACAGAGCCCGTTCCTTTCTCCATTGACTTTGAAGGTGTAGATGCCGGTGCGACGGGTACGCTTACGGTGTTGAATGCCCCCGATGGGAATAGTATGAACGTTTATGGAGGGGAAGATGTGGTGGTTAAGGAGGTTAGTAGTATTACCGCGGGGCCGGGAGGAAAGTTTGAGTTTGAGTTGAAGGAGTATGATATTGCGGTTTTTACTACCTAGAGATGAGGAGTTTGGAAGTAGCTGTTTAGAGTGGAATTATATAAGAAAAGAGCCAATTCTATTAAGATATTAGACATAGAGTTTACCTTTATACCTTTTTTTAATCTAATTATTATAGGCAACGTGCCTCTTCGTGTTATGTGTCTAATTAGCTCTTCAAACAGCGCCTTTCGATGATAATCGTAGATGAGCAAGCACTAGTCTGAAATCATTTCCAATCGTCTGGGTCAAAGGAATAATGACCATTTTTGATGAAAACTTCTGTAAGGATAACGGAAAATAAAGGGAGGTATAGAACTAGAGTCAAGGAGATTTCAGGGATACTTAACTTTGCTCAATGCAGATAATAAGTTCTGATTAGTAGAGAAATGGAGTGATTAATTCGAGGTTTCTTGCATTTCAAGGCATAGGAAAGCACCTCAGAAATTGTTGGTACGAGAAGGATACGGAAGACGTAGCACCCACGGATTGCGTAGGTCCTGTATGTCTAATTGTATTCTGTCTAAAGAGCTAGCTACATATTGAAAGTAGTAAGTCTTATATAGACTTACTGAAAGAGCTAGTCTCTTTCGCATTCGCTTAGGGCTTTATTACAGTAGCTATATTACAGTGGTAATTGAATTGAAATCATTCACTTCGTTCACACACTAATAACCTTGTGAATAGCAGATTCTCCTTACATTACGATTAGTGGCTCGTGAATATCATATGAATTCCATTCCGCAAAAGAAAATGTCGAGTAAGATAAGGTTGAAGATGTTACTTCTTACGAAATCACAACCGCTTTGGTGACCGGTGAGCTTCACCAAAGTCTGTATCAGGAGTAGACGGTTTTCTCTTCATCAAAAGATTCAAGGGGGGTTGCTGAATAGGTTGCTTACTCTTCGCGAGCTCAATGTCTATAGACCGAATGTGAGCGGTACATCTATTTTCGAGCTGAATGACTTGATAGCCTCTTTTAATGTCGGGACTTTTCAGTATTGAAAGGATATCTTCAGTAACCTCTTTGGCTTTACCGTGGTTCTGCATGTCTGCAAGGAAACTGGCGTATTCCATTCGAGTCTCAAGAGTTTCTAAATGATGCGGTCCATATTTCTCAATGTATTCAGCGATAGCTAATTCAAAGACCTGTGCTGTAAGAGCAGAGTCGACTGACTGCTCTGCCATTATCAGGGCCTTGTGGAGGTTAAGCTCAGGACATAGGCTCTGCTGAGGTTGAGATAAAGCTTTGTTGAGTAAAGGAAGCGCCTGCTGCCCCGGACACAACGCCTAAGGCACTCGACGACAATAAGACATAATTTTGGCGTCAAAAGATCAGTTGCCTGGATAATTGCGTCAACCAACTTCTTGAACATGCTGTCGATGAAGAATGAAGCTTCCTGCGCATATTTTGCAGTATTGAATAAAGCAACAAATTCAGATTGTGTCTCCGTGTCTATAGGTTATTTGATCATATCTCCATTCGGCTTGGAGAGTAAGATTTTGCGAATTAGTTCAAATCCCAAAGCGAGAGCCTGAAGAGTTTAAAGTCAGCTCAATGCGATAGTAAGAAAAGAGGGAATCGCATTCGTTCAATCGTACCTTTTGTGCCTTGATCTCTTCAAATATCATTCTCGTGCATTTCAAGTCATGCTTCTGCGACCTTTTCCAAATCCTCCCTGAAACCTTATGCTTCAAAACAGCTGCACTTAGGTCGATAACTATGTATTCCCTTTCGATTTGCTCGCTGCCCTTTAGTATTCTAGGATCCACTAGTATGTTATTTGGCTTTGATATCCCCATGGCATACGCCAGCATCATGCAATGCTCGTACAGTTTGAGACAGGTCGGATTCGAACTTGGTCACCCATTCATCCTCTAGGTCATCTTTAGAGATAGTATCGAAACCGACTCCATTGAATATCTCAAATCCAAGCGCTCGCTTGTAAGGATCGGGTGGACTAATATGCTGGTGATAGTCGTAGTCACTCGGATAGAAACAGAAGGTTGATATCAAAGAATTGCTGAGTTCAAAGTGGCCGAAGTATTGAGGCAGCTTGACATGCGGAAAAGTATGGCTTCGACGGAGATGCCTATAAGCGTCACATTCTCGTCTGAAAGAATTGCTATGGCGGTACTAGAAAAGGTATGCAATTAGTACATGGTACAATATCAGCAAGGGAGGATATAAATACGAGCTTTAATGCCAGAATGCGCCCATCTCCATCGCTCGACGCGTGAACCTGTGCGTGTTCCCCAGAACCCAAGAACTTACCAACAGTTTTGATTTCCTTCTCCATGTTATTCTACCAAAAATTCGTGACAGTAAGCAGTGATGATGGTAAGAGCTTAGGCTCAGAACAAAAAGGTTATTGCAGGACAGGAAGATTATGGAGTCGGAGAACGGGCCACCGGGCCCCGCAGGAGAAGTAGGTTTACGGGGTTGGAAGCTAACGGAATACCGGTATGGTCGTTTGAAACGGAGGGGAAATGAAGGCTAGTACGGAAATGGTATATAAGTAGTTGAACGGTGTATAAGTTATACGGTAAATGAATCATGAATGGATGAGGGGCTGAAGGTGGCTTATCCACCTTGGCTACCTATTCTTTCAATTAACACATTTGCGGAGGTGATGATTATGTTGCACTCAGTTGGTGAAAATGTCTTCGCAAACGTTTTCATTGCCCAAATACGGGTGTGTGGCTTAATAGGCAACCACGAAGGAGCAAGATAAAATATCGAATGCCATCCTTCATCCTTTTCACTTGCAATTGAGAGTATACCTCGACCTTCTACTCGTTTCATTATTCGCCGGGTGTTCTATCATTGCCTCTAATCCTCTATCTATACTCCTAGTCACTTTGAATATGCCGTATACAACAATCCGCAGTTACCTCTCGAAAGCCAAATCCCGCGTTTAGAGTATTACCCAGGAATGATCAAGGTGCCAGGGCAACTACAACGACATCTACATCTACATCTCCTGAGCCAGAAAGCTGGGATCCAATAGAGGGCATGGAAGCTTGGACAGACTTCAATCCCGATCGAGTTACTCGTTCACACTCATAAGGGAGCACGGTGAACTTAGCCATGCCCTGATACCTGTCATGATAATGGAGTAAATATTTGTATGTTTGTGCTTTATCAATAGTATCGCCTTGGATAACTAAGATGAAATGTCAAGTCCGGCCAACAATTACTTGGACTTGGAAGAATGGAAGGAAAATAAAGTGAGCTTCATTGGTACTGGCATCAAAGTTTATACAGTTGATGAGATAAATGAATCTACAGTATTCAATTTATGAGGCCCTGGGAGATGTAGTCGATGATGTTGATGTGAATATTAAGGATACCAACAATAAAAATAAATTTTTTTACCCAAACGCTTCTTTCGCACGACACATCCGATGATGTAACACAAAAAGACGATAAAGCCAAAATGTAAGCTAAAGCTAGAAGGATTCAAAAGCACGCCTCCTATTGGTTCAACGACAATCTTATCTTGCAGAATCTTCAAAACTAATAATATGGAGACTCCGTGCTAATACAATAACCCGGAAAATCATTTTCTTTCACTCGCCCAATCACATAAATCATTAACAAATCTTCTCAGTCGGTCAATTTCAAATTGAGACATTGACCAAGTGATATTTACTTGCCTGCCTACCTATCTACTACCTGCCTTGGTTCTATCAATCACTTCCATCTCTATCTCTCTTGAATTCTTGACTGCTCGACCTTCTCATTTATATATCTTCAAAAATATCATCGATGCGATCAATCAAATTTACAAAGATATAATTCTCGGACATCATGATATCATTATTGAGCTTATCGCAGGAGTTGTCCGCACAAGAAGCCTTATCGGGCATATTTGGAAGTATAAGTTTGGCAACTTGGATCTTTTTGTTGGTTCGTGATACCCTCGTATCCAGTCTTTGAAGCCCTTCATGCCCAACCAAATTATTGAAGGTTTAGTGGTATGGGCTCATGAATGGTCTAGCCATATTGACGTGATCCGATCTCTGTAGGTGCCACAACTTATCTTGAACTATCGATCTCAGAGTGCCGATGGAGTGTCATTGGCTTTCTTAACGGTGTGGTTTATTGGGGACATCACGAA
Source organism: Sclerotinia minor (assembly GCA_025389075.1). Taxonomy (NCBI): domain Eukaryota; kingdom Fungi; phylum Ascomycota; class Leotiomycetes; order Helotiales; family Sclerotiniaceae; genus Sclerotinia; species Sclerotinia minor. The sequence continues at coordinate 2,359,555 of QRFH01000007.1, forward strand.
TCTTGCCGGTAAGCACAACATGAATTTTTGAGGAAAGGGTCGTATAATCTTGGCAGTCATATCATGGTTATCGACATGCACGATCCGACTATCATGGTATCCATAACCAAGTTCATGATATTGATGGCTCTGCTCTTCACCAACGGATCATGATTTCATTCTTTCGATGGTCACGTGCGTATACTGATTTATCTTCAGGTGCAATTTGGGCCGATCTTGTCCCCACAGTTATTGTTCTAGCCATCTACTTCTGCATTGCCGATTTCGTACTCATCGGACAATGCCTTTACTACAACAAAAAGAACGCTCAAAAACACCTGGAAACGGAATCCACCGCACCAACAGAGGAAGACCCTCTTCTCACCCGTCGACGAAGTAACAGCAGTATTGGACTTCCAGGATCCCACAGACGACGTTCTTCCGCTATAAGTGGAAACCAACATCATGAAGATACCTTGACCAAAATCTTGGAAGAAGATGGTTCATCTGGTGGAAATGCTTGGGCGAGGAATGTTGTCAGCGTTTTACTGGTTATTGGTGCAGGAACAGCTGGGTGGGCTATTGCTTGGAGAAGTGGTGTTTGGATGCCCACCCCCGAGAATGGAGGTGATGTTCCTACAACGAATGATGTTGCTGTTGGAGCCGAGGTACTAGGATATTTCAGTGCGATCTGTTACCTTGGGTGAGTTGATTCATACGAGGAGAAAGTGTGATGAACCAGTGCTCATGAGATTATCCAGTGCCCGAATTCCCCAGATTTTGAAGAACTATAAGGAGAAGTCTTGTGATGGTATGTAAATTCCCTCTTGGTCTGCGCATCGCCTCGTATCCTAAGCTAATAATCATAGGCCTCGCACTCCTTTTCTTCCTCCTTTCATTAATGGGCAATCTTACATATGGTGCTGGCATCCTTTTCCATTCACTGGAGAAAGAATACCTCATCGTCAATACTCCATGGCTCATCGGATCTTTGGGAACGATTGTCGAAGATGCTGTTATCTTTCTTCAATTCAGAATGTATGCACCCAAGCCAACTTCAACATCTGCCGTAGAATAGGGGGCATTTATGGCAAATTGAGTGTAGATCACATAGGGAGATGTCGAATCTAGCATCGAGGATGTACAGCAGATCACTGGCGGGTGTAGAGTGAGGCGTTTCTGAATTATTTCTTCCATTTTCAACGTATATAAGGAATCGGCGACATGAACTGAATTGTAGATCAGGAAGGTCGGGTACTTGGATGAGGAAGATTGGATATTTTAGACGAGGAAGGTTTGGACATTTTAATGATAATCAACGCGACAAATGTAACTATTATTGAACAAAGTCTTCGAGAAATGATCAATTTCTTTCGCCAAGATGGTCCCGTTCCATTACCAGTCCATCCATCTCATGGAAAAGTTCATCAAATGGAGTTCATTATGTTCATATAATACTAATACTATTTAAATTTCTCCTTTCGTGTTTTTGAATGCCAAGACCTTATTTATTACCCCGCCAAGCCATCCAATCTCTTCACGCAATCCTTTGAGGCAAAGCGTCAAATTCCCCCTTGAGACTGTGTGACATGAACCATGGAGACGGGACTTGGAAATCTCAATTAACTTTCTCGTAACATTTATCAACCTCCTTGTCCTTTTTGACATCACAACCGTCAGTCATTTGGTTTTTGACCTTTTCAATCTTGTGTTGAAAGATTTTAACTGTCAAGTCACTCTTTTATTTCTTTCTTTTCCAGCTACACAAACAAACAAACAAACAGGAACCGCCATTTCGTTCCACCTCCGCACCCCACAGTCTGTCCCCTTTAACCTTACATAACACAACCTTAATCCACAATGCGCTCTCTCGTTATCCTCCCGCTTGCTGGACTTCTTTCCACCGCTGCAGCAGCAGGTACATTAGGATTTGCTCTTGGTACCAAGAAGCCAGATGGTACATGCAAATTTACAGCTGATTATGAAGCGGATTTCGATACAATTTCCAAGGAAAGCAGTGCAAAACTTGTGAGAGGATACGCGGCAAGTGATTGTGATACTGCAAAGCAAATATTACCGGCTGCTAAGGCAAAGGGATTTAAGGTTGTTTTGGGCATTTGGTATGTCAATAAAAACGGGATGTTTGGATTTCCGGTGGGCAAGCTAACAATGTGAATAGGCCAGACACTGACGAATCTTTCGCTGCGGACAAAGCTGCAGTAGTCAAGTATGCGCCTCAATATAGCGATCAGGTTTATGCCATTACGGTCGGTTCGGAATCACTTTATCGTGGAAACTTCACTGGTGAACAACTCCTGGAGAAGATTCAGGATGTCAAGAGTGCATTGAACGGAGACTTTAAAGTTGGAACAGCAGACAGTTGGAACAAATACATGGATGGTACCGCCGATGCTGTTATCAAAGGTGGTGCTGATATTCTGTTGTGCAATGCTTTCAGTTATTGGCAGGGACAAGAATTGAAGAATGCAACACATAGTTTCTTCGACGATATTATGCAGGCTTTCGGACATATTCAAGACGTAGCTGGATCTGCTACTGATGGACCTGAACTGTGGGTTGGAGAGACTGGTATGATAAACATTACCCCTTTCATAATTTCAGAATTAACAGTGTGCGAAATCACCCTGGACATTCAAAGTGCTCTTTGGACTTCAGGCTTCTCTTTCGCATGCGCTGACATGATCCCAAAATAGGCTGGCCAACTGCAGGCTCAAATTACCAATCCGCCGTCCCAGGGACATCATCTGCACAAACGTTTTGGAAAGAAGCAATCTGTGGTATTATGGATTGGGGTGTAAACGTTTTCTCCTTCGAGGCATTTGATGAGCCATGGAAGCCAGTATCCACCGGTGCAGATGGCTCAGTTGCTGATGAGACTCACTGGGGAGTCTGGAACAGCGACCGAAGCAGCAAGTACTCGTTGAATTGTTAAATTTTGGAACGTAGACGCTGCCCACATGGGCGGAATTCGAAGGCAGATAAATTTGTGGATAATATGGGGCATCGTTCGCATATGTTATAAAATTGAGGATATGAGCATCTGAAAATTTCGGCCGCCCAGTGTTAGCTTTGGATTTCGAGATAGCATACATTTGTCCTTGTTTTCGTTTCTGTTTTCTTTTTCTGCAATGCCATGCTGGCTTGGCAACGTCTTTTGTGCATCTCATCTGCCGACCTAACGGAGTTCTCCATGCAAGGGACAAACGCCCATCTCCATCTTTTGCTCCTTTCTAGCAAATCTTAATCCCCACATCCTGATGTTTGTGCAAATTATTACAGTAGAAAAATTTAACGATGTGGCTAGATTCAACACCGATAACGAATGATAGCGTGCCTGGGTCACCTTTTTTTATTTACGGGTCGGAGCGTTTAGCTGTGGTGTTCGCTCTTCATCTGTTGCTGTCCGCGGCCGTAGGGGACCCTGGAACTAATGGGATAGCTCCACGTCTGCATGATTACCCTGCATGGTAATTATTGTTCCGAGGTTGAGGGGATGGAGATGGACTTGAGAGGATCTGTTTTTTTATACATAGGTATGTAGGTACATCAGTACTCGAGAAGCGTATTTATATTCTGCCTCCATGGCACTGGCACTGGCACTGGCACTGGCACTGGCACTGGCACTGGCACTGGGTCCTGGTGAGCCACATGATGATTGATCAAATCTTTTAATGGCTCTCCATCTCCATTCTCCATTGTATTGATGGGGGTAAGCAAGCAACCTCCAACTCCCGATCCCCAAGCCCCTATTGCTCGTTGCGGTGGGAAGTCACTCCAAAAAGTATCTGGGTATGTAACCTCATGAATGTCATGTTATGTACGAAGTATTGGATGGCTATTTTTGAGAAAGGAAATCCAAGCATATGTACCTAACCCCTTTACATCTGTTAATACATGATCGATACTTCCCTAGATTTTTCTAGCGATCAAAGCTTCAAGCAAGTATTTGTTGTGAACTTAATGTGCTCTCAGAAATCGTACAAGATGTTTCGTGTGTCTAAGTAATATATATAAAATGGTTGTAAATTACTGGTGTACTCCCGACTTGGCAGCATCTAGTAAGAAATAAAGAGGCGCTAGTAATAAGACTAATAAGAAATAATAAAAATCATTTTACTCCAGAAGCTCTGGAGTACGAGCATCGAATACGGCAGATTCTGTCGTATTATAAAAATTGTAATGATATTGATTCGTACAGGAGAGGAGGCAGGTAACTAACTAAGTGGTGGTAGTATGATACATGCTAGTATCTCACATGCTTCCCCCGTTGGTCGATAGATGATGTTTGATGTTCTATTTATTATCCATTACAGTATTCATTTTCATCCCGAGAAGCTTTGGTTTTCCCCTGTACTCGTACTTACATTTATAAATGATTGCAAAGAAAAATGTCGAAAACAAACGTCTCCTTCAACTGATTCATTCTATCAATACCTTCACGATCATGCTTGCTTGCCATTTAACTTAATTCATCGATTCGCGGGTACTCCTACTCCTTTTTTTACTTTTATTTTTTATCTATCACAACGGTATTTGCTTCTGCTTCTGCTTCTGCTTCTTACCTTCTCACTACTTGTACAATTTTATATAATTCATTCATTCATTCATTCGTACTCAAAAAGCTTCTCCGATTTTCCCCAATGATTTCTTAATTACCAAACGCGTCGCGATAAATTCTAATGGTCTCCGGTCTTGGGTAAATAGTTAAAACTAATAGCACCTCCCTACCTCCCTACCTACCGACCGACCTACCGGCAGGGACCTGGAAATCCAGCAAAGGTTGACAATAATTGGAATTGGGACTTGAATTTGCATTCACTCTGTCAGCAAAGCAACCAACAACAACGACATCTAGAAGAGAGGTCCGAGTGGAAGAAAAGTATCTCGATAATTTGATAATATTTGATGACAATATTTTGACCAAAAAATCAATTCAAAAAAAATACCAAAGAGAAAGAGAAGAGATACAGTGACAGACGAATATCAAATCGTCTGCACTGTTCTCTAAACTTTGGGTGAGTGGTTCCTTTTCCTGGGTTGCTTGATTTTCTCATTCCTGTTATCCGCCTGCATCCTTATTTCATTCATCCCCGTCGGCAAAATAACTGGAGATTTGATCACTGTGAATTTGTGAGTCCTATTAACACTCTCATTTTCTCCATCTTTACAGTCAATATTCAGACATTGATTTCGACACCTCCTCGGACGACGACGGCAGAGGCAGGATTTGAACTTCTATATCCTGATCCATCGAATTCTCCTGCCTTGTCAACAACTTCAACTGCTGAGGGTGGAGGCTCGTCTCCTATTCTTCCACCTCTGCCAGAACCAACAATAAACGGTCATACCATCGATCTATTTGGAACTCCACCTTCACGCGCGCCATCGGAACCTCAAACGGATACTAGCGCTTTCTTTACGGCCAGTTGGGGATCTCCGTATCAACACCCTTCAGGATCTTCGGTTGGGAGTCGTTCACTCTATCGAAGCGCATATAGTGAAGCATCAGAAGACTCGGAAGATCTGCCCATTCGCCATCTTGAGTTGCACACACCGTTTTTACGTCCCCCTCCAGCTTTCACAAGATCTCAAACAGAACCAGATTTTGTGTCTCACGACGGCCTCATCAGCGCTGCAGTACTAGCCAATCGGGCTCGACGTCCTGCGCATCGATTGACCGAAGATTGGATAAGGCAACATACCGGAGGAGAATCAACGGAAAGGAATAATTGGCTCAGTGACGACCCTGGAGAAAGTGAGAACTCTTCATTGAGCGGATCAAACTCAGGACGCGCAACAAATTCTTCGGTATTAGAATCAGACCCCAGGACTCCCACTTTACAACGGGTTTTGCAAGCAAGTCAACAATCAAGGTGGGAATCTGAAATTCGGCATAGAAGAAAGGATACGGGAGAGACTTTGACACAAGCAGATATTCCATCTTCATTACGTGCCAAATCTTCGAAGATGTCCGCAAGAAACGAAAGTGGTTCGCAGAGAACTTCTGCCAGTCATACACCAATAGATGAAAAACCCCTTCCTCCTCCGCCTTTGATGGCACCATGGGCAGGCAAAGCTCTACCTAATCCTACACCGTCACCAACTACCCCGCTACATCCACGATTGAAGAAGAAAGTCCCATGGAAAGGAAAGAATATATTGGTATTACTTCCTTGGGATGAAGATCGTGGAAAGAGAGGTGGCGCACCGAAACCCATGACACCGAGAGATGTAGCTGGCATGCTAAAAGATTGGGAGGAGTTGGGTTATGACACCAGTGGATTTAATCTTGGCTCTGATGATGGAGGTGAAGGCGGCCCTGGCCAGAGTCGAAATGGTTGGCCGCTTATAACTGATGTGGAAGCGGAGAGAAACCAGAGAAATTTCAAAGTCAGTATTCCTGACAAGAGAGGTAAGATAGATGTTTTTCTTCGTCACCTTTTTCCTCAAATTTAGGGAGAAGAACTCTAGATGTGGTCGTGAACATCCATCCCTCTATACCTGGCTGTGGCGTTCTCCCTTGCATTCCTTAATTGCTTAGTTGGACTACATGAGATTATCGGAATCGCGAAATGGGAAATTTTTAAATTATCATTTTCATGTCATTTGTGATAAAATGAGTACTAATGGATTGGATAAATGTAGAATGGGATGCTTATGTCGAGGAATTGAAAGAAGCCAAATTACGAGCATTAGGTGTTTCCTTGGGGAACGATGACCCCATTCCCATAATTTCACCGGCGATATCGAATCTAAGTCGTCGTACTTCAATGCAATATCCACCATTACCATTTTCACCTCCGATACCAACTTCATCGGCAGCGAGCAGTCACATGGCCCACAATTCGAATCTTCCCTTTTCTCCTGCTTTGATGGCTGGAAATGGTTTATCTACAAGTCAAAGCTCCAACCAAGGTTCTATCGCCTCTCCTGTCTCGATGCATGCGCACTTGCATGGAAAATTCGGAGGCATGAGGCACAGTTCGGTGTCGTTTGGACACGGGGATCATCCTTTTGGATCACCTTTTCAATATCCACAACCAACCTCATCACCAGGTGTTTGGTCTCCACAACAAATGCTTTACCAGCATGGACATAGGAGCGGATCTCCTTCGATGCATAATTTGGGATCGATCAGATCTCCTACTTCACCTCTTTCTCAGGATGGTTACTTTCCACCAGGTTCAGGCGATGCCATGTCGCGACAAATTCTGATGCAAAATCAATTATTGGCTGCAAGTGCCCGTGCTCGTGCATCTCCAAGTCTTCAAGAGGTTCGTGAAAGTGAAGATGAGCAGATGGCGGAGATGCCACTTCCAAGCAAGAGTCCTTCAAAAACACCGACATTACAGGATGAATCAAGCATCAAGCATAATGCAAGCGCAAGCTTACAACGAGAAATTGATGATGCTGAATATCATCTCGAGGAACAATTCCAACGACAACTTGATGGTGATGACTACAGTCCTCATTCTGATCAAGTGGAGGTGGACAAACAATTTGAGAACAAACCTGTACCTCACCTTAGAAATACCTCAACTGTTGGCGGTGGACTTGGATCTTCACGATTTGTGGTGGAGACCTCTGATGAGGGACCCGTTCTTCATCACCCCCAACCTCACAGTCGTGGACATTCCCTATCTCAGCGGCCGTTTCAGGATTCCGAGCAAGATACGTCTAGTGGTGAGTCGAAGAAGAATGGATTACGTGGTGTAAAGGATAACGCGAAATACGACTTGTCGGATATTGAAACCAACCCTAGCAATATGGGGACACCGACCTTGCAGAGTGGCGTACCAGCATTTGGCCATGATAGGGACATGTCCATATCAAATAATCCATGGCTCGATGCTGCATCTATTCAATCAAAGATGACGCAACCTAGTCATCGATCCAACAAGCAGTCCATGTCAACATTAAACGTTGCAGCGAGACCTTTCAATTTTAATCCAACAAGTTCCTTCCAACCAAATCAATTCTCCTTCACTGGTGGTACTTTTCAACCAGCACATACAGCTGTCAACCACGTGCCATTCGCTCATCAAGGACCTTTACCTGGTGTAACTGGACAACATAGCAATAACTCTGTCAAGAATTCATTCGGCAAAGTCAATGCCCCTGCCCAGGTATTCTCCCCTAACCTGCCGGGCTTTGCACCTGGACACAGCGAGTTCAACTTCCAAGGACCAAGCTTTAGGCCTGATGCACCAACATTTACTCCGAACTTTTCCACCTCTATCACTTCTGTGAGTGAAGAACCTGGTAACGAAGCTCCAAAAAATCCCATCTTTGCTGGTCTTGATTTGAATTCCCTCGGCACGACGAAACCTGCGAAGAAGTCAAAAGCGATTCCCATTGTTCGCCCTGATAGTAATCCATCGAAGGAGTCTGAAGAACCAATGGAAGGAAAAGACGGTCGACCCATGCAGAACCCAGGCCACATCAAGAGAATGCGTAGAGAAAACGATGATGGCGATTCGGTACCTCTGTTTGCTGGGTCCACTGTACCTCTTCAAGACACCGTCTCGGAAAGGTCAAGTCCAAAGGAGGCCCAGCTCGCTACTACAGATGATGACAAGGAAAACTTCGCGCCTCTGAGTGAAGATGTTGACGAGTTGCCTACTGCTGCTGAGAATAAAATGCCATCCAAGGATGCGGATTTCTCCCCATTCGAATTCCAACAACAAAAGGAAGCAGAGGATTTCAATGCCGCAATACCCTTCACCTCACAAATATTTAAATCAAATCTTGATAGACATGGTGTTGATACTGCAAAGTCAGAAGATGACACGGAAGACGCTGATGAGACTGCACCGAAACGAGCTCCACACTCGCGGACAGCATCAAATGCAAGTGGAAGTCAGCTTGGCCACAAGAAAATGTCATCATCTCTTTCTACAGCTGCAAAACCTTTCGAATCTCAATCAGACGGGAGTTTCGCTTTCACTTTTGGTGGAAGCAAAGCTCCGGTACTTGCCCCAGCTTCTCCTCTTCTCCCAAAGACCAATGGCCTCGCAGAATCCAGGTATGCTAAAAGTCAATCATCACCTCGATCATCTGCTACGGAGTCACCTGCCTTGCGACCCCATGAAGTAAACGATTTCCAAAATGCGTTACCAGGGCCTCTGAGTCCGCCAACATATGAGGAAGACTCTGACTTGGAGGAGGGTGAGATTCGAGAGGATAGAGAGCCAACATTTGAGGAGATTGATGCTGTTATGAGGCACCTAAACTCAACGGAGATGTCACCAGTCTCCGATGGAGATGATACTCCAAGATGGCATGAAGCTGGCTCACAAAGACATATCCGAATTCCTTCAATGTCATCTCCTATTCGCCTTCATCCTAACCTTTTGCGCAGTGATGCTCCTAGCCCAAGTCCAGGTCCAAAAAGATATCTAGAGGATAGTCACTTTGGTGAAATGTCTCCCGATAGAGGATATTCTTACATGGGAACTGAAGATGACCCATTCGCAGATCCCCATTCTACAGCCGCATTTGGATCACCTATTCATCGTCTCAACACTGGGAATAGTCTACCAGTAAGTGATTGGGATGATGTCCTCAGCGAAGGCGAGGAGATTAAACTTCATGAAAGGATTGGTTTCTTTGACAATCGTGTCAATGACATCGTCGGTTCGTTGTTGGCCGATAGATTAGATCCAATCGAGAAGATCCTAGAAGGGATCACCCATACTTTACGGTCAATGCCTTATCCCGCAAAGACAGCACCGCATCGTAGAGAACGACGCAGCATATCCGGTGCACTCAGTGATGCTGATGATGAAGATGACGAAGACCCTGGAAGATCCGCAAGCCCAAGGAGAAACGCAAAATTGGAGAAAATCAGAACCGTCGTATTGGATGCTCTCAATACCCATTCCTCAAGACCTCAAAGTGCCATCACTCAGACAGCTGCATCAATGTTACCTGCCTCGCGTAATGTCCTTCAAGCTTTGGATGAAATGAAGGAACATATAACTCGATCCTCACAACCTGCCTTTAGCATGGAAGATCTCAAGAATGCTGTTGAGCAAGTTGTTGAAAAGAGAATACCTGCTCCAATTAATCATGATGATGTTTCAGCTACCAAATTAGATGAAACTGAAGCAAAGATAGCTGCTCTTGAACAACAAGCCCACACTAGCCACGATAGGTTGGCTGAGATGGAAGAAAATGCTCGACTCAAGATTTCCGAGCTCGAAGAAAAGCTCCACAGAGCTGATGATTGGGTTGAGGAAGAGATCAAGAAACGCAGAGCTGCTGAAGACTCCAAGGCTATGACGGAAAGACTTTTAGCTAGTTCTCTGGAGGAAGAAACTCGATTGAGACAAATTGTAGAGGAAAAGAGCTCGAAGGCAGAGATAGAGATCGTAACTCGACGAAAGGCCGAAGATCGTCTCGCTGAAGCTCAACGTCTGCTTCGTGTCTCTTCTGAAGAGGAAGATCGACTACGCGACGCCTTGTTGGAGAAAGATGCTAGGATTCGGGATATTGCAGAAGATCGCGATCATAAGGTAAGAGGCATTGAAGAGTTTAAAAGCAAGACCACTATGCGTATCGCGCTGCTGGAAACTGCTCAGGAGAACTTTCGCAAAACCGAAGCGGATCTTACCGCCACGATTCACATGGCAGAATCTGAATTACGCGAATCGCGTTCATTAGCTCATAGATGGCAGCTGGAGGCGGAAGGAGCCATGGAAGCAGCCAAGAGACACAGTGAGGACGCAGAACAAGCCAATGAAACCAATAGAGATCTCAGGAGGACCATTGAGACTTTGAAGAACCAGATGGAGGAAAGTATCCGAGTCCGCGAATCCATGAGATCAAAATTAATGGATTTGCAGGAGGATATGGCTACAGCGGCCCAAAGCATCTCTCAAGAAAACTCCCATCACGCCCAGAAGGAACAGGAATTACTTGCCAGACAAGAAGTTCTCGATGCTAAACTTCAAGCCGAGGCTAGAACAAGGGAACGACTGGAAATGGAAATTGAACGACTAGAGAGCGGCGAGAGACAAGGTGTGAGAGCTGTTAACGAGTGTAAGAGGTTGGAAGCTCTTGTTGTTGAACTACGAAATGAGAATCATGCTGCTCACAAAGATGTCATGAGATACAAGCGAGAATTCGAGGAAGCTCGAGAATCTGGCTTAGGCGAGGTTGCACGCACGAGAAAATATATGCAGGTTGAGGTCGAAACCGCTAATAATGAGGTCAACGTCGTCAGGGAGGAACTTGAGAATCAAATCTCTAGACTTCAAGCCGAGATAGATCTGGTAAAATTGGATGCTGAAACCGCAAAGGAGCAACATGATATGCTTCTAGAAGCGGCACAAACTTCCAAGAAAGATATGTTCGATGATATTACAAGAAAGCATCAAGATCAGCTTGAAGATCTGCAAGAAAAACTCAAGCGACAACTTGAAAACACCATTGTGGATGCTCAGAGATCAGAGCAGCATCTCTTGGAGCGATTAAGTTTGAGTACCGCCAAGACGGAACATCTTCAGGATCGTGTGAGCCATTTGGAAGATAAATTGGAGGTCGCCAGGTCTGCTGCACAAGCCGCCGCTACTCATGCTAAAGCTGCAAGATCGGCAAGCGTAGCTGGATCTTTGCCATCGCCGTCACTACAAAAGGCTTCTGGCCGTGGATTGGACGTTCCGGTGAAAATCTCCTCACAAGCACTTCGTGAATCTATCATGGTTTTACAAGAGCAATTACAAGATCGCGAGTTGAAGATTGAGCACCTGGAGCAAAAGCTTGAGGATGTGGATCCTGATGCTTCAACAAAGATTAGCAAACGTGATGATGAGATCACGTGGCTACGAGAACTTCTTTCGGTGCGCAAGAGTGATCTCCAAGATATTGTTCAAGCCTTATCAACTGGCACATATAACCCGGGGAATGTTCGTGATGCGGCTATCCGATTGAGCGCCAACCTGCAGATGGAAGAGCAAGAACGTGAGAGAGCTATGAACGGTGGCTCATCTATCAACCTACCAAACATTGCAGCTTCCATTGCAGCTAGCCCTAGAGTTGCACAAGTTGCCAATGCCGTAGGGCCACTTGCCGCTGCTTGGGGAAATTGGAGAAATAAGAATCAATCAAAGGATGCACCTGCTCTGATGAGTGGTGGTAATAGTTTAACTACCGAAAGCGGTAACTCAACGCCATCTAAAGCTGGAAGTTCATCTGGATTTCTAAGTGGGTTGATGACACCGCCGGCAAGTAGCTCTAGGCAATTTCCTAATACACCTGGAGCACCTCCACCAGTACAGATCAATAGAGAGCCAGCTATTTTCGCTAGGGATAATACGTTGAGTGCTTTTAACGCAACGGGTCAGCGATTTGCGGCTAAACAAGGTGGCCTTAGTTCCAGAACATCCACACCGAGACGGGCGGATAAAGTCCCGGTCAGAAGAGAAGCAACATCAAATCCACCAATCCTGTTACAGAGTAGCTATGATAATGATGCTGTGGTAACAAATCATGATGAACTAGATGATGAAAATAGGCGCGGGAACAGACGCGGAAGTGCACTTGCGCAACCAGGTTTGGAGATGAGCTTAGGGGAGGAACTGGGAGATTTTGGAAGTGAGGAAGGCTTTTATGATGATGATGAAAGTACAATGGATGAGATGGCTGGGATTTACAGTGGGGGATTTGGACGTTGATTCAAAAAGTTTATTTTGTCATTTCTTTTTAATTTCTATCGCTGGCTAAATTTAAGAATGTTTGAGGGGAGGACAAAGTGGATTCAAAGCTTCTTATATCAATACCGTTCGCATTCACAAAATGGGCTCTTTTATATACATACTTATCCTTTAATAGTTCTAGAATGATACCCGGAGTGCACGAGAGAGAAGTGGTAGAGCGGAGAAAACTGTCAGAGGAGAGAGATTGGATATAGTTTCCTTTATTAATGTTGATGGCTAGGAAGAAGGATTTAATGATAGAAAATGAATATTGAGATTACATTGCATTTAAATACCTGGTTTAAGTCCCACGTGTCTTATGATAAATGAAGTAAGGTCTTCTCTATTCCTATGGGAAAATATACATCCAATAAGACCTCCAGCCAGATCACCAGCGTCGATCAACAATCAAAAGAATGTACCACTGTAAGCTCCTGCAAATGCTGCGGCAACCAATTTTTGAACCTCTTGACCGGGATGGAAATTATTCCACCACAAGCAACTCACTCCGTTTGTATTATAGCAAACTGCATTTGGGGCACCATACGCTTTTGGATTGTTTATGGCGGTGTCGAAAGGGATCTGCAAATTTGTGTAAGTTTGTGGACGAGGAGTTAGTTTTCAATTTCGACGTACCGAAGTATCAATCACTGTGACGGTGCTTCCAGACCTTTCGGATTGGAACTCAGTGGCCGTATTCTTGACGAGGGTGTTCCAAGCTGCAATACTTGCAGTGTATGTCGCTTGGGTTGTACTATTCAAAGCTAAGATTTTAGGGCTTTTGTTCGTAGCTATTTCCCCAGTCAATGTCTGAGCCCGACTAATAACCATATTAAACATTGAATATTGACTTACGTGGAACGGTCATCAAAGCGAAATTTCTGGCCCCGTAATAATACATTATGTCAAGCTGCTTCCAGTACGTGTTGAAGATCTCCGTGAAGAGTTCACTCTGGTTAGAGTATGTATAACTGAGATCAATATCATTGATGCCAAACCACACAGCAAAGAGAGTATTTGCCGAAGTCCATGGAGCATACGAAGGTTTCGGGGCAAGATTTGCAGTGAAGATTGCCGTTTGTTCGACTAATGATTTAGAACCGGAGGTAATGGATCGAACAACATTATCATCTACAGTTGAACCTCCGACAGCAAAATTATAAGATAATGTTAAAGAGGTGTTATATGTGGTGACCAAGTGATCAATCCAATTGAGACCGGCATCTGTTGTGGTGCCTGGGAATGGAGGATTTCCAATAGGGTTCTCAGCCGAAGGCTTTGTACCAGTTATTGAGAAGAGCGTTCGTGAGTAGGAATCACCACTACTAAGGTTAACACCATTCCTTGAATATATTTTGGGTGCTCTCACAAGGAAATTAGATATTTGGTTCCTGTTACTTCTCTAGGTGCAACCGAGTTCAGGAATGGGAAGGCAACACCACCATTCACCAACAAAGGAAGGATAAACAGGAATTGAGAAAACATGACCTAATTAGATTTTAGTTTGAGGAAAAGACATCAACAAATTTCATGATCGATAAAAGAGCGAAGAAGGTATTGATAAATAAAATACCTTTTTCCAAGCACAAAGCAAAAGATGGGCTCCATCATCATTGATCAATCGCTGTCGCGCGATCGATACACCGCTGATAGTCCCCACAACAAAAAACTGTACTGCAAACCTATTCAACGGGTAAATTCTGATTGGGACGCAAGGAATATTTATCTATCGCTGGCAATATTCCCGGCATGTCGGCATAGGAAGATCATGCACAATTCTCCGAAAGATGAACGATTGTCCGGCTTGGTAATGTAATGTTATACTGTATCATGAGCTTCCTCGGTCATGGTTCTATGAAGACAATTTGGGGTTGGATAGGTTATCTCGCCGTCGTTTTGTATGATAAAATCAAGCATTTGCTCGACCATGGAACATTGAATTTGCAGTTGCAAGAAGTGCTTTTTCTTTCTTCTTTACAAAAATGTTATAGTTTTTTTCAAATCTATATTTGTTTCCTTTTAAAAAGTTTGAAGTTGTTTTTATTTTATATATTTTTCGTTTCTTTCATTAGAATTCAACTGATCTTAATTGTTTTTTCTTCTATTAATAATTTTTTAAATTATAAATATTTTATTATTCCATTGAGAAATATATCACTCTTTTTATTAAAATGAATATATTATCTCATAAACAAGTTTTCACTACATTATAGTCTATCGTTTTAAATCTAATATTCATTATATTATAGATATATACTGCTTCGTTATAGTAAGATCAGGTCGGTGCTGCTACTACCCATACCGCTTCTTTTTCTTCCCAAATTATTTTGAGCATCTTTTTCAGATACCACGAATTGTTAGCTTCATAAAAAGCTCTTGCTGATAAGGTTGTGGTGAGATTCTATCAGACTTACACTCGGCTTCCATCCTGAGTTCCTTTCTAAGGCTTTACAGTGCCAATCCAAGCTTGGTAAATACCTCATCGGAAGCATCACATAAAGCCCTATTGTTGTTCGCAGACAATCAAATTTTACTATTCCAAGTTTCCATGCCATAATTAGATTACCTATGCACTATGAACAAAAATCCTCGCAGATAAATGACCTCTTCCAATTCGCCACTTTACTTTTCCGTTGTATGCATACAAATCTCGGCAAGGAAAAGCTTGGTACGACGGCACTACATTTTAACCACACCTCATTTCCCCGAGAGTCCAATATCATCTTAAACAAGGCAATCTACGTAGTTTCCTGGTATGATGTTGCCCTATCAAAAGAATATTTGCCTAGCCCGTTGTCTATATATGTGTTGTTAGGGGTAGGAGGGGGCATAGTGTCAATTTTTGAGGAGAATTTCTTTGTCATTATCTCCATGATTTTACATTTAACTAATTAATATTGGTACGTGATATGATCATGTTAAATGCGAGCATTAATGACAATTTTACAGTAACAATAGCTATCCCAGTGGACCTTGGCATTTTACAGTGATAGATACAGTGACAGAAAATTCCGAAGGTTCATTCATGGCATCCATTTCAGTTGAGTTTGAATTCTGAAGTAATGAAACCAAAGATTATTTGACAATGATTATCAAAATAACTTTGCAGGACGTCTGTATTCTTCCCTCATCGTTGCTCTTGCCAAAACCACAATAGAGTCAAACACAAATCAACCCGAAAAACCTCTCACTCCATCTCAACAATCTGCTAGTACTTCGGCCGGAGCACGTAGCTTAAGCACATGCGGCACAAACATTATTGACAGCAGTCAAGACTTGAGCGGCGACAGTCAATTCCTTACAAGCGTCGATAACGCATTGAGTAGCGTCAGTCTGGATAGAAGAGAAGGTTGAAGATGCGCATTCACAAGCGTAGTCGTCGGTGCTTGAGCAGAATTTTTCCACTGATGAGTTGATGCAAGCAGTCTAGTAAAAATGTTAGTGGAATGATAGGAGGAATAAAACAGAAACTTAGCGAGGGTTGCGGGGAGACGTTTAAGAGGAAACGAATGATTATGTTGGGTGAAGAAGATTAAGGTAAATAAAATGGTCACATACACCACAAGCAGGAATGGCATCAACAGCTGATGCGCAAGCCGCACTTTGAGCTGAGACGACGGAGGCAGCTCCGAGACCAATAGCGACGTATGAGAACTTCATGGTTTCTGTTTTGAGAGAGGAAGATATGCGTGGTGGGTGATTGTGTTATTGTGTCTTATGCTAGGGAGATTGCGTGATAATGGATGATAAACATTGGAATTTTTCTCCCTTATATAGTTTTTTTTGCCTCCGTTGTAATCCGGTCTCTGCAAGTATTCAGCATTTGGATACTCTTCCTGTACAGTACATTCGAATCCTGTCATTAGAGAATGTCAAAACTCAATCATGAACAAGAGTGCGGAGTGCCTAGTGAGTGCATTTAACCGTGCACCCGCATGCAGTAGTCGTTACCAATGCGGGGAATCCTTGAAACAGCCCCGGGCATCATGTCTGCATTGGTCGTAAAATGAGGGGTACCCCTCGGTACTCACATGCTTCCATTCAACAGTTCGGCATGGGAAGTGTAAATCAACAGCATGATAAGACGTTTATACGTCAACGTGGGGAGATTGGCAAACAGCCGATTGAGTTTGCATTAAGTAGCTTCCCAATACTAACAGCTGTGCATCCTTCGGCAGAAAAATGTGACCAGTAAATGATTGTTTGTGTAAGAGCAATCGATGCCCTTGAAAGATTGCCCAAACTGTGGATATTTTCCTGTATACCACACTTGTCAATTATAGATAGTGAGATCTGTGGCTGGCTGGGTTAATTCGGGTTTGTGCAACCTTTTAGGTGACCTCACATCTGAAGGTTTAGAAAAAAGAGAAAGAAGCAAAATGGATTGAGAGACCTGTACACCAGGAACGGTTGCCAAAACGCCAGAAGTAGTCATTGAAGCTGTAGAATTGAGAGTTTTGTCTGACCAAGTCCATTTTCCAGAACACTTAAAATTTGGATTTCTCACCTCAAGTCAAGAGTAGTCTTTTCATCCTTGAAGATGCCCCAGTTTGTGAGGTTACTTTAATGCATCATTCCATCTATTCTGAACGAGAGGTGCATGGAGCTAGAACGACATCTTGACAACAAGGTCATGAGTTACTTCTTTGCCCTGGTTCAATACTATGCATGATGCGTAGCCTTCGGCGAAAATTATTGCGTATTGTGATTCTACCGCTCTCCGGCATTCGATTCTTCTAATACCTTATAACACATTGGAAGCGTTTGGGGCGCGATAAGCGGGAATCGTGCATCGCCACTGGATACCACCCGACTTGGGAGAATTCATCGCTTTAGGTAACAAAAACATTTTTAGAGTGAATTTAAGTTAGGAATGAAGCTATTGTATATTCAAAAATAGCCAACACAAGTGTCAAGTGTTGGCCATCGGACATGCAGTATAACTGTAATCGGTTCCAAAAGCAGACACCGATACCACCTACCCATAGCCAGAAAGTGGGATGGATGCAACACAAATAAATGAATAATGAAACAACATGCTAATGAATCAAGCACATGAAACTTCATACAGATGAGACATGAAGGAGTGAGGAGTCAACATGAATCCCCGAAGTAGCTGATGAATTAGGCATAGATTTTTGAGATCCATACTAGGAGAAGTAACGTCCGAGGTATTGCAAGATTGGAGAGAACCATGTGAAGCCATAACTATCACAACGTCATCGCTATGAGCTGCATATTCCCTAGTAGCTGAGCAAATGTGTGATCCTCATGTCCGAACAACTTCTGGGAGACTTTGTCCGCCAGATCTGATGATAGAACGACACTTTGAAAGCATTTCCTAGGTTACACTGGTCACATGAGCTGCTGGGTCTTCTGAACCAAACTGACAAAACCACTCGAACACCGCTCGAGCAGGGAATAGTTACTTGTTGAAATTTCCTGCGAAAAGTTGTGTATAAGTATCAAGACTCGATGTTTTTTTCAATTCCATTGTAGGTCCAGGTGTCACTAAGTAACGAATATGAAGTATCGATAAGTGAAGTATGCGGAGGAAGAATAAACAGCTCGCTGGATAGCAATATTGTTGTAACCCTTTACACTTCATGAATCAAGAAGTTTTCATCGTTTCGTCTCATGGCATGTACCAGATTCCATCAATTCAACCTCCTGTATTGTTACTCCCATCGACGGCGATAACGAATTGCGGAGCTGGATAAGCTTCACAGATTAGCTGCTCACAAACCCCATAGGTATCCAGCACTATCGTTGAGTCCAAACCAATTGTATTTTTTCAGGCATTCGATATGAAGTAAGAAGCCACCTCTCTCCTCGGGATCACGACTGTCTTTCAAATGAATGGAATACCGCTGCGAGAAAGGCCTGATGTGCAATTTTCCGTCTCGTTCTTCGAAAGATTGTTATTGAGGACGTAGTAACTCATGTCTGCAAGCTGGAACGTCAGGCATCAGAATGTTAAGAAGGTTTATTAACTGACCATAACATCATCCTGAAATCTCTCGCGGTTGCGCATTATCTGTTCGTTCTCTTTGAGCGGGGTTGTCGTTGGTGTAAGGATGAGAAATCAATTTTCTTATTTACAAATACCTCTGAGATAAAGCAACATAGTACAAGCAGCCTTGCCCATTGATGATGGTCGTGGTGATGACTGATACTGCAGTGATACAATATCGCAATCCGACTCTTGGATTGCGATATTGTAAGCTTGTGTGATAAGGTTGAGAGATAGGTTAACCTCAAGGTTAAATACCCAGCGATTTACTGATCATGAGTAACCTTACCAAGGTAACTACAGATCAAACATAAGTTTAGTACTCTATTTCCCGACCATCCTCTCTCTGGGATTAATATATTGTATACTAAAAGATTATGTTTTTCGCTTATTAACACTTTACTAATTAATAAATGTAATTAATTGAAAATCATGAGTTTTGATATAAAAGGGTGGTCCGAAAGAGGGATGGTCTGAAAGTAGGGTGTTAGATTTAGATCTTATATATTTATACTTGATATTTACGAAATTATCAAAGCAAATGGATCTCTCAAAATCAAATGGATATCACAAACCAAATGAATCTTTCAAATCAAAATGAATCTCTTAATCTTTTCTGGCGCGAATTATAGGCTGCCGAACTCAACATACGATGACAGCCATATTCTTGCGAGTCTTGATGATTAGGAATCGACTCCCCGTTCATTTCAAATACCTGTCTCGCAAAATCAACTTCCACTGTACGGCCCTTGTAATGCAAGTTCGAATACCTAGCGCTGCGTGCCTCGAGGGCCATTATATGAATGTTGATACCCTTGAGAATTTGGACAAGCCTCATATTTTCTGGTGCGCTTGCTTCTAGCTTCCTGTTTATTCGCGTGAGAACGGTCGCCTTTGTTTAGATGCCCTTGAGAGTGCCCAAATCCTGATGCCATTCAGAGCCCTGAATGCTCTGCTTCTTTGTATGCTTGTCGACATTTTTTGGTGCCTGCTCATGTACATGTGAGCCGTGGGAACTCCATCGTTTTCGTGCGCGCTTCTCCAGATGTGAAAATCTGTTGGAGGCTGTAAACCCTTCACCATCTGATATACCCATTTTATTATCTGAATGCAAATTGTAATCTGCAAGCTATCACTTTTTCGTTGACATTTTAACGGAAACAAGAGGTTGGAGGGGTTGGAAGGATTGTAACGACTGTTAAGCTTGAATAATTGAAGAATAGTGAGGGTTGAAGAGTTGAAAATTGTAATTATTTGGAATCAAAATGAAAGAAATGAGGATTGAAGAACCGCAGGGCTGCAGTTGTGTTTTTACAGGATGTTTTTCGAGGCATTGGTCAATTTTAACTTTCGCCGGCTATCAACGCAGTGAATTCCTGTCAATTTCATTTTTGAACGAACTTGCACATTGCTCATTGCTAATGATTGCACTTGTTGGGGCGAGGAACCTAGCAGTAAACAGGCACTAATTAATTTACAATGAAGCACTCGCAAGATTTGAACAACGGGACAACTTCTAGTAGATTGCTCAATCGGTTCATCAGATTGACGTCGCATCGAGCTTCGAACATTTAAAGCACCAGTTTTGAGAATTGGAAATCCTCCGGCAACATGGTGTAGATGATGAATGAGCGTAGTAGACTATCTTTAGGACTGGGGTCCAACATAGTTGCCTTGATGCCAAAGTTTCCATAGAATTGAGACTAGAAACCCAGCAATTGAATTCATGCAGAAATGAATCTTCCATACTCGGCCAGATATCAGCCACAGAGTATCAAAGTTAGTCTCCGAGTTCAACAACCTGTCGAATTTGGATGTCAGGGTGATAGTTTCCAACCAGTAAAATCCTCATCATTCCAACCTGCAATCGTCATATACAATGCCCAAGAACCTACATTCATATCTTTTGCAGATGAATTATCACGTCCATTTCCCATATATGAAAGAGGATAGATTAAATTGCTGGAAGATATCGCTTTGGTAATTTAGTAGTAGGTCTGCGTGTGGTAAAAATTCAAAGACCAAAGGGGAGTTTGAGTACGCAACAAACACTGTTGCACTGCACCGCTTACTGCACTATTCACTGCACTGTTCACTCAATACGCTAGGCACTTTGAGCTCTTACCATATTTTAAGATCCTTGAGCTCATAAACAACCAACTTCATGTGATGATGGGCCAAGCTACTGCCGCCGATACGAGAAATGTCTGTGCGGTGTATGGTGTTTTTAAACTGCTATCTATGATTGGCGAGAAAAGCAGCTGAGTTCGCCTCGAGAAGTATTTGACGCCTTGTGTCACTTAAGATGGGCTAGATTTATTTGGCAACGTACTCGTAGTCTCCAAATTTAGCGATGATCATGTATCGTACGCGTACGGAGAACATGTATTAAGGTTTGTTCAGCTGCAAAATGAACCGATGGCTTGCATCGCTTGGCACTCGTCCCGCACCTTCCGGATTTAGATCCCTTTAGTGTAACCATCGCGGTGATGGATCATTCAAAGCTTGCCCAACGATCAAAATGTCTACGCGGAGTACAATACAATCCCCATGTGATTTATTATCACATGATAAGTTGTAACTTATAACATGAGTAACCATCACATGATGAATCATCACATATAAGGCCAACCATCATACCCTCCCAATCGATATCCCTCTCTAAATGATAATCACCCCAATAATGTTACCAAAGTGTCCCCCTCCTTAGAGATCTTGGGAGAGATCTAACACTACCCCGCCCGGGCCATCCCGCCGTCTAGCCCCGGCGGATCACCAACGATTAGCGCCTCAATCTCCCCATTTTGGCGGGGTGCATGATTTCAGCGCCCCATTTGCTTATTCCTGGACCAATTGTATACTTTCAGCTCTTAGTCTACTTTGTCTAGGCTGGGCCACATCATGTCTACAGCGAAAAGGCCACCTTTTTGGTGAGGATAGCTCCAAAATATGACACTATCAAGTTCCTGGCGTTTTTTCCTTCAGCTGGAACCAAAGTGAGGTTACTTTCTCGGAATGATGCATAGAAAGCTGAAAGGCACGTCAGAATTGCCAACTTGGTAAGGCCCAATTGAAGTGAAAGTGGTTTCGTGGGTCCAACTACTTTTTTAGAGATGGCTGACTATACCAATTTTGAGAAACACGTCAGTAACACTATCAACTTTGCGGACTCGTCGAAATATGACTTCTTGTCGTTGATTGACTACAACGCTGCTGTGATATCATGCAGCCGTGCTGTAGTCTATCAACGACATGAACACAACTTACTCGATGTGGTCAAACCAAGGAATTGGTCACGAAGAAGGAAAGCATGTGTGAATCGATCGTTCAAGATGATCCTCGCTAATCTCGTTCCCCTAAGGTGAGCAAACATCTATATATATGTGAGTATGTTACCTCATGAGAAAGCCAAAACTTCATTACAGTTCTCTCACTTCGCATTACAACTATCAGCATTCTCAATAACATCAAAATGGCAAACGACGAGTTAACAGCCAAAGAAATTGCCATCCAAGATCTTGATAACCTCGTCAGTGCTTTGGGGTTCAACAATTGCTTCAAAAAAGGCAAAGGCTTCTATGAAAATGAAGTAACGCAATATGCCACTTCCTCTTATGAGTGCGTAACCCTTTTTCTTATCCCTAGGTTTTACCTCATGCCACCATTGCTTGAGATGGAGTTTTATTTTATGATACTAATTCTTGTTAGGTACGTTCGCACGTTGCCAGCGTTGATCCTAAAGCCCCGAAACAAACAGGACATTTCCACTATTTTGGAATATGCTACCAAGAGGAAAATTGGTGTATCGGTCCGTACAGGAGGACATCAGTACAGCGGAGCTTCATCTTGCACTGCTCCAAATATCCAAATGGACTTGTCAGAAACTTTCAAAGGTCCCGATGACCGAACACTCTTGAGAAAACAGGGTCGCCTTCACACGAGCGTCAGTTGGTCTCTGAAGGAGTTCACTGATTTTTGCAGCGAAAACCGTATTTTCGCCCCTCATGGACAATGCATTGCTGTTCACCTCGGAGGACACGTCCAAACCGGCGGTTATGGACAACTCGGTCGCAGCTTCGGGCTACTCGCGGATCATGTCCTTGAGATTGACATTGTGGATTTTGAGGGAGTTCCCAGAAGACTTGTTCATGACAGCCCTAACGAGGCCGAACGAGAGCTATTTAAAGCCATCCTCGGAGGAAGCCCAGGGAACTTTGGTGTAGTCACCCACTTTACAATCAAGGTCCACAAAGACGAAAGATATGAAGGTTCCATTGGCATGAAGTGCTTATACCCCTACACTCCTGAGAAGGCTCAAGCCCTGCTCGAGCTTGTGGCAAAGATGTCGGACGGTTTGGATTCCAAGGGAAACCCGAAGGTACTTGCTCGTAACTATGATGTTTGCCTCAACATCGTCAGTTCTGGGAACGAATTCGCGGCCCTTTTCCCCGGTAAAGCTAAATCACTGAGAGACTTTTACAACAGTCATGAGGAGCTTCCAGATATTGACGATAACTTGCCGAAATATCCCAAATTAATTTACGTCTGGGCGCAATGGGTGAAGCTAGAGGAAACCGATGTATTCGAAAAGACGGAATGGTTCGATGAACTGTCTAAAGGCTGCATTGACTCAATCAGCATAAACCATAAGGAGTTGAAATCATATCCTATGTCTTACATGACGGGCAACTGGTGGATTTTAGATGCTGTTCGCGAGTATCCATATCCCTATGTCAAGAGTACCCGCATGAGCGACAAGAAAGATCTGAGCACGAACGGATGGCCTAGGTGGTTAGCTCAACGCATTGATAAGGTTGTGAAGGAAGAAAATAACGGTCTCTTTGTGTGTGCTCAAATTCAACCTTTTGGCGGGCCTGAATCTATGACGGTCAAAAACAAAGACAAGGGTACATACAGTTGGAGAGACTCGACTATCACCTGTACTCTTGATTGCTTCTACAACTTCAAACACGACAAGAAGCAGGAGGCGGAAGAGTGGCAGAGGGAAAATGCAGAAGGAGCCGTCGGGCCGAATGGGGTTTTTAGCAGCAAGGATATGCGTCCTTTATGGGGGTCTTTCGGAGAATATGACTTCTCTAAAATTTGGTCGGCGTATCATGACAGCCAGGAAAAGTACGACAAGTTACGCAGACTGAGAAAGATCCATGATCCAAATGCGGTGTTCACACCAAACACCTTCTGTGTTCCCCGGGAAGGAGAAGACACCAACGAACTTCTGGAAGCGAGAGCAAAAATGGCGGCTCTTCTTAATAAATAATGGAAGATGGTGTTGTAAAAGCTCAGAATTTGGAAGTTAGGTTCTAGAATGAAGCTTCTTTACCATCCATCATTTATGGTCTTCAAATGGCAGAGCTTGTAGGCAAACAGGAAATTTTTCCTTGAATTATTCCACAGATAACAATATACATATGCTTTACCTGATTATTTCGATACCTTTAATTGATGTCACGTCTTCGAAATTTGTGAGCGAGTGTAATTATAGCTTAATTAATAGGGATTTTAGGTTAGCAACAGACATAGGCTCATCGACATGAGCTTACCAAGCTCAATTGTCTCCCATTCTTCAACCACCGGCAAGTAATTTTCCAGACAACATCTCTTATCGGACATCTGCATCACATCGAGCGATGCATATCTCGCATTATCAGCTCATCCCGCCTTGTCTGACTGACAAAAACCGCAATTAGATGGTGTGAGTATGTTGAAAAAAGGTTAAAGATGATTTGGGTCCAGGAAATTCTGGTTCTTCTACGTCTGTTTTGATTGATTTGTTTGGTGATCAAAAATGTCGGGAATCATATAGAAGAGGACGAAGTGAAGAAAATTCTAACTACTATTATCCTTCTGTTACGAGGGTTGCCGTCTAGATCACGTGGAAGTGCTCTAGGCTCTCGAGGTGGTTTATAACTAGGCGTCAAGCAGGGACTTAAAGTAATGACATGTTACGCCCAAGACTCCACAGTGCCTCCAATCAAGAATCACGGTGATGGATCTTAGGATCGAATGGAGCGAAGAGTTTAATCGTCGCTCCAATCGATCCAATCGATCCAATACCCACGAAGGTCTATATAATCAAGATAGATTTCCTTTGTATAGAGCTTCGTGCTCAAGATCAATCATTTAGTATACCATACTATTAGTTACGAATTGCATCATATTATTGTCATTACTTTAAGTCCCTGCTTGACGCCTAGTTATAAACCACCTCGAGAGCCTAGAGCACTTCCACGTGATCTAGACGGCAACCCTCGTAACAAAAGAAACCTTTAATAGAATTTTATAAAAGTATTTTTAATATTAAAATGAAAATATTCCAAATATTTTTTAGTAACAATAATAAAGAAAAATCGAAATATATTCAATTTTATTATTAGTATAAATATTTTGTTGTAATTTTTTTTTAATATTTGATTGAATTTTTTAATTATTAATTTTGTTTTGAATTCAAAGATTGAATTTTTTATATTCAGAAGTGTTAAAAGGAATAGAAGTTACCGGTACTAATCACGTGTCGTGATTAGTAATACGGTTACCTAAACAGGCTAGATTAGACGAACCATAAGCAGGCATATTGGTCCCCTCCGAGGATACCAAGAGGAGAAAAAGATGCCTACACGCGTAGTAATATAGTCAATATAGAGGCCTCTTCCACCCAATCTTTTAATAAGAAGGTTTAATATTCAAAGGATTTAATATTCTATATTCAGAGAGTTTATTATTTAGAGGGTTTAATATTTAAAAAATTTAATGAAGACTGAATATAGGGTGAAGGTTAGCCCAGGGTGCAAAAATTGTTTTGATTTTTTTTTGACATCATTCGATTTGCCTTGACTTGAGGATTACAATGATGATAATTATTCTATCATCAAGACGTTGGTACAGAAGTTATGGTCGATCAAAGGTAGGATTCGTGGTGTTGTGGACCTGATTTGGTAAGAAGTCAGATACTGCCGGTTGTCATACCGCCTTTCCCGATTAGATTTATTTCGGACACAATTACCCATCTCTCAGAACACTCCTTTCACACCTGCTAAAAATACAGAAACCTGATAGCTAGTGTCTAGCTATGTAGAACTATCATTATCCTTAATTTTACAATCAAAAACCAATAGTAGGTGAAGTTGTGGTTGATTCAGGTTAACCCCAAGTTGTTGGATTCTGCCATCGAGTTCTTCCCGATTAGGATTATTTTCGCCCTCAACATCACATCACTCAAAATCGACAAATCACATATGGTAAAAATACAAAAACCCATTGGCTTATCTATAGGTACTTTCATCTAATAGTATACTTCGTATTACAATCTAAAAAAAATCCTGGATGGAGTTATAGTTGATTCAAGTTAATCCCAAGTTTTCTTCATACTGCTAACAGGTCACCGCCTTTTCCAACTATAATTATCTTCATACCTCATCACTTACCAGGCACAATCGACGATAGATAAAATCATGAGAATCTGATAGTTGATATTTAGATATACACAATTACTATTGTACTCAATTATACAAGTAGGAATACACTCTAAGTGAAGTTGTAATTTACTCAAGTTAACCCCAAGAACTGGTGTAGGTCAGCTGACTCATTTTCCCGATTAGGATTATGTTCGCCCTCAACATCGCACCACTCAACACACATATTCCAAGACTATTAGAAATATAGAAACCTAGTAATTCTCTTGCAGATGCTTGGATCTCGTATCATAGTTCATAGCAGCATATAAGAAAAATCCTGGATGGAGTTGTGATGAATATAAATTAACCCCAAGGTGTTGGATTCTGTCAATAATTCGTTCCTGAGTAGGATTAGTTCGAACACAAACATTCTGCCATCAAACAACACTTTTCCCTCCCAATTAAACAGTGAAATACAAATCATACCTATACAAATACTTATATATATCATCAATTTTAATTTTAGAACCAGAAAAAAATTGTGGATGGAGCTGTGGTTGATTCAAATTAACCCTAAGAAGATTTGAAATTGTCAACCGCTCATGGCTTTTCTCAATTATGATTGTTTCATTCCTTGACACCCTACTACAAACCATAATATTTAAAGATTATCAAAATAATAACAATATAATAACATATATTTATTATGCGCATTGTCAATATTATGTTCAGCTACTTTACTGAAAACAATACTACCATAGACAACTTTATTACAACCTTACTAAAGGCAAGTAATGTTATCAACAAATAATTGTATGTGAAGTTATCATCAATACAAGCTTGGTGCTGTGGTTATATATTTATTTTATTATCAAGTACGAGTTTTGTCTTCGGTCCCTTGGTGTCGAAGGCTTAGTAAACATTCACTTTAATGATATTGAAGCTATATATACAATTCAAATGGTACCACTTTGTTCAAGGACTGTAGTGATAACAAATATTGGAGGTTCTTCTTTCTGTGGAAAGTGATGGTCTTTGCCTTCACTTTATACTCTTTCTTTTCCTCGAGAGGCATATGGTCTCTATCGTGATGCCAATTCTCATTATCTTATATAAAGGAGAGGTTGCTTTAGCTTTACTCGCCTTTATCTATCTTCGAATATAACAAAGTGTTACGGGAGCTGCCTCTAGGGTCACGTGGAAGTGTCTAGAGATCTCTCGAGGTGGTTTAGACTGGACTTCAAGTAGGAATTCAATAAGGTTGTAACTGGTTGCAATTCTCGTAACTATAGTAATGAAACTAATGATTGTTCTTGAGTACGAAGCTCTATATTATAATGAAATCCCATTCCCTTATATAGATCTTCGTTCTTTACGAATCGACAAGTCGATAGCCGCAAAGCCGATTTCGACAACTCGGTTTTGTCACATGACACTTGTCCCGTGATTCCCAATGTTCTAGCTTATCGTTCTATCCCTGAGGCTAGTCCCTAGGACACTTCTAATCCTAAATATAACTTTGCGAGAAGTTTGCAAAGTTACACTTCTCTTATTTCCAAGCTTGATTTGTCGTCCTGTTACTAATCCGTTGTAACACAAAGAGATCAAAGTATGAAGTTACACTGAATGCAGCTTAGATTAAGTCGACCAAAGGCAGGTAAAATACAAAGCTGGGTTATTAATCATTAATACCTATTAACACTACCGAATAACCAATGTTTTCAGTCTTTTTCTTTATTCATGAGTATTATATGATTAAAGGATCTTCAATCAACACCAATGTGTACGAACCCTTGTGATTTATTAATCGTCGTAGCCCAAGAAGGAACGGGAGATCACCCGGATTAGACTTAAGCGGA
The DNA here is from genome assembly GCA_025389075.1 of Sclerotinia minor. NCBI lineage: Eukaryota > Fungi > Ascomycota > Leotiomycetes > Helotiales > Sclerotiniaceae > Sclerotinia > Sclerotinia minor. The sequence goes on from QRFH01000007.1 coordinate 2,387,537, forward strand.
ATTCGTGGAATGATACATGCCGCGCCATGGATATTCGCCCTATAAGCATCACCTCCAATACAAGAAGTGTATTATTATTTAAAGTTTCCAAAGGACCTACACGTGATTTTTCCAAATAATTTTCCTTTGCTGTACAGAGACCAATGTGAAATAAGGACTCTTTATCATATGAAATGTTAGATTATATTACAACTTTATATTGAAGAAAATATCGTGAATGGAGTTGTAATTGTAATTGTAATTGACCCAAGTGAATACAAGATTCGGTGAAGATCAGCTGACCTCCCTCTTGATCAAGCTTATTTTTGGCCTCATTACTTATTACTTAGATTATGAATGAAGGGAGAAGGTAAAAAGTGATAGGCGATAGTTTACCCAGGAAATCTATATTGATTATTGTTGATATGAGTTGAATTGTAGCTAAAAGGAAGGAAGGGCTCGAGCTCCTAATTTGATAAAAATCTCATATTGCCGGTTGATTGTCGGCTTTACTAATCAGAATTTTTTTCGAACCTTAACGTAAGTCATGGCGTAATGCGTCTAATTGTGGGGACCACCCCATCAAAAAAGCAACAATTCAATAATGGTCCGTCGAAAAAGTTTAAAAGCGCAGGAAATGGAATCTCGACTTGCTGGAAGCAGTATTAGGAGTTCAAAATGGAAAGTATAAGTCTTCATATGAAGCTGCAAAAGAACTGGGGCTCTCTAAAGATACTGTGACGCGACGCGTCAAAGGGGGTTCATCGCGTTCTGAAGCACGTCAATCGCAACAGAAACTTTCTGCTGTACAAGAGAATGTACTTCTTAAGTGGATAAAGCAATTGACAATTAGCGGCTATTCACCAGGCCATCAGTTGTTAAAAGAATTGGCTGAGGAGTTACGTTCAAAACGGACTTATAATTTGGATTGCCCCTCATTTGACTCCCTTGAACTCCCACCACAACACCTTCTTGGTCATGAATGGGTTCCACGATTTATCAAACGACACCCTCATCTTACAGTTGTTATTGGCCGTCGAATTGAATCTGTAAGAATGGATGGTGCAACCAGGGAAACATGTAGTAGTACTTGGTTTGACGCGTATCAAAAAGCGATTCAGGATTATGGAATTGAGAAGAAAGACGAATATAATATGGATGAGTCTGGACATTCAATTGGGACAATGGAATCAACTCGAATTATTATCGATTCTACACTTCGTACAAAACATCAAGCACATCCAGGCCGTCAAGAGTGGATTTCAATGGTAGAGTGTATTTGTGCGGATGGATCCATTCTTCCACCACTCGGGATTTTTAAAGGTAAAAATGTCCTTCAAAATTGGATTCCGAAGGAAGTTCTTGGTAGCTGGTTCTTTTCAGCAAATAAAAGGGCTGGACAAGCAATCTTCATGGATTAGAATGGCTAAAACGCGTTTTCGAACCTGCAACTAGTGCAAAAGCAGGTGGCAAACATCGGCTTCTCATCTGCGATGGCCACGATTCTCATATTAGTGGAAGCTTTATAGCTCACTGCCTTCAAAATCGAATTGTACTTCTTGTACTTCCTCCTCATACCTCGCATTTGCTTCAGCCACTTGATGTTGCGGTTTTCGGTCCATTGAAAAAACGGCTCACCGCAGCACTTTCTGATTTGAATCAAGCTCAACTTGTACGAATACAAAGATTGAATGGATGGAGGCATATACTAAAGCTCGAGCCGATGTATGCCATCATCAAAATATCGAATCGGCATGGCGGGGAGCTGGGTTACATCCATTTAATCCACAGAGAGTATTCCGTACACTGGGTCGAGAGTTTACCCCCGAAGTCGAAATATCCAAAGAACCAACCCAATTTGATATTTTTTAATCAAGTCTTCGTCAACAGCTCACCCCCGGATGTAGCAATCTTACAAACAGCAAATAACCTTTTAAATTCAACAATTGAAAATGATACGACTCTTTCAACCCCGGTTCGTCAATACATTCGAAAATTGACGATTGGGAGTGAGCAACTTCGAGCTCAAAGTATTGTTCACCAACACGATGCGAATAATTTACGAGCTATTATGAAGAAACGTACGATACGTAAGAAAGGAAAGAGACTAGTTTTGAAGGGTCATTTTCATATTTCTACGCAAGAATTATGTGATGCAGTAGTGGAAGCCGAAAAAGCTACCAAAGTACAGACAATGAAAAAGGAAAAGGGAAAGGGAAAGTAATTGAATATGAGACTGAGACTGAAGAGGATATTGGAGAAGAAGTTGAAGATGAATCTGAAAGTGATATTGGAGATTGTATTATAGTTGATTGTTGAGTAATTGAGATTTTAATAGAGTGGTTCCCCGCCATTAGACGCATTACGCCATGACTTACGTTAAGTCTATATAAGACTTACTACTTTCAATATGTAGCTAGCTCTTTAGACAGAATACAATTAGACATACAGGACCTACGCAATCCGTGGGTGCTACGTCTTCCGTATCCTTCTCGTACCAACAAATACACTTTTGACTGCAGAGATTCGTACACTTCGGAAGGCAAATGAAGCATTAAGCAAGCGTCGACGCGCGAAAAAAACCCATTACGTCAAGGAGGAGTACTCACCGGACAAGAGGCTCTTGATATATTATCTCAGCAAGAGGTTGATATTCAGATTCAACGCGACGAGCGTCAAAAAGGGGGGAATTCTAATGGGAAGCATCTTCTAATAGATGTTGTAGTAAGTGTGGAAAACCGGGTCATAATTCAAGAACTTGTCAAAACAATGTAATAGATCCTAGATTATTAGATTCTTAATAGTTTTAATCAATTGATTTAATGATTGTTGAATAATATAGGTTTGAAGGTGTGAATTGAGGGAAAAGTGGGAAAAGTGGCCCACTCGATGATATGGTGTTACGAGGTTTGCCGTCTAGATCACGTGGAAGTGCTCTAGGCTCTCGAGGTAGGTTTATAACTAGGCGTCAAGCAGGGACTTAAAGTAATGACAATAATATGATGCAATTCGTAACTAATAGTATGGTATACTAAATGATTGTGTGTGAACGAAGTGAATGACTTCAATTCAATTACCACCGTAATATAGCTACTGTAATAAAGCCCTAAGCGAATGCGAAAGAGACTAGCTCTTTCAGTAAGTCTATATAAGACTTACTACTTTCAATATGTAGCTAGCCCTTTAGACAGAATACAATTAGACATACAGGGCCTACGCAATCCGTGGGTGGTACGTCTTCCGTATCCTTCTCGTACCAACAATATCGTAACTCTATATAGAACTTAATAATAATAAGGCTTTTCCACCAACTCATTATGATCTTTTAGCCCTTTTACTATAAGAGGAGGATCATACACGCAAAGGAGCGAACAGCCCCTGGCATTGAAGTTAAACTGTTAAATTTGGCTGCGACGATCACGCCGCTTAAAAGCTCCTTATCTTAGCACGTCTCAATACCCCAAGGGAGGTTCGAAGTAGACGTTAATCAATATAAATAAATAAATAAATATATACTAAACGTTTCTCTGAATGCTAGCTCTGCTAGCTTAGCCTCTATATAGTCTTGGACTGAAGATGGACGTTAATAAAATCAATCAATCAATCAATCAATCAAGCTCTGCTAGCTGGCTAGCAGAGCTATCACATGACGTGATCTACTATTGGCCTCAGGACACTAATCCTGGGACGATTCTTATCCTAGGATAATATTAGACGTGGTTCGTCACAAGGATTTATAATTTATATAATACTCTTGATGATTTTTTGTTATATATATATAAATAAAATTGTCGGAAATTAATTTTTTGATAAAATCAATTGTATAAATAAAATCTAAAAAGAAGAAATTGGTAAATATATAAATAAAAAGACTTTTAATTATTTACATTAGATAGTTTTAATATTTAAGATTTTTAGATTCTTTATAGATTTTTAAAAATTTATTATTTATTATTCAATTCCAAAAATTTATTTATAAATGATTCTTTATTAAATATTTGAAATATTTAAAGCTAAAAACATTTTTAATTATTTCATAATTTATTTTTATATGAATAAATATATAAAAATAAAATATTTAAAATATTAAAAGATTTATAAACTTATTTTTTAACATATAAAAGATTTAATATTTGAATTTCAAAAGTTTAATAAATAAAATCAATTTAAAAAGGTTGATAAAATAAAATTAGAAAGCTTTATATTTGAATTTCAAAAATTTTAATAAATAAAATCAATTTAAAAAATTTGATAAAATAAAATTAGAAAGGTTTATATTTAAAAATTAAAAAATTTAATATTTGAAATTTAAAAAATTTAATAGAATTAATTTAAAGGGTTTAATATTTGAATTTCAAAGGGTTTAATAAAATTAGGTTAAAAAATTTAATATTTGAATTTCAAAAGGGTTAATAAAATTAATTTAAGAGGTTTTATATTTAAAAATTAAAGAAGTTATTAATTAAAATGAATTTAGAAAAATTCATATTTAAAATTTAAAGGATTTAATAAAATTAATTTAGAGGGTTTTATATTTAAATTTTAAAGGATTTAATATTTGAAATTTAAAGGATTTAATAAGATTAATTTAGAAGATTTGATAAAAACAATTTAGGAGGGTTGATAAGAACAATTTAAAGGGTTGATAAGAACAATTTAAAGGGTTGATAAGAACAATTTAAAGGGTTGATAAGAACAATTTAGAAGGTTTAATATTTGAATTTGAAAGGGTTTAATTAAATTAATTTAAAGGATTTGATAGAATTAATTTAAAGAGTTTAATATTAGAAAATTTCAAATTTAAAATTTCAAATTAAAAGATGTATATGTATTAAAGGGTTAGGGTTAGGGTTAGGGGTTAGGGTTAGGGTTAGGGTTAGGGTTAGGGTTAGGGTTAGGGTTAGGGTTAGGGTTAGGGTTAGGGTTAGGGTTAGGGTTAGAGGTTAGGGTTTAGGGTTAGGGTTAGGAGTTAGGGTTAG